>CM068372.1:52140673-52740673 GCA_034769895.1 Magicicada septendecula
TGATGAGTAATCAAAATAAACCAAAAGGCTAAAAATAAAGTAAGGAGATACCCAGGTAGGATAGGAGTAAGTAAGGAAGAAACCAGAACAAGACAACATCCACAATAAGAAGGAATGCTCTTATAAGAAACAAAAACGAAACCCCAAAAGAAAATAAAAGATAACCAGTGAAAGTATAACAAAAACCCAAATTTAGAAAACCATGTAAAATAGATATAAAGAAAAGTGTATAAAGTAGAATTAAAAGTGAACCAATGTGAATTAATTATATAATGGAAAAAACAAACCTTCATTATCCTCTATAAAGAAATTTCTTGATTTTAATAAGACTATAAAACTAATTAGAAATAAAATCAAAGAATAAAAGGGGACCAGTGCCAGTTTTTATATTATATTAAATAAACTTAATGTGTCAATGTTGGAGTTCATAAACTAAGTAAATTGTGCATTTATACAACTTTAAAGTTTTTATATTGTGTCAAGGAATAATATTTAATAAAGTATTATAATGACAAATAAGATACAAGTGTTTCTAAATAACTGCCACTCTTTATATACAACATTCATTAGAATGACAGTAATAAAACTAGAGCAGACCAATAAAAAAGTGAAGTGACCAAATAAATACCCAACAACCAAACAAAAACAGCTAAGACTGAAAATAAAATTAGTTATAAGAAATAGTGTAAATGATGGAAGGACAGATATGTTTTGTTTATAATAAGTTCAGATAACTCAAGACTGAAATGTCAGAGTTAAATACCATTCTTTTATTATAAAATTTTATTATGTTTTACTAGTGATAATCAAAACTAAAACGTCTGAGTTTAAAATACCATTGTTAATTTCAAATATTTGTTATGGATAAATAGTATGAATTATATACTAAATGTTCTATTGTTAAAGTAAGAAAATGTTAATTAATATTATATTAGAATAGAAAGTCAGAAGGGATATAAACAAGATGTATTATTAAAAAAACTTTGTATGTAAAAACAGATAAAATCTAGGCCAAATGGTAAATCTAAACAACATTATAATTGATGAATTAAATACAGAAAAATAGTTAAACTGATGAAATTTATATAAGGTAAATCAGTCACAGAGTCATATAACTGGAACTATAATTATGAAAGATATTGTAAAAAGATAGTAAGAATTATTGGAAAAAATGCAAATGTAATAACTAAAAATTCAAAGTGGGGTCACAAATTAATGAATAATATTTAAAAAGATAACCAATTAATTAAATTACAAGAAATTAAGGGAAGATAAACCTTTTATTTCAGTCTGAGATTTAGTACAATCATAAATATAACATATAAAATGGCAAACATTTTAAGAAGGACAGGAAATAAATTTTAAGGCCTACATTTTCAAAATGAAATAAATATAGCATTTTAGATAAAAAACTTAGTAAAACTATCTTATTTGGTATCAAATCAAGCAGAATGAACTAAAGAAGAAGATTATGTATTTAGTATTTAATAAATTTAAATAATATCAAAAATATATTCAGTAATATAATGTAAATTTCATACATGTAACGGAAGCAAAAAAGATTTGAAACAATGTATTGCTAATATTAAATTGGCTAAGACGTTTTTAGATGACGAAGGAAGTTAGAACAGTTGATTATTAGACTTTGTCGAGCACAATTGAACGTGATTTTGGCTAAATATTAACCTAATAGCGAAGACAAGTATGGCGTTCATTCGACAAGCCTAGTCTCCAGTGAAAATCGCGAGTTTCGAAAAACTTCATTTAAACTTCAAATTCAGTGGAATTAACATATACAAACATTAATTTAAATGAACACAAAACAGAAAATAAGCGAATTCATAATTTAAACCTTTAAAACCAATAATTCCGAATAACAGTACGAACGGTGCAATTGTCGACCTTATTGACAAAAGTGAATTATAACATTATCCAACACATTTTATCGAAGTGAATCAGAAACACTGAACCAGGAACAGTCCACTAACACCAGAAGGAATAATCACAACTGCAGGAACGAGAAACCATTGGAAAAGCAACATTTATTTGAAGCAGATTCTTCGAGGTGCATTCGTCTAAACACATCTGACTACGGAGCGGCCATCTTTGAGTTCCCACAATTCCAAGCGCCACGGCCAGTATACCTTCGAATGGTTCGAACAACTTCTTTATTAACCATTATATATTGAATGATATGTTTGTATTTTAATTAATAAGCTTGTAATTTGTAATGTTATACTTTCTATACTATGCCCTTTTCTCTGACTATATATAAAATAACTGTTCAAAGAACCCGAGAATAAATAATTTGTACAATCTATTGATTTGACCTGAGAGAGTCGATTCATCAATCGAGATAAAATCGATTACTTTACTAATTGTTAATGAAAATCATTTAATATTATTATTTTAAATCCTATTTATTCCTCACTTATAAATAGAATAATATAACACATTAGTTGAGACATAACTACCAGAACAGCTGAGTTTAACAACTTTAAAGGAGGATAAACTGCAATTAAGGAAAGCTCACCAATCGATTGTTCCTGGAGACAATCCTATTAACATAATAAACGAATTCTAAATACACCAAAGGATATAATTCGACAAAAACAATTAATAAGAAGTTCAAAATACAACGAAACAGTTTAAAATATTTAATACTGAATTAATTAAAAATAAAACAAGAGAAAAATAAAGTAAAAAATATAATAAATATTAAAAAAAATTTTTTTAAACCAAACAACAAGAATTATTTTTATTCTGTTACAAGAAGATTTTTTTAATTTGTTACAACGTTCAATCTAATACGCACACAAAATTACAACTAACTACGTCTTCTGAACGTCTGAGTAATGTTTTCAGAACCAGTAGTACCCCACCAACACAAGCACGCACTATCATTCATTAGACCCCCCGGTCTTCAGGCGTTTCGACAGCAAAACTGGTGTGCGTACAATAAGTAATTTATAGAGTTTTTTTTCTGAATAAATAGTTTAGCATACTGTTACGCAGTGGCGGCGCGTGCTTAGGTTGCACGGTCGCACAATTCCCATTAAATCCCGAATTGTATTTTAGATTATAGAATTATGAATAAAACAATAAATGATAATAGTGTTTTCAAGCTAAATCATCGTAATTAATCAATTGCCGACTGAAAGGCGCAGAGCAATTACTAAAAACCGTACACACTCTTGCCGCTGTGTATGCGCCAACTGTGACGCGCTTTGTGTATGGGGAAATACAATGGAGTAGTGCTCTGGCTGGCTAGACTCGCGTGTTCCTGTTCGTTTGTTGTGATTAGGGACTGCAAACCCCGCTTGTATGTCACGGCGCCAGCAGTCTGTTTGTTGGTAAATAACACGTGGTGCGAAAGGTTGGAATTTGTAAAGTTATGTTGTGTGTATGTTATGTGTCGTTTGGGACTGGAACAGGTCGATTAGCCTACTCTCTGATAGAAAAGAAGAAGAAGATATATGGCGCGAACATTCAGAATAAGTACCCACACTGGTATGAACGTTCAGATCTTTAGAAGAGTACACTTGTTACGTCCAAAATAAAGGCACGTTGTTAGAATCCTACGACAAAAGGATTATGACAGTATAAAAATAGAGTACATTTCAAGAAGCACGAAATGCAAAATCTATAAAACACTTATCAGGACAGTGCTGACATATGCTTCAGAAGCCTGGACAACGAGAAAAAATAGCGAGAGACTTCTAAGTTGCTGTGAAAGACGGATTCTAAGAACAATATTTAGAGGAGTACAAGAAAATGGAAAGTTGTGCAGGCGCTATAGTTATGAACTATACCATTTTTACAAAGAGCCGGACATTGTCAGGATAATCAAAATATACAGGCTAAGGTGGGTTGGACACATAGAGAGAATGGAGGAAGGACAGCCTACGAAACATATTTTCTACCAGAAACCAATGGGCAATAGAAAAAGGGGAAGGCACCGAAGTAGATTCAAAGACCAAATAGAGGAGGACCTCGGAAAGCTGAACATAAGAAACTGGAAAGCCAGGGCATGCAATAGGGAGGAATGGAATCGACTCTTGGAGCAGGCCAAGACCCACCAAGGGTTGTAGAGCCACGGTTGATGATGATAATTCAATAAAATACATAGCATCAAATATTTCTTCTATTAATTGTCTTCAGTATGTGTTTCTCGTGTAAGCAGTAGCAGATTCCTAATACTGATACTGGTGACAATAAGGTGGAATCGTAACACACGTCAACCGTACCACTCGTTGGCGTAAACAAACGTAAACGTAGATATCGCGCCCGCGACACTTCCGCAGCATGTCCGTGAAATGACGTCAACTTGTGTGGAACAATGACGCGATTAACATGATATCGTGTTTCCGTTCCTGTCTCGTTGTTTCATATCCATCTGACGTGTCTGGTGTAGACGCAGCCACCTGTATCTCGTAACGACATAACTTCACTTATAACCATTCACTCAACAGACTTCATAGACATACACGTCGTGTCGGCGGAAAATTGCTTCTACCATAATGACGGAAACCGCAGACGCGCGCGCACACTTTAATGTAGTGGGGAAATAAATTCATGTTACGACGGTCTGACGGACCGTTTAATAAAATAGTCAACATTAATAATTGAACGCAGATAAATCTCTATTTATAACTTTTTTTTTGTATCGCCCATCTGAGGACCACGTGCCAATTTCAATTCTTTATTTTTTGTTCTTTTCTTTTTCTCCAATATTCTTCCTGTCTTCAGTCTACTTTGAACCTGTTTTTCTCTCTCCTACCCTAGACTTCTTCCATTTTTTAACACTTTTGCCCGAAAAACGTCTCTTTCAATTGCTTCTTCTGCTTTTATATTATTATTTTCTAAATCCTTTTGGACTTCTTTAATTCAACTTGATGTTAACTTCTTCCCCCACAGAGTTTTCCCTACTTAAAAAACCATATTTCTAAAATAGTTATGAATCTCAGAGTATACACAAATTGAAGCTATTTACATAAATAATCCATTGTCAAAGTTTCACGTCGATCGGTCAATTACCGCGGAAGATATAGCGATCACAATTATCACACCGGCACACGCGCACAAATTCACTCAAAAAATACATGACAATAAAGAACACCTTTTTATGAAGAATTTGGTATACCCTACATGCTTATCCATTTCTAAATATAAAACTTGCTGGATAATCAGTAACTGGAAACAGGGTAACATAACCTCAATAAAATGTAAGATATAAAACTATCCAGCTAGATTAAATAGTTAGATCTGATTGTGGCTAGTAAGCACATAAACATTTCAGATAGGGACTATTACAATGTAATGGTGTGATTACTGTTTTATTTTTGTAAGAAAATGTTATAATGTTTGTTGGGTGAATAGGATTACTATTATATATTAAAGAATGATAGAAATGTAAGGAAGAATGTTATATAAACAATTTAGTAACAGAAAAGATAAACTGACTAGTATAGTATGATAAAAGAAGTAACTATTATTCGTTATGGACAAAATAATAATATTATCAATTAGAGACTAATGGTACACGAAGCCTACATATATTTGGTAGGTAAAAGAGAACATTTTTGTGTATAAAGATTATGCTAGACCCTGTTATATAGTGTAATAGATAGGACATGTTATTAGATTAAGTTATAAGTAGTCCTATGTTTTTATAATGAACGATTAATAATGTAAATAAGAAGATAATTGCTGTGACCAAAAACTGAAATCTACCTAGGAATGTAGAAAGGGACATTACAATGTACAAAGCATGTTTTAAATCATAATATGTATAGTAATAGATAATGTCGTTTATGAGGATTAAATACCAAATGTTAAATTGTGTTAGAAATAAGAACGTTTGCTATAAGAGATGGATTATAGTTTAAGGGACACTAGGCATTGTAATGCCTGTAGTGTAATCAAGTGATTTTATAAAAAATTAATGTTCATATGTGTAGTCACTAGTGTCAAACTACATTTTGTTAACATAAAATTGTTTGTACAGCAAAAGAAATAAGCTATGTAACAAAAAAGGTAACTTTTAACATAATTTATTAGCATATGCCAAACCTTAAAATTGTTATTTTTGGAATTACTGTATAGAAACATATCTTGTGAGATCTTAAAATGATCAGGAGAAGAAAAGCAGTTCAATGATAATAATATCTTTACAACTGTACATAGCATAAGAGAAATATGTTAAATTTAATAATTTTGGTATCAGAAAAGGGACGCCATCCACGACAGTGAGTGAGATTTCAACCAATGGGAATTTTTCACTTTTGTGTGTATGAACCCAAAGACTGACACCGATCAACCCAAAAACTGACGCGAAGCCAGTTAGTCTAGTGTTGGAATTCTTCGAGTAAAGAACGTCTCCTCCACGACAGAGATAGCCGCGAAGTTAACATCAGAATCGAACCTCGGCTAGGTTAGGTGAAACGTAAACATCAAAACATAACCAAAAAAAGTGAGAAAAGTGTCGTGAGAGTTAATACTAGCAGAAAGGAGTTAAAGTGCATTAATAATTTAACAGTGAATAATAAAGTGTGTTTAAAAAGAAAAGGAAAGTATAGTGTGCATACTTAAAAATTATTAACGAATTATCATAATACAATTGTAACACTTTATGTACACTTGAGCACTAGTTATTTCACTATCACTGAACAAAAACAATAACACTATTGCCATTTTTTCATGTATAAACCATTATTTATTTGTTTTTAATGTTTAAAACTGTATAACCTATTGAAATTAGGTTAACCTCAAAATAGACACTGTTCGGTACATACGAACTAATTGTTATTCTAGATATAAGATATTGTTTTGTTCTATTGTAGTCACTCTTGTATTGTGAGGTTTTGTACTTCGCAAAAGACATTTTCGTATTTAAATATTGTAGTCAAAAGAACCCGAGTTTACATATAAATAACTTAAAAATCTGTAGACTAGGCTTGAATAAGGAGATCATATTGCCAACTACTGAGCTAAAAACTTTAACCAGCCTGGACAATTGTTTAAAAAGAAAAGGTTATTTTATTTTAAAAAGGAAAGAAACGAATATAAATGGGAATAAAAGAAATTGAAGAAAATTAATTGTGTATGTAATTATTTTGAATACTTAACATTTTTTTATCAGTTTCGGAATTTTAGTGTTTTAATGAACATTCGAAGAATAAGTTGGTAGTACCTATTGCTTGGGTACCATGTGCGGTTTGAATTAAAGTAGGTAAGCGAATCCAATCAGCATAAAGGAAGGAATGAAAAGAAATTAGAGAATTTTAATTAATTAAAACATTAAATATATTAATTCATGAAAAAAAGAAATAACCTCAAAACTGGAACACTATAGGTACAAATTAACAAGTAAATGTATAAATCTAAACGCAACTCAGTTATCATTTAATAATTTTTTTATTAATTTGAAAGTTTAATTGTTTATCACAACAAGTGTAAAATTTTTAGAATATTACATCTAAAATGATGCACCAACTCACTGGGAAAAAAGGAATTAACAATTTATTAGATTAATGATTGTTTATCAACAGAATCAACACAACCACTTATTTGTAATTATGTTACATGATTGGCATCCACTATGTGGGGTGTTTAACCAACAAATACAACAACAACAACATACTGAAAAAGAGATACTGCAAGCTCTTATTCTTATTATTTATATTGGTAATTACGTTACAAATTGGCGCAAACAACGTGAGGCCTAAATACTCGTAAGAAAATATTATTTGAAAAATTATCAACGGAACCAAAATACATTTTTTTGAATAAGACTTAACACAACCAGTCTACTACTTATTATTTGTAAAACACGTTACAATAATATTGTATATATATATAATATTATAATTCAATGCTAGACATTCATTTGCATATAGGCATTCTGGCCTCAGTACTGTACTCTAATGCCTTATTTTCGCATTTTTAGATACGCACTTTTATTGTAAATATCTTTAGTTATACCATATGCTCTTTCCATTTTATGAATCCTTTTTTCTATAGCAGATTTTTCTAAACCACTCTCTTGAATAATTTTCCCTTTATACTTAAATTTTACAACTTTAATTGTAGCAGGAGCGGTTTTTGTTTTGGAGGTAACTAGTTAGCGCTACCCCCAGAAACTCTGAGAAATAAAAAAGTACATAAAGCACATTTTTTATATTGTTACGACGGTCTCCTTGATCGTCGTCTGGTACAGTGGAAAACAATATACAAGACACCAATGAAGTCACTAAAACCAGCTTTGATTATCACAATTAACACTTTGTAATCAACAAGTTATTCAACAAGATTGTACTCGTACAATAATTCAAGTTAATCTGTTCATACAAATAATAATGTCAACTGTAAAGAATTCCGCACTATAATCACTTTTCACTAATACACCACTTGAGACGCACTGTGTAAATCGCCTGACACAAACTGAAAATTAAGCGGCAAGTATGGGCTATTTATAGTCAGCAGGGCTCAATAATACGCGTCCTTAACATAACCTGAAAATTCTAGAGCATACTTCAGCGCGGCCTTTGCAGAAACGCGCACCGGCCGGCCTAGTCGAGAAGCTTGTGGAACGACACCATCGAACACACGAGAACCGCAACACGCCACTTAATGCGTATCTCAAGTGTTCTTGAACATACTAGAACCTACTTCAGAGCGGCCTTGACTGCGGCAACACCTGCCATACTGGACGGAGGGGAAGAGTGGAGAATGTTTTCAGCTATTCTACGCGGTACGATACCATTCTCGTTACAATACAACAGCAAATATACTCAATTTATAGTTCTATATTTAATGTTATTAAAACGTCCGTATCGATTTCATTCTTAACTGTCACCGCCGTTTTTGGAAGCATGTCATTTACTGGCAAACATACCATTTAGTTGTGAATTTCCATTTGCACTAGGTACTTTTTAGCATATAATTCAATCACAGCACCGTGTTTGATTTTGTGGCTTTTTCCAAACACGCATGACACATAAACTTCGAACATCTGATAAACGGTGGATAGACTTGGAATTAACCGGTGTTCATATGAAGTATAAATCTTACAACATACGGAAAGTTTTTAGTTCGATAGTTAAGCCATAGATGTCGCTCCGCGAACAATTTAATTGACCCTCGTATTGTACATTACTTAATTCAGAAAAACAAAATAATTTATTATGTTGAAACACGGTGAACGACTTTAATTATTTGGAAATAATATTGGCTATGACAGGAATTATGATATTAATGTTAAGTTAGGTAAGTTCCAGACGACCTGTGGTACATCGACAAAAACAGAATTAAATTTATCCAAAGTTAGTAGTCCCTGTTACTGTCCTATGAGTGAGAATTGTATGGGCACCAAACCAAGAAACAAGACAGTAAAATTCAGGCCTCGGAAATAGCGTTTTTAAGAGGAGTTAAAAGGTGTTTTAAACTTGACCGTATAAGGAATGAGGCCATAAGAGAAGAGTTAGAAGTTTTTAACTTGAATGAAAAATTAAATGATCACAAACAACGGTGGAAAGAACGCTTAGAATGAATGTCGGATTCCAGACTGGCCAAAGAATTCTGGAAATACAAACCTACAGGACAAAGATGTGTGGATAGACCCAGGAAGAGGTGGCTGGAAGATTTTTGATGGCGGAACAGGCAGCACCTTGCCTAAGCCGCGTTGTGAAGACGATGATGATGATGTTGAAAAACTATAAGTCGAGAGATTCACTGTTTAAGTAACTCTCTGAAAATATTGTGTAGAAAGTACAGTGTAAATAAAGTCAGTTGGGCAGCGTTCCTGTTGTCCTCGTAAAGTTCAAGCAATGTAGACACGTTACGAGACGTACGCTAATAATGTCACGTAACTCTGCGCCTGCCTCGCGACCATGACTGCTTCTCTGTCACAAACCGTACCCATAACTTGCCGTTATAGTCTCTGATTATTGCCGTTTAAGACAGTGTAGAGGTGGGCCGATATACCTTTAACAGGTATTTTGGAACGATATTTTTGAGGAACGGATGCAACAGTGACTGAAAAGTTGAAATACCTGGTATTCGAGGCGACGCTGTTCCGAGTCGAGGCACACCCCCTACGCACCTACACAGACACACACACACAAAAAATACGCAAGATCACGTAAACGAATACGCCAAGGCCAAATACTAGGCGTACAAAAATATCGCTGGAACTCAAGGAACAGCCAGTAACGCGTATATAAATACTAGGTATTTCAAATACTAGTGGTATCACCGTTACACAAGGAACAACCCGTTCCAGAGGAACAGTAGTATTTTAGGAACACCTAGTATTTTAGGAACAGGTAGTATCAAGCATATTTCGGTAGGAACTAGTACGAGCCACTTTTTCGTCCTGTATACTTCATTCTGCGCAAAGAGACGGAGCTGTTTTTAATAAAGGAAAAAATTCATCCTGATGTTACATTTATCCTCGTGTGATATGCAGATATATAATACAGATTATATGCTAATAAATTATATATTATACTAGTCACCAACTTGTAACTAAAATCGGTTGGTAAAACTTTGTTTTTACTCAAAAAAACTTTGTGCTCCGAGTCGTTAGTGAAATAGTTGTATTTAATTATATTGAGTTATAACCTATAGAGTGGCTGATGTTGATAAGCTATATTATACTTTTTATTAATGTGATTTTAACTTCACTACACATCTCACGTAAATGATGAGATTGTTGTAATGGACATTTATGCACTTTATCTAGTCCTGTTCCTTAAATATCTGTAATGCATTTAATTTACTTTTGTTGTTGCTTATTATTTATAAGTTTTTATTTATGTATTTATATTTATTTTATTACAATTTGTTTTTTATTTTTATTTGTAAAATTTTGTTTATTCTCATTCACTCTTGTGGCTTACTGTTATGTTTTTATTATACGTTTCTGATGTTTTTTCACATTATTTTTTGTGGTATTACGTGTAGGCCTACTCTAAATTATTTAATTGCTCCGAGTTTCGCAACTGATTTGTCTAAAGTCTAACCAATGTTAGTTTGTTTACTACTAGTGAAAACTTAAATTGGTACTCCCAAAGGGAGATAGCCCTATAAATTCTCTTGTTTCTTATTTTCATTTAAACAGTAATAGTTTAATAAAGTCACAGTGTAAAGTAACACTGTTAATACTTTTAGTTTCAATTTATTTCTTATAACAAATTATATAGTATAGGTTATATAATATCTTCAAATAAATACACAGCAAGTAGGTTTGTTAATGTATTAATAGGTTTATCTAGGTGAAAATAAAACTTCTTGCAGTGTATTTATTTGAAGATATTACATAGGAGACCTGCAGGAAACTCAAAACGAGTTACTTACAAAGGATAATATAGGTTATGTATATATAGTATATAATAACAGGTATTTTTGTACCTGTTATTTTTTGGGGGAACGGTATTTTCATACCTAGTATTTTAAAATAACAGTTTAGCCTACCTGTAAGTGGAGTAACTACGGGAGGAGGGATAGGAGGATCAATTCTCGCTCTCACCCAGAAACGATTGACAATTCCAGCGAAGTTCCACAGTCACTTAACGTAGGCCTAGTTAAAATAAGGCCTTTTAATAATTATTGTAGAAATAAAAGGAAGTACAGTATTTGTAAATTAATAAAATAAAATTAGTGTTTTCTTAGTAATGACAATCGCTCAATATTTGATAAATAACGTACGTACTTGCAGCATTAAAAAACAATTAAGCAATCGCCAGAAAACGAAGTCAGAGCCTATTAATCTATCTTTATCTTTATCGCTCAGACACACTTCTCCTTACAGGGTTGTTTGTCTATGTCACGAATCGTCTAGTCTGCGGTTCGAGATGTCGTCTTTGCGCAGACAAACTAACACTTTCTTGACTTTAATCCGGAAAATGGGAAGATTTTATTGCAGTATTTTATATTAAAAATAATGTACTTTAACGCGAACTGTAAGTTGCTTAAGACATTCTTAAGACACACCTTAAACTAAAGTGTGAAAGACTAATGAAACTGAGGTTTTCAGAAGATCTTCAGAAAGAATCATTTTCTCGAGATCTATTAAGAATACACTTTTAGAACTAAAGCGATTCCTAATTACATTAGACTTCATCATCATAATAAATTAATTTAATTTACCTCCGTCTTGTGGCTTCCTGATAATCTTCTTACCACTAACGCATTTCGGAACCTATGATTCCATCATCAGAGTGTAAAATTAATCAGTCTAAAAGACGTCGTTAGTCATTAAACATAAAAATAAAATTGCACAAACACACACATAAAAACGAAATTTTAACCGCACACGCGAGTCTTAGAGTGCGCACTAGACGATCGCTCGCGACACACTGATAGTTCTGTAGTCATGTCTTCTTATCTATCTGCGACGTTGCCTTACTTATATTCACTGCGCCCACAAATCTATCATACAAATCATGCGATTTGAAATCCAGTTGGTCGTTCAGTACAATATTTTGGTTGGTTTTGAAGGCCTTGTATATTTCAAACTCTTCCGCAGCGTTCATGTAACGTCCTTTACTGCATACATATAATGGTATGAAGTTGTTATCAAAATCGGTGTAATTGTGATTAAATGCCATTAAATGCTTAGCATAGTTAGACCTAACTGTGTTTAGATTACTTTTTGGGAGATGTTCTTTAAATCTCTCTTTGAAGGCCCTGCCCGTCTGGCCGATATAAAACATATCACAGTCATCACAGATTATTTTATATACACCCGTTCTTCTCTCCATAGGTCTATGTACGGTGTTTCTTAAGAATTTATGGATGTTATTATTAGTGCAGAACGTTACATGGATGTTGTGTTTAATAAAGACATTTTTTTAAATCATGGGTAAATTGTTGGTGTAATTAACGGAGACGTACTTCATGTTGGTCTTATCGAGACATGGTTTTTTGGTCTTATACTTATGTTTATGTATTAGCCGTTCTATTAACGAACTGTGGTAACCATTCGCCACTGCTATATGTTTGATTACGTTTACCTCCTCAGCGTAATCAAACGGATCCAGAGATACAATATGTAACCGATGTATAAGGCTATTAAAAGCTGCCATCTTTTGTGATATAGGGTGGAAAGAATCAGCGTGTATAACACCATCTGTTGCAGTGGATTTCCTGAATATTTTGTACCGAAATTTATTATTTTATTTTATTAATGTTAAATCTAGAAAATTAATTTCATTATTCGACTCTATTTCGACCGTAAACTGTATATTTGTATTGATATTATTCAGTATCAATGAATAATACGCAGTCTTTCTAACGTAGGTGCGCCTTAGTCAAGAACAACGAGACAGCTACACGTGAACACCACAAGACAACAATCCGTCACTGCACGTGGTTAGGTGCAGGCTAGTTTGTCTCTGCCGATGCTGTAGTGCGAGCCGTAACAAGGTTAGGTCGCGATCCTAAAGATAACGATGACTATCATTCTGCAAACAGGTTTCAGCCGTTCAATTCTATGCGATGTAATAAAATTGATTAATTTTCACTTTTCTAGCATATGCAGATCATATTGCTATTTTGGGACCGTCATCTGTTCGAGACCAGGAGTTGTTTCTTAATTTGGAAGCAAAAGCAAACTGTGTGGCCGTAAAAATAAATGAAGAGAAGATACAATATATAAGTGTATAGAGGTCACAAGCTCGAAGGAGTAGATATGGCTAATACATCAGCTTTGGGGACTACACATTTGAGTCAGTGAAAGCATTTACTTACCTGGCTTCACTTGTGACCAATGAAAATGTAATGGAGGAGGAAAAATGAAGAAGACATTTTCTTATTAACAGGGCTTATTTCAGATTACAAAGCAAATTTGAGCCCAAATTGCTGTCAAGAGCAAGAAAGAGCCTCCTGTACGTGACACTGGTTGTCCCAGCGCTACTGTATGCACCGGAGTCATGGGTTCTGAGAAGTAGCACTGAGAATGCTGTGGGAAATTTGGGAAGAAAATACTGAGACAAATATATGGGCCAGTGAAATGAGAAGGTGTATGGAGAAAACGAACTAATGAAGAGCTACATATATATAACTCGCTACACGACGTGACCTTGACCAAAAAGATAAAGATCGGACAGTTTATGTGGGCAGGTCATGTTGTCAGAATAGAAACCCAGGACCGTGTAAAGAGCCTCTTCCTGTATAACCTGGATGGTAAAAAGAAAGCGGGAAGAGCAAAGCTGAGGTGGCGAGATGGAGTATAACAGGACGCAGAAAGGGCAAGAATCCGCAGTTGGGGGATGGTTGCATTTGGAGACCGTTGGCGAGGTCTCTATCAGCAGACCAGTATTCACCCAGGGTTGTAGCGTCCCAAATGATGATGATTAATTTTCGCCATTAATTAAAATGCATAACACTAAAAGTTCACACAAGTCGCCTGATGATAACTCGTTCCTTACTGACAAGCGTGCAAAGATCGTCGTTGTGGTTAGTGACCTTATTTATTGCAGTCGTGAATATTAGAAAATTATAAACTTGGATAGTTGTTAGCAGTCGACACGAATGTTTTTGTTTACGAAAACTCTTATTTAAATTATGATTAACGATTTTCTGGTCTTCAATTAATTTATTCCAATGTTGTAGTCGCGTTCCGCGCGATCGTCGAAACACTATGTTTATTTACCTTCAGTCGTTGCTGAGAAGTTGTAATTTTAATTTTCATTATTACACTAACCCGTTTATCATGCACTTTTTCCGGCCGTGAATCTGAAGGCACGACAGACTAGACTAGATCGTTGAAGGGAAGGACTTTGAGTAGTTTGGTGCGCATCGCAAACAAGAGATAAGGGCGCAACTTAGCAGCCAAAGTTTAATTGTCTGTAACTTGTGCCAGTATTTGGTAATTACTTCCCTCCACAGTTCCCTTCAGTCGTCGGGTGTATCCCTTGCCGTGCGTGTAATTAAGTAGCTGATTTGGCCATCTTTTAACTTTCCACAGTGTTGTTGATTTGAATATCCATGTCATCGTCACCGTCATCGTCAGACTTGAGTATCGTTCACAATCACTAATTTGTCTACAATTAATTTTGTTCTTAGTCTTTATTTGAATACTTTCCTTCGTTATCAATCTACATGTTTCAAGCTTGTTAACAGCCTTCCTTTTTCTACAAGTTTCACTGAACGGGTGAACATGTGTCACTCAGTTCTCAGTTCGAACTCGTTCATTGGCACTTGTCTGACTGTCTGTCTGTTACATAATACCTTTTGGGAAATGTCTGTCTGTTTGGGAATGTCTGTCTAACGCACCAATCAATTATTATAATAGTTAAACACTGATCTCCATTTTCCAACTTTTTCGGTTTGTAGCTAGGTGGGCATGGTGCTTCCATCCATCCCAGACCTCTCTTTTCTTTTGTCAAACATCTTTTTCCTGTTTTGATTTTTCATGGCCTCTTCCATTCCTTATCTGCAAGGTTCTACATCTTCTTCGTCTATTTCTGGGAACATTTTCTAACGTATAATTAAATCACTACGGACTCGGAACACAAAGTATTTTATGGGTAAAAACGTGAACGTTTTACCTTATAGCCTGAACCAGTTTTCGCTTTTAAAAAGCTTCTTCAGAAGCTGCCGCTAGGAGCACTGTCCGCCTTGTTCACATAAAATACTATATTGGCACAGATACGCTGACGACATCATAATACTATACAGGAGAAACAAAAGACAACGTGAACAGTTACTAACCCACAAAAACAAAATACACAAAAACATAACCTTCACTGCCGAATACGAACACAACAATAGCATAAACGTCTTAGACCTCTCCATCACAAAATTTGAACACAGGCACAAATTCAGTATATACAGAAAACCGACTGCAACTGACACACTAATACACAACTCTTCCAATCACCCAATACAACACAAACACTAACTGCCTTCAGAACTATGATACATAGACTTAACAATATCCCACTACATGAAAAAGACTATAAAGACAAACTAAACACGATAAAATATCTAGCAGAATCCAACGGATACAACAGAACAATAGTCAATAAACTCCTACACAAACAAACAACAGACAAAGACAAAAAATAACAAATTCGTAACACTAACATACATTAAGAAGCACACTAAAAAATAGCCCACAAATTCAAAAAAGCAGGATACAAAATCGCATACAAAACTACAAACAAAACAGAACACACACTAACAAAACACACACACACACACACACACACACAAAACAAAACAAATTTGATCTACCTGGTTTTTACAAACTAAATTGCTCAGATTGCAACAAATTCTACATAGGCCAGACAGGACGTAGGTTCAAACAAAGATACATTGAACACACAAAGGCACTGCACTTCACTACCGAATCCACATTTGCAAACCACCCCATTGAAGCAAAACACACATTCAAAAACATCGACGACAATAAGATGGATATCCTACACATACACAAAAGGCCGAAAACTAGACACTCTTGAACAATTGGAAATATACAAACACACGAAAACACATAAAAACGACATCCTAAACGAGCAGACACAATTCAAATCACACGCATTATTCGAACATATCACACCCCACACACACAACGATTCGATCATTCAAAAGTCGACGGCGTCGCCAAGAACAAGATGGACAGTGCTCTCAGCGGCAGCCTCTGAAGAAGCTTTTTAAAAGCGAAAACTGGTTCAGGCTGTAAGGTAAAACTTTTACGTTTTTACCCATAAAAAACTTTGTGTTCCGAGTCGGTAGTGATTGAATTATATTTAGATAATTAACGGACACGTCATGGACAACGAAATGCAAGAATTTTCTAACGTCTTACCTGCCCATCGTTCATGACCGGACTCTCAGTTTTATGAAAGATCGTTTTGTTGAAGCTGGTTTCAGTCTTCATCTATTTTACTTGTGAAAGTCGACACGTTTGTCAGGCTTTTCTCTTACTTCCTTATATCCTTATATCTGTTAGCAGTTATTTACTTTTCCACACTGATCTTTATTGAAGCGCTTATCTTAAACTCATCAAAGGAAAATGTAGCCCTTTCTTTGTTAACGTAATTTTCTGTTCAATTCTTGTAGCTCTGGGACCTCTAACATCGTTACTTCTTTACTTCTTGTGGGTTCCGGACAGCTAATAGAATTATTTAATTCTTTTGGGATCGTTTAATGAGTTTTATTGTTGAGCAGATCGAGTTCAGAATAACGTCTCTCTCTGTCTTCTATCTTCTTCTTCTGATAGTTCCTATCCGTCTCGGATGTTGGATATCATACAGGCTGTTTTAACTGTCTGTACTGCTGCACGGAATAAGTCAGCTGTATTCGTGCCAAACCAGGTCCTTAAATTTCTCAGCTATGATATTCTCGGTCGCCCAACTACTCTCTTTCCAAGTACTTTACCCTGTAGTACGGACTGCAATAAGTAAAAGCTCTGTTCATTTCTCATGAGATGTCCCAGATACTGAAGCTTTCTTAACTTCGCTGTGTTTAATAACTTCCCTATCTTTCTTCATCTTTCTAAGAGCTTCAACATTAGTTATATGTGTTGTCCATGAAATGCTCAGTATTCTACGGTAAAGCCACATTTCGAAAGATTCAAATTTTTCAGTTGTGGCTTCAGTCAAAGTCCAAGATTCTACACCGTAGAAGAGGACCGAGAATACGTAGCAGCGTAAAAGTGTCATCTTTGTGTTTATTGTTAAATCGTGACTTTTGAATAAACTGCTCATTCTAGTGTACACTGCTCTTGCCTTTTCAATTCTGGTCTTTATTTCCTGAGAGTGGTCGCGTTGTTTATTGACTATAGTACCAAGATATGTAAATTTCCTTACACGTTCAACTGGCCTTCGGTTTAATTAAGGGTGCAGTCTGTGAACTTGTTCTTAGATTCAATCATTAGCTTCGTTTTATTAACAGTGATGTCTAGACCATATGTCTAGGCTATTGATGTATAGGCTGCTTTCTGTCACTCTATTCATTACAGCTGATAGACAGCTAATACAATTATTAAATTCTTTTGGTATCGTTTAATGATTTTTATTGTTGAGCAGCATTGAGTTCAGAATAACGTCTCTCTCTGTCTTGTATAAAATGAAGTTTTGCCGTTACAAGTCTTACATTTCAACCGTGGGTGCATTTGTCCTGGCATCCTTCCTTACGTATTGTTTCTTTCTTCTTAACTGAAGATGGTGTCCGAAGGTGTGAACGAAACGTTTAGAGACGAATATTAAAGCAATCGACCACAGCCCAACACAAGGCGTATAATAGTTTTAAGAAGTCTTCCATGATATAACAACAGATTGTACTGAATATAAGTAGCCAGAAGGGGAACGTCACGCCTCCCCTTCTTGATTCATCCCCGCTTATAAGAGCGTACTGAGATTTATAATTTTATCTAACGTGTTGTCGTGAAGAAAAAAGAAAAATGTACATTTTATCGAAAAAGAAAATAGCGGTAGGCTGTGTTATCTAGTGTACAAAATGAATTCCCTCCCTTCTAACTAAAAAATAAATCCTCCCAGCAATCGCATTATCTCCAGGGAATTGCTACTGTTGGAGATAAAGGAGAAAACGAGGCATTTTAGTTATTAATCTCTTATCACACTGTTAGACTGTTCTCTCAAAGGAAAAACAAACACTTCATTAGAACTGTGATTCATTCCGTTGAGCAGTACGCACAACACTTTAAAAGATTACGCGCAAAAAATAAACAAACCTGTTGTTAAGAATTTACAAAAAACTAAAAAACGTGTATACAAAAAACAAATGACTAATACACCTTTTAGAAATGCGGCTAAGTCTTCACAGTGTAGTCAATACCATTAATGGAAAAAGAAATAAATCTGGTTTGCAACACTTGTGAAGTGACTCAACGCAAGAAGAAGAAGAAGAAGAAGAAGTAGTAGTAGGAAACTTTTCGGTTGATTACGTTGCTGTTTTGGAATCAATGCCCTTTAATTGACGTGTATCAGTCCAATGATGAAAGGCACTAACGAGAGATTCATTACGCAACACTTCACTTGTACGAATCTAGATGTTAGTAACAATTCACAAACGACTATTAATTTATAAAAATATTTTGCCAACAGCACATCATTGCTGTGATGCAATCTCACAATGCAATTGTGATCTGGTTTTAATAATTGTCTATCAGCTCTAATGAATAGAGTGACAGAAAGCAGCCTAGACATATGGTCTAGACATCACTGTTAATAAAACGCTTGCCTATTTTTTGTGTGGCAGAACTCGTTTTTTCAGTAATAAGTTTATTCGTTTTCCAACAAGTACTCGTATTGTGACTAACAAAAAATAAACGTCCATTATGTACAATATGTAGAGCGTATGTTGGCATTCCTTAATACATTGTATTTTGTGTTTTCCATTAACCATAAATATGTTGTATTTTTCAGTTTACATTTGCTGTTGTAGTTTTATTAATTTGACAACTCAAAATCGTTAGTTTCTGTATTTTAAGTATTACTGTGTTATAAACATTGTACGTATACTTTAACGTTATGTTTTTCTCAACCATGGCTTTTGTTTATTTCAGCAGTAAACTAAAAACCAAAAACCATTGTCACCTAACCTCAGAAATGAAAACAACGTGTATTTTCGCTTTGCATCAAGAAATAGAACAATTTACAATTAGTACACTTCTTCTTTTCCACATCGTAATATACCGATACAATCTCAAATTAAAAAAATCGAAAATGTACTGCAGGATCAGATAAAGGGACAGTTCCATATTATATACTTAGTAATAAATATTGGCAGAAGTGGAGCGTCGCGGACTGATACCCTTTTGTGTATACAGACGACATCTGTACGGCACATGTATTGTTAGAAACAAATATTTGAGTTTCACCATGGAATTCCTTGTTATTTATTTTACTCGAAGTGAAAAAAGAGGTGAAAGTTGCACGTCACCACTTAACAAAATGTGTTTCGCAGCAGTACGCATTATTTTCTATCTCTTTCTGTTTCTTTAATAAAGCCAACACATTTTGGACGCTTTCCAAATCTAATGGAAAGCCTTCTGCATGCTTGCCCGTTTTTCGCGTTTTATACTTAGTATAAAATGTTAACTAATCTATCAGTTTGTTTTATATTTCTTACTTTAGCTAAGCTAAGTGGAAAAAATATTAATTTATGTCAGTGTAGACGATTGGCGGGTTTCTATAGGTAAACGCAGTGGCGACATTAACTCGTGTTCTTGTAAAAGAAAATACTAAATAAACATAAAAATATAGTTGAAAACAAAACGAAGCTACTCTGGATTGCTAATATCCACACTTAAGACCAAGGTTAATAGATCCGCGTATTATCCGCAAACACGTAAGATCCGCAAATTGTTATAGATGGTACTGTCCTGGAACAAGTTAGCAATTTTGAATACCTGGGCTACAGTGTGTCTTGTAATGCAAGTAACGACGCTGTGAATAAGTTGCATAAGTTCAACCTTATGTGCGGGATCATTAGGTGAACCCTTAAGTCAGCAAGTAAAGGAACACGCCTAAAATTTTACAAGGTGATGGCTTTTCCCACACTTCCTTATGGACTTTAACGAAAGGCCAGGCCAGTCAGATCCAAGCGACTGAAATGAAATTTCTCAGGCACGTAGCAGGGTATACTCTCCATGATCATAGAAGAAACACAGATATACGGCAGGAACTGAATATTATGTGTATACTCGACGGGATCGCCCATTATCGGCTGAATTGGTGGGAACTTCTTTGCCGAATGGATGACTGCCGCATCCCCAAACAACTATGGAACTGTAAGTCGAGGGGACGGAGATGTGTGGGACGTCCGAGGATGCGCTAGAGTGAGCAACTTTAATCTTTGCCTATTTTAGACCGGAACAAACCATCCTCGGTTAATGCTTGAAGATGATGATGATGATGAGGATGACAAAACGAAGCTAAATCCGTACTTAGACGTAAATTTCACAGTTCAAAAGTCATTAAAACAGCTGACTGGTCGTTGTTTCCTGATGACCAGGCTGTCCTGGGAAACTGACTTGTACACTCACTTGATCGAATCTGCAAGGATTTCGGATTACAAATCTCCGCACTGAAGACTAATGTGATGGCTTCTCATGGAGGTGAACTCGTGCGAGCAATAATTTTTGTAGACGATAGTGTTCTGGAACAGGTCAGCAATTTTGAATATCTGGACTACAATATTACCCTCGATGTATACTACTGTATATGGATCGCGTGCTGCATTACTGAATTCGGTCCGACCGCTGCACCAATGGGGGCAAGAACACTGCGTATGCTATACACTGTACTTGTACAAAGTCGGACTTTTCTGCTTTCTTATAACTGTTGCTGCTTTAGCGGAGCATATTTTACGTTAAATGGTATAGATATTTTTATGAAACAGTAAAATAATACCTTTAATAATGTATAAAGAATTTTTAGTACTTACAAGTACACCTCTAGGTATTCCAGTCGGTGATTTTTTTACTGCACTACACAGACGAAAATTCCTTAAAAATAGGAAACATTTTCAAAAAATTTGGCTTCAGTCCAACCTAGAAAATTAAAAGGCACAACTTAAACAAGAAAACACAATTTACGCCAAAGAAGAAGCTAAAGGCGTTTATATGATTACTTGTAATGCAGGGGAAGAAGTTTGCAATAAAAAGTACATCGGCTATACCGACCGCACCTTTCGTAAAAGGTTCAATGAACATGCTGCCAGAAATCACCGTAAGCCTTCGTCAGTTGTGGCGCAACACCTAAAAAGCCACCCACATCACAACATCAATTTCAACACCTCATTAGAAGTATTAAGGTATAGCTCGGACAAAGAAGCATCAAAAATATACGAGCAATACCATATTTACAAATACAAACGAAGAGCCGGTGAAAAACACTGGTTAACAGAAAAGAGGATTATAGGGATTTAGTTACATTTAAAATATTAATTACCTCGACGAGTACGCACAAAGGTCGCGCATCGGGTAGTTTATCATTAGTCGGCTTTCGTATGACGTGCGGGTAACAAGTGCTGGCGAGCTTCGATTTACAAATCGTCCGTTTGGATTCAGTTTTCGTTTTAATATTAACGTTATTATTTTAAAAATGTTTTTAAGTGTTGTGTTTTATGTTGCATATTATATGTACCTGTGTCGACGACGCTCACCTGAGTGGGAATTTTTTATAAATGTTATGTAGTAAGTTTACTAAATGATCCAATTGAAGATGGAACACAACTGTTCCGAAATGGATCTTGGGTAAAAAACTAAAAAAATCACCGACTGGAATACCTAGAGGTGTACTTGTAAGTACTAAAAATTCCTTATACGGTATAGCTATGTCAAATTTTAACATTAATTAATGACTCCAAAGTGGGAGGTTTTTAATAAGTTCTTTTCCAAAATAAACACATTTGTTTTACTGTAAGATTTCAGTATTCTGACACATTATTTCAGTTTATCGATAAGTTCTGTAGCGTTCATAAATACTTATTTATGAACATTTAATGTTGAAGCCAGACGAATAAAGATTAAAAATAAGGGAAACAAAGAATAAAAGACATGAGCCAAAAACTTTAAAATGTTTATTGCGTACATATACGCTCGCCATGGTCGTTCAAGTGTTCAGTTAGCAATGCTAATTTACATTAAAATTTTTTATTTTATTTAATTAGCTTCATATTAATTGTATAAAAAATGTTTACATTTAACATTACTAAATAATACAAATTTATTTAACGTTTGGCGGACACCAAGCTTAGAGAAGGTATCTGCAGCGGTTCTTTCTTTAGGACTATCATAGCACAAGATTTTATAAAATAATGTCCCTATTAATTTGATAAGTTTCACTTTATGGCTGTCTTCAGGAAAATCATTGTTTGAAATATGTTTTCTAAACACTGTGCCGGCAAAATTTTTTGCAAGCTGATATAATTAATTAATATATACGACACAAGTGAAAACAAACTGTTATAATAATAAAATCTTCATCAGCACAAAGTTTCAGTAGAACTGTCCCAAATGTAATAATTGCAAGGTGTCAAAGCAAGTGCATTACTGAGTGAATGACTCGTTTATATTTGTTTCAGTTGTCATGTTAACCTAACAACAGCTTTTGGTGTCACAAGTACGTAACTCTGCTATACTACTACTACAATAGTTTTTCCCATTACAAAACGACTTACGACACCAACAATCGTCAATCAACTATTTTCTGATATGAAAAATTAAAATCTGTATAATTCTTTTAACAACATGAAATTATGTGCGATATTCACTAAACATAGAAACCAAACAATCGCATTATCGAAATATCGAAAATGACTGCAGGATCAGATAAAAGTAGAGTCATATAATATTATGGCCTGAACGATAATACTGCATGGAGAATTGGAGCCATGACCACACTTATTTTTGTCTTTTATTTTAGATTAAAGGAGTTGTGTTGTAGTTTCATATAGGCATCAAATTGTAACATCATGCGAAGGACAGTCAGAAAGTTAATTGTACTTACCCATATTCCTTTTTCTTAAAGACCTATTTTGATGAAGGTTGGCTACCTTGGTAATCTCCGTTTCCGTCAGCTGTAGTAACGATTCCAACATGGTAGTAACTGTTAGTCATGGCCGACTCTAGTAGAAGGCCGGAACGTTAAACGTGACAACACTGGAACCAGATGGTATTTTGAGGCCAACTAGACGATCTCTTAATTTTTGCTCTTCAGTAATCAAATCGCGTCATTTTTAATTTGCCGGTTAACAGCAGTTTTATAATTTTTAATTTTTTGCAAATTAAAAGTTTATTATGTAAAATACTGTTATATTATTTAAGAAATATAATAATTAATTCATTCATATGATACGAATTCAATAATTTGAACAAAATTAATTCAATAGGCCTAACACTAATTCACTAATTTCTTCAACTTAAACGTACTGTATTTAGATAGGCCTATATAATAGACCTATAATATTTAGATTTAGCTATAAATATGCCTACTCATGGTTTTAGTAATGCTATGAAATTAAATTAAAATATAACATGTTCACGATAGCTATTTTATTACACTATGCTAATAGGCCTCAGACGTAACGTTGCCACGTTTAATGTTCCGGCCTTCTACTAGAGCCGGCCATGGGTTAGTCCGTTCTTACATGACACGTCATTTGCAAGTAGCATCCAAATTGTATATCCGCGCAGTAAGTCGTTTTCTGCGGGCAAGGACGTGCAACGCCATTGAAATTTGTCGCCAGTTGAAATAAGTGTAAGGCGACAGCATTTCCACACCAGCCATAACAAAATGGTGACAATGTTCGGTAATGGGCCCACGGATGTTGAAGATGATTACCCGGCAGGGTATGTCATGAACTTCCGGCAGCGGATGACAAAACTGAACGTGTTCACCAGTTGTTGCTTGCAAATACACGAATCACGGTTAGCAAAATTGTGGTTGAATTGAGACTTCCGTATTGAAGCAAGCATGTAGGCCTACATCAACTCTGAGCGTCTGCAATATTGAAAAATTTCCGCGCATCATTTGGTACATGTCACGAAGGAACCTCTTGAAAAATTTGAGTGGGAGTAGTAGAAACCCCCTTCTCACAGTCCTGACCGTGCGTCGTATAATTTCCACGTGGTCTATGAAAGAGGCCCTTGTGAAACAGCGACATCACACTGATGATGAAGGCCAAAATGCAGCATGTTGGACGGGAATTTTCACCAATGGCATCGAAAAACTCGTGTCACGCTACGATAAATGTTTTAAAAAACTTGGAAAACAAATAGAAAAGTAGATCTTTATAGAGAAAGGTGAGGACGAATCTCCTGCGTCCCAAAACAGGAGCCTTTCGACTAAGGTGTGGTAACCCTGACAGAAGAGTCTCTGATTCTCCTGGTAGGGGGCTGTGCAACAGACCAGTAACTTGTTCATGTAAAACTTTGAAAGTACTTGTAGTATCCAAAGCAACCTCGGAGTAAGGACGTGGGTCGTCCGAGGATGAGATGGCTGCAGGAACAGGTTTATATAACCTAATCCTTGAAGAGGAGAAGAAGAAGAAGAAGAAGAAGAAGAAGAAGAAGAAGAAGAAGAAGAAGAAGAAGAAGAAGAAGAAGAAGAAGAAGAAGAAGAAGAAAAAGTAGATCTTTATTTGTACTTCAAAAAAATTAAAATAGTAGTATAAACTTTTAATATATATTTTTTATGCTAGTGGAAGAGACTGTGACTCCCCCTCGTATATAACATGAAACTCGCGGAAAATAACGTGTGGTTGGTTAAATAAGTACAATATCAGTTCCGGAATTTCAGGAAATGTATAAATACTCAAAATTTTCGGTAACATTCGGTTGTGTGATAATGCATGCGATGTCAGAATCTTATTTAAGATTCACGCTTCCTGCTCAAGATATTATCATTTCGAAACACATTTCTACTGAATAGTAAAAATCCTTGTTGAGTATATGGCTGTTTGTTTCCCAGCATTAGAATTACGTATAATTAGGCCTATACTACCTCCTTTTTGTTCAGTACACTTACAAAGGGGCAGTTGTTGCTACCATCGCTGTAGGAATTACTGTCTCTAAAAGTACCGATACAAATACTAAGCTGATAACGTGTTGATCCAAGAAGAGGCTTAATAAAACTTGCTTTGACTTAGGCAATGACGCATCCCTGGTCCTTGTCACACACTCCTACTTTTTTGACAAATTTTTCATATTTCTACTTTGTCACAGTATTGAACTAGTAAGGTCCTTGGTCTGTAGAACTCGCTCACTATTTTGAACATAGTACATTTAGTCTGTTGTTAGGTAGACTTCAATATTAGATAATACTTCAATTATCAGAAGAAATACTAAATCTCGATAACTCTACTTTTTTGTAATAGTAAAATAATAATTATTAAGGAGTCACTCATACAAAAACCCTAAAAATTCCTAACTAATGTTTTTTTTTCAGTTAAATTTACGAGGATTGTTCAATAGAAACACGTTTAGAGGCTGTAAAGCATTTTTTATTGAAAAATTTTAAAAGAAGTCTCCATTAACATTAAGGCATGAGTCCCACTGTTGCACTAATCTGTAGATTCCCCCCTGCTGGTAAAATTCTTACGGCTGTTTGCGGAACAATTCGCTAACAGCAAACTCTACCTCAGCCTTCGATTTGAACCGCCGTCCTTTTAGTGATTTCTTTAATGGACAAAAACATGATAATACGCTGACGCTCAACATTTGAGAAAGCTCTCTAACTTTGATGCGCCTATTTGCTCGTAAAGCAGTTTCCAGCTGTCTCACATTTTCATCTGATGCTGCAACACGTGCAGGTCCGGGACGGGCCAAATCTTTAATGGATTCTCTTCCTTGTCGAAATTTATTGCACCACCCAACCAATGCCGTATGAGAATAACTATAGTCACCTCATTCTCGATAAATTTCCATTGGCTGACGCCACTCAGAAGCCAAAAACTGAATTAACTTGGCACGCAAATTATCTTTGGACGGATTTTCTATCATAGATGCCATTTTTCAACCCAGTTACAACGCTTAGGAAAGAGCAAACTGCAAATATTTTTGACAGACGCGTCACTAGTACTTAGACAATATAAACAAATGAATTCCGTTGCCATGGCGACGAAGTCACGGTTGCGCAGATCAAACGTGTTCTATTGAACAATCCTCGTATATTTATAATGCCTATGTGACAAATAATTTAGTTTCAGCTTTTATGTTTATGTATCTTTCAAAAAAAAAAAATATATATATATAGGCATATACCTAATATTTTTAACATGATAATGTTTTCAGGCTGGGGGTCATTCCACAAAATGCGTGATGCAAAATGTGTAACGTCATCGAAAAATTTAACGCTCCAGGTGATGTTAACACTATACTTTTTCCACACTTTCGATTCCCTAAAAAAGCCTAAAAACATTATCATGCTTCAATGTTTCGGTTTCGTCGAAATTCTTTGAATGCTTAGGTGCATAAATAGAGAGAGGGAGAGAGGGAAAGAGGGAGAGAGAGAGAGACGGAGAGAGAGAGAGAGAGAGAGAGAGAGAGAGAGAGAGAGAGAGAGAGAGAGAGAGAGAGAGAGAGAGAGAGAGAGATGTAAATCTCAATTCTGGAAATTTCAAAATTTCAACACATCCTGCATGAATTCTTTTTCAGAGATATAGGCCTACATAACTGATACCAACACATGTAATTTTTTTGTAAACGTAGCTTACAAACCTTTTTGAAAGCGATCCAAAATTTCCAAAATTTGCAAGGGCGTCGAGAGATATTAACAGTGCCAAATTATTAAAGTTATCTAGTTTCTATTTGGAATAAAATTTCTCATAACTTGATACTCCACATATAGTTTTACGAATTATTAACATTTTCAGCTCCATTTTTGGCCCTTGTTGCCACTAAAGTTAAACAATTTTCATAGGAAAAACAACACGGGCAAACAAACACTTGCACACTACCAAAGCCAACAAAACACTGCGACAGGGGCGCAACAAGCCTTACCCTTAAATAGTAAAAGTGAAAGTCCCCCCCCTGTTGTTGTTTATGTTTTCCTAGTGTGTATACAAGTTAGTGTATTATTTAGTTTTTCCATCACATACTATGTGACCATTTGTTATTACGTTTTGACTCTCTAGCACTCGTTGATACTTATATTCCTCATGTATTAGTTTATAATTAGCCTGAAGGCGGCTGGCGATTCTTGAGTGGCCGAAACGTTGCTCTTATAATTTTGATGTGTTGGCAAAAGTCTGTCATTTAGCTGCTAATGTCTATAATCCATCACACTGTTACGCCGGTGTCACGGATCGTCGTATGGTGCAGTGGAAACAAAATACAGACACCAGTGACATTACTAGTAACCGGCTTTAATGAGCCACAAGTAACAAATTGAAATCAACAAGGTGATCTCCTACAATAATTCAAGTTAAATTTGTCCACACGCAATAATAATGTCAACTATTAAGAATAGTCAAATATAAAGATTGACAACGGCTGTTTCACGTTTGATATATACCGGAAGAAGACTTATAAGGATTTAATTATACCCGAGGAATCATACCATCCTATAGGTCACAAAACGGCGGCATAAAATTCTTTTTGTTACAGAGCAATGAATTATTTAGCAAAAGCTGGAAGCAGGGATGCAGAAATAAAAAGAATCAAGGATATAGCTAAAAATAACAATTTTAAGACGATAGTGATAGACAAAATTGTGAAAAAGATTAGTAGTGATCGGAGATTAGAATAAGATAAAATAGAGAAGAAATATAAAGGATCTATTAGCCTAACATATATGGGATACCAAACAAAGAAAATAATAAAGTGTTTTAAGAAATGTATAATAATAAAACTTATAGTTATAGTCATAAGTAAAGCACCAACAGTATTCAATCGAGTTAAGAATAATAATATTGAAGAAACGCCAATATTACAGAAGAGTGGAGTGTACAAATTAAAATGTAAAGAATGTGATAAGGTGTACGTAGGCGAAACTGGACGTAAATTTGAGGTTAGGTTGAGAGAACACGCAAGGTGAGAAGGAGATAGGACTACTAATTACCTATACGCTAGGCATTTCATGGAAACAGGGCATAAATTCACCAACCCTATTGAAAATATTGAAATATTAAAAGTAGAAAATCATTTAAATAAAAGGAGGTTATATGAAGAGTTAGAAATTTTAAAGGTAAAAAAGAAGAACCGTAATATACTAATGTATATAGAAACAGAATTTAGTAAAGAAGGAATATTTTTTCGTACTTTGCAAGAGTGAGATATGTGTATTCCGTCAGGGATTAGGTAAGTTGACAAAGCTGGTTGTGCCTCAAAAAGGTATTAGAGGGAGAGACGAAGCTTCGTACCAAGTAGCAGGAGCATGGCTTAACGGAACTGAGCCAATAGGGTATTGACTAGTAGAACTGTTTACAAATTGACTTGCCGTGAAGCCAGATTCACGGGTATATATACGGGTACCAGCGGGATATTTTTTGTCGTGGTTTAGTACTTAAAAATGGTGGAAGCACTGAAAGGCCTCATCCAGAACATGACATTTAGCAATTTAGTAAATAAGCACTATGAAGTTGGAGCAACTATTAAGAGTTTCCACAATCACTTAATCTGCACTGTACAATTTCTCCAGGTATAACTAACTCAAAAGCCGACCGCTTTTGATTATAAGTCCCGCACATGTTCCAGAATAATTTTCAATTCTTTTGGTAGCATGATTTACATGGTTAATAAGCACTCGAACAGTCTCGAAGGTACTTGAGTGCGGCCTTGACCGAGACACTGCACCTGCTCGGCTAGCCGAGAAACGGGTGCGATGACGCTCTCAACTCTTCGAGACCGTTCCGTAATTGTTGTAGCAATACCCAACTTTTAAAGAAGCTAGCAACACGTTAGTCGTTCCTCAAGGTTACGCAGTTGCGTATGTTTGTACCTGCTACAAGATACGGTTTAGAAGAAATTACATGAATCATTGAAATTCTTAGGCACGGCGTATCTCCAGCTCAAAGAAGATTTATTGCTGTGTTTGTGAATGAAAGACAGTTACAGATATTTTCAGAAAAGGAAGGTTTACCGTTTTAGGAACGGATTACAACTTGTACGGATTCAAATACAACACAGTCGAGCGTCACCACTAATTGCCCTGTGGTTCTGTCTGTCTGCTTCATGAATAATACATTAATTAATTGGGGCAGACAAGTGACTCCACAACATACGTACGCGGAGCTCATTAATAAACACACGCACGTTCCTTTTGGTCCGTTAGACGTTATAACATTCCAGGCTTCCGTAACATCGTGAAGACAGTAATCAAAGTTACAACGTTTCTCTTGTTTGGAATCGGTTGTATATACAGGTGTATAAACAAAAAAATATTATTTATATCTATAACAAAAATCAGTCTCCAAATTAATAAAATGCAAAGAGCATAATTCGAAAACTATAGAATAAATAAAATTCAATAATTCATGTACTTGGAAAATTTATAACATGAACAGCAACAGGTATGAAAACAAGACTATAAAAGAGTTTAATTAAAAAATTTTTAATTTGTCGTTTTAATTTTAGATGACGTTCTTTTAAGCACGACTGTGGAAAATGCGACACTCTTTAAATATACGTGCGTAAATGGAAAAATGTTCAAGAAACTGATTTTCAAGTGTTTATTGATTTACAAATTATAACAACACAATTATTTATCATCATCATCTTCACAACATGGCATGGCAGGCAAGGTGCTGCCTGTTCCCCCTTAAAGGTCCTCCAGCCATCTCTTCCTGGGTCTGTCCACACACCTGTGTCTTATAGGTTTGTTATTCGAGACTTGTTTGGCCAGTCTGGAATCTGTCGTTGTTTGTAAGTGTTCTTTCTACTGTTGTTTTTGTTTTCAATCTTTTAATTTTTCATTCAAGTTAAAAACTTGTAACTCTTCTCTCATGGCCTCATTCTTTATACGGTCAACTTTAGAACGCCTTTTAGCTCATCATAAAAACGCCATTTCCGAATCCTTTATTTTACTGTCTTCTTTCTGGGTTGTTGTCCATAATTCACACCCATAGGACAGTACAGACACTGTCATTACTTTAATTTTGTATCTCGCCGTACCTTGTTTCTAAAAATACGGTTGATTGTCCCGCAGATCGTCTGGAACTTACCTAACTTATCACCAATATCATAATTTCTATCATAGCCAATATCATTTCCCAAACACAGTTATTCAAATTTGAAAACATATAATCCGGAGAATACTTATTTGTCACTGAATTATTCATTCTTTCAAATAAGCTTCACGTTTAAACGTGTTTGACGCAAATAACACCAAATCCAATATTGTTGTAAACATCTCCGTAACAATCGGTTTGTTGTGACGATGACAAATTGACAAAGTTAATTATCTTACTTTTCTAAAATTATTGTTAAAAACGACAGTCACATAAGATATTCTTGTTTACAGAATGCTGCGATAAGATATTCTTGTTAGGTAGGCCTAATTGCTGTGTTGGTCACATCTCTACGCTAGTTGCAAGTTGTATATCCCATGCCAGGAAGACCATCATTTCGCAACTTATGAAAACGGCGAGTAATACAGTGAGTTTTTTCACTAGAAAGTATCTATTATCTGTAGTTGATAATTATAGACAGTTGCAGATAGTTATAGATAATCGAACGAGCGAAGAGAGTTCTCTGTTTAACCCTGACCGTTTGGTAATTGGCTGCCTGTCTATCTAGGCTACCTATTTGGAGTATGTATCACGATAACTTCTGAGCGGATCAGCCGATTTTCATAAAATGTGTGTCCATAACTTTACCTACAGACCCCCTTATTGTTTTTGACATTGATCCCCCCCAAAAAATGGGAAGGGATAAAAATAGAGACAAAAATATGAGAGGGTTAAAATTGTAAAAAATCGTAAAATTCCATATAGGTTACCAAGTTAAAGGAAACTTTAACAGAAAAATGAATATGGTGTTCAGTTTAGGAAATTCAAAATTTTTGGAAGCCAGGTCTAAAAAGTTGGTCATAATTTTGACAAAATCGCAAAAATTCATTATGTAGGATACCAGACGAAAGGGGATTTTAACCAAAATCGCTATAATACTTGAACTGAATAAAAAATTAGTAAATAATAAATCAATAGATAATAGATAATAGATAATAGATAATAAATAATAGATAATAGATAAATGAACACTTGGTATAGTTCTAGACATACGTTTTATTTCGCTGTCAATTTCACCAGTTACGGCAGCTTCAGAGGTTAGATTTGAACTGTATGTTGGGCTGGGGAGGGTTGGAGGTAGTGTATGATCAAGGGTACACTGGAAAGTCCTAGGTAAGAGGTTTGACAAAGGTGAGTGTTCTACTGTTGTTAACTATACCAAGTGTTTATTTATTGAAGTATTAATAAAATGTTCTACCAAGTGTCGAGCGACCATTTAATCAGTGACAAATCGGAACCAATTGTTCAATTTTGTAAATTTTAATATTTTCGGGCGCCAGAGCCCAGAAAGTGAACCAAAATTGTAAAAAATTGGCAAATATTCTATGCTGGGCGTTGAATTAAACGGAATTTCAATTCCGTATTACGGGCAAAAGTTTGTAAAAATCTAAGTGGTAAAGTTTGTATAAAGTTTGTGTATCTATGTGTAAAAACTATTTATGAGGAATTTTATTCGAAATACAAACTCGGTATCACAAACAGAATTATCACTGTTGCACACCACTATAGAAAAATTATTCCAATTAGCGCTTTTCAAGCTTCTCAGCTCATCGTCAGATCGGAAATAATAATAAGAGAATAAAACAAACTCTTCACACCCCACACTGACCACACACACCCCCGCAAACAAGTTATATGCCAAATGTCCCTTCCCATCCGCCGAGCCCTGTCACGCCCGTCTGTACAGTTACATATTTTTCTAGCACATTCCGTGTGTTGTGTGTATGTGTGTGTGCGCGTGTGCGTGTGTGTAAATTCTTTTCAAAACCTAACGTTGTAAAGCCTTTCTCATTCACACTTTTGGGCGCGGTCACTCACCCTATTTAAAAAACGTCCATATATTCAATTTAATTCTTAATGTTATCTATCCGCCAACTACCTTTTCCTTCCTAATTATATTATAAAATATTTCATCATTATCAAATTAGTTTTAGTATTCATTAAATTGTCTAACCCTTTCTCTCTTTCTTTCAATATTCCTAAATCCACCCTAAGCTTTCTTTCAACTGTGTTATTTACTACTTTTAAAACTTCATTGTCTTCCAAACGATTAACAAATTTATGGTTCTCTTCTATGAAATGTCTTGCATATAACAAATTCGTTGTCCTATTACCTTCTCAACGTTTGTGGTCAGACAACCTGCATACGAATTTCCGTCCTGTCTCACCTAGGTACACTAATTAAACTCGGTATTCTTCATTAAACTCGGTATCCTTAATAATTTGACAGAACCAATATCGTTTGACACTTCTTGCAACTTTTGGATAGCCTTCAGAAAGTTTACAAAGTTATGTTGGTATCAGTTGTGTATATTTTTGTGAAAAGTATGAGATAAAATATAGGCCGTAGATGTGTGTACGCGAAGATACATATTCTCGAAATCTGTGACTAGATTGTCTTGTCATGTAGGCATTATGGTTATTAATCATCATCATCATAATCATCCTCAAGGTTTAAACCAAGAATTGTTTGTCCGGTCTCAAATAGGCAAATATTACAGCTGGTCACTCCAGCGCTTCCTCGGACGTCCCACACCTCTCCGTCCCCTCGGCTTATAGTTCCATAGTTGTTTGGGGATGCGGTAGTCATCCATTCGGCACAGATATTCCCACCAATTCAGCCGATTCTGGGTGATCCTGTCGAGTATACTCATAACATTCAGTTCCTGCCGTATATCTGTGTTTCTTCTATGATCATGGAGAGTATACACCTCCCACGTGCCTAAGAAATTTCATTTCAGCCGCTTGGGTGCGACTGACCTGGCCTTCCGTTAAAGTCCAATTCTCAGACCCATAAAAAAGTGTGGGAAGAGCCATCACCTTGTAGAATTTTAGGCGTGTTCCTTTACTTGCTGACTTAAGGGTTCCCCTGATGGTCCCGCACATAAGGTTGAACTTATGCAACTTATGCACCACGTCGTTGCTTGCATTATAAGACACACTGTAGCCCAGGTGTTTAACACTGCTAACTTGTTCCAGGACAGTACGATCTATAGAAATTTTTGCCCGTACCGGATCAGTTCCATAAAAACCCATCACCTTGGTTTTAATAGTGGATATTTGCAATCCAGAGTCTTTGCATATTCCATTTAACAAATGTGGTTATTAATGTTACTAAAAAAAGCAATGCTGTAGTTAGAACATTTTTTACAGTTGGTATTTTACAGCGACTCGTGACATGGCTTTACATAACGCAGGAACTGTCTCTCAGAAGCCACTTAAGTCTCTCTACGTTGTTACCCAATTCTCAGGCTTAAACACCATAGTAGCAACCGATGTGAGCCTATAAAGATTTAATCTAAGTCTAGTTTCATATATTTTTCCGGCCAAATATAGCATCACAGAATGAGCTAAATTTCAAATATAAAGTAAACTATTCACAGTAAAAAAGTAAAGAACATAATAGCCTACAGTTCATAATATGGCATTACAAATTTGGCGATTTTAACATCTACGTTATTGTACTTGTCGTAGATGATGTAACTATCACAGACTCACCTGTAAGTGGATTAATACGATTGATTCCGGTTAAGTGTTAATATGAGTTATTAGATTTATGTAATATATAATATATAATATTATATTATATAAGATTGCAACAAATTCTACATAGGCCAGACAGGACGTAGGTTCAAACAAAGATACATTGAACACACAAAGGCACTACACTCCACTACCGAATCCACATTTGCAAACCACCCCATTGAAGCAAACCACACATGCAAAAATATCGACACAACATGGACATTCTACACGTACATACAAAAGGCCAAAAACTAGACACTCTTGAACAATTGGAAATATACAAACACACGAAAACACATTATACGACATCCTAAACGAACAGACACATTTCAAATCACACGCATTATTCGAACATATCACACACCCACACACACAGTATCGATCTTTCAAAAGTCGATACCGTCGCCAAGAACAAGACGGACAGTGCTCCCAACGGCAGCCTCTCAAGAAGCTTTTTAAAAGCGAAAACTGGTTCAGGCTGTAAGGCAAAACTTTTACGTTTTTACCCATAAAAAACTTTGTGTTCCGGGTCGGTAGTGAATTAATTATATTTATTAAATTATTACTATTAATTTCTCTGGAAGTTATTAATTTATTTTATTGCCTTATGAATTATTGTCTACGCTTTTCTGCTAGCAATATAAACTATTTATTCTATTTTTTATTTCACTTGAATTTCATTGTTTGCAATTTAAATTTTAAATGGTTACCAGGTAAAATGGGTAGCTGGTGACACAATTGGCAACCCTGCCAAGAAAAGCGACGGATACATTCCAGGTTGATAGCGATGCTTTGTATCTCTCGTCACGTGTAAACTTAATTCTCGTCGATTTCAAAGGAACGAAGAAAAATTAAATTTTACATGCAGCGTTAATAGTAATTCGGTTTACATATTTCAATTTCCCCACCACGTTTTAAGGGCAGAACGTTTCTACAAAACAATCCCTTGAGAATTTCCCCGTATTTTAAACAGTACCGGTTTACTGTAATTCGACAATAACGTGGAATTTCGTCTCTGTTTAGTGTCTCATTTGAAGGGGACAGCGGAATCAATTTGTTCGTTTTGCATTTAATCATACTTAGTTATGGCAAGGCTTTGTTCGATCGAATAGGGGGGGGGGGGGGGCAAAACGCCTAGGGCAATGTTTTTAACCGTTAACGAGATCATGAACGGTCAACGAATACATACAGTGTGAGATTTGTAGCACAATGTTCGACTTAAACGAATCCCGTCGCCTGTATTGTCCTGTGGCTGAGCAATTTGTGAAACGAGAAATTAACACATGGTTACCGTAAACCATAGTATAATCATTGCCGTCGGACTGATAACAACTAGCTCTACAGCCAAGTTTATGATCTCACCATCATCATCATCATCATCATCATCATCATGCACCTTTGCCTTATGCTTCTTCTTTCCATTAGTCTTTTCACTTGAAGACAAATCTCGCGTCGCATTCTTATTTTCCCATTTTCTAAATACGTTTTTCACGTCTTTTTCTTCCTTTCCTTGCTAAGGCCGGTCGCAACTGGAGCGAAATTTTGTTTCGCAACAGAACCGTTTTGACGCTTCGTGTTGCAAAGCGTCGCTTCGGCTTGAGACACTTTCTTACGATATCTCGGCAGTTGTTTTTGACCTGTGAAAGTGTGTATGTGGTTCGTGGGTTCGTGACAGGCATTAAAAAACAAGACATGGACTAGTTAACTGCAACATGAACTTCCCGCCTTGTGAGGCTAGAATCCGGTGCATGCGCAGTTCAAAACGTCTCAAGCTGTTTTGTTGAGAGAAAAATTGAAGGAGCTTCGTCTCTGATCGTGAGGGGCCTAGCGACACATCTAGACAACATCACAGCAAGTGCGTGGCGCTTTATAGAACCTAATGGCAGTAGAATCGTCTGCGACGCTTTGCGACACAATGCGGCAAAACGGTTAGGTCGCGAAACAAAATGTCGTTCCAGTGTGCGGCCGGCCTAACGGTTTGCCATCAAAACATTACGCGACAAATCGGGTTACGTTTTGTAATATGTCGTGACAATAATATAAAACTAAACAGCAGCGCTAGTACACTCGATCTGATAAACTAAAGGAAAGTAACATTAGGAGACAACATTAATACAGATAAACTTTCTGACGAGAATAATCAGAGAAATTCTCATGGGAACTGTACGCATTAGCAAATACTACACGTGTGGAAGTGTCGGATCGAAAATATCTACCCCCTCCTACCTTCCTAATAACCACACAACAAGTAAAAGAGCAGTATGTAGAGAAAGGCCAGGTAGGCGGAAAATTGTTAAGAAATATATGTTACAGAAGAAGTAAATAGATTGTTAAAAATTCAAGATGTAATACGCCATATCTTCGTCGACGATACCCAATACTTCTTTCGTGTAGAAGAAAAACAAGTGTCGCGTATCGTTCGGCAAAAATCTGCCGATACTATTTTTGCATAATCTGTCGGTTTTTGGTGGCCTGAGAAAGATTTCCGAAAGGGGAAACGAAACGTTGCCGACGAGATATCGATTCATAGCATACCACGGACTCAACAGCCCGGTATTTAGAAATGATTTTGAAAAAAAAAATGAACATAATTTAACATGTATCACTGTTGTTTTACTTTTAATTTACTTTACTTTTCAAACATTCCTCACGTCTACTACATATTCTAATTAGTATTAAACATGTATGTAAGAAGTAAAAATAATAAGTACGTATCGTCCTTAAAATGTCCAAGTTAATTACTTTTAACGTGAACATATAGAACGTCTCAATATGACCTGCTTGCCCTTGATTCTCCCTGGTTCAGTGTTCAGCGTCAAGCCGCTTTCAACTTTACACTACCGATGTTCCACAGTTGCTGTAGATATTATACATTGGCAGTTACAGCGCGGCCTACTCTTTACGTTTTTGTAAGTACGTATTTTCATCATCATCATCATCTTCACCTTCTTAATGGTTTTAGGCTTTAGCAGCCTGTTCTTATTTCACAGTCCACCTTTTCTTAGACCTACCAACTTTCCTTCTGCCTGTAGGGTTGTAATTTTTCGCTATCTCCTGTAGTCTACTTTCTTCCATTCTGTCTATGTGTTGAATCCATTTTCTTCTGTATTATTTAACCCTTCCATTTACTGCAAAAATATCTAAATAACTTCTTATCTCCTCATTTCTTATATGATCTCGTCTATTACACATTTTAACTGACCTCAGAAATTTCATTTCAGCTGTTTGTATCTTCTGTTCATCTTTTTTCTTTATGACCCAAGTTTCAGAACCACACAGTATTGTAGGTATTGCCATTGTTTTATAAAATTTTATTTGAGTTTCTTTTCTACATTTATTTCCCAACGTTCTCCAAATCGTTCCACACATTCTTGTGAAATTCGTCACTTTATTTTCTACATCTCTATCTTGATCACAAGTAATCTTTGATTCAGATATGTTACAGTTATATTATTTTCCTATTTTATGTAAGATGTATATTTCTCGCTGGAGATCGTCTTCTAAAGTGGGAAATTTTCTTGGTCATCCGCGAAAATAATGGTTTTCAAGAATGGTTTTATTTCGGTGGATTTTAATACCGTCAGGGGACTGTTGTTTCCAATTTTTTAGGAGATCATGTAGGTATAGGTAAAAAAGTAATGGTGACAGACAATAACATTGTCTTACGCCTTGGTTTGTTTCAATCGGGATAGATTCTTCTCCGTCGTCTATGATTATCGCGTTGTGTCTATATAAACTCATTATGGCCTGAACTAGGTGTTGTGGTATACCTTTATCTCCAAGTATGTCCCATAACTTCATTCTGCTCATTCTATCAAAAACTTTGTTGATATCAATAAAGGCAATATGTGTTTCTAAATTCTTTTCACATCGTTTTTCTGTCACTTGTTGTATGGTAAATATGCAGTCAATGCAAGAGCGTCCTATCCTAAAACCATGTTGTTCTTCCTCTAAAAGAGTTTCTGCTACGTTTTGTAGTCTTGTTGTTATAGCACGTGTGTATAATTTATAACATGAATTTAAGAGACTAACACCTCTGTAATTGTTGTGTCTCTTCTGTCACCCTTCTTACAAAGGGAGATCACTTTCGACATTGTCCATTCTTGTGGTATGCGTGTCTGCTGCCAGCACATATTAAGCAAATGTAGGATCCCTAAATGTAACAAAATACCATCATATTTAATAATTTCTTAGTTTATATTATCTGGTCCGGTTGCTTTTCTATTTTTAAGCCGTTCGATAGCGTCGTTTAATTCTTCCAATGCAATTTGGTCTACTGTAATGTTTTGTATTTTCATTTCCTTCTTCTTCTTCTTCTTCTTCTTCTTCGATGTTGGAGTCAAACCAAAGTTTTTCGTAATGTCCAATCCATTCTTCTTTCCCAATAATATTCAATCTACAGGGTCTCCGAAAAGTCCCGCACCATAGGGGTTTACAATATGTGTTCAATATGGTTACCGGAAGTGTCGAAACATATCTGTAAACGATCTACCAAGTTCCGCAGAATGTTGGCCACCAAGCCAGGTGTTACAGAACGGCACTCAGTTGTGATTCGCTCACTCAGATGGTTTATGTCCATGATCTTGACAGCATAAACTTAGGATTTTACATAACCCCACACAGCAAAATCCATTGGGTTTAAATCCGGAGATCGTGGAGCCCATTCCACTCGTCCCCTATGGCCAATCCACTGTGGGAAGTTTTCGTCAAGCCAATCACGAACTTGTGTACCATAATGGGGGGGTGCACCGTCCTGCATAAACCATTCTGGTCTTGGACCCAGCAGATCCAAATCAGGCAATAATGAATATCCTAACGTTTCCAAATAATTTTCATCACTGTTAACTGTTCCGTCAAAGAAGTAAGGGCCAATGATCCGGCCTTTCCACAAACCACACCACACCACGACGCGAGCTGCTCCTTGTTCCTTACTGCTGGAAAACCAGTGCAGATTACTCTCGGACCAGTAACGTAAATTCTGTTGGTTCACCTCTCCGTTTACGTAAAAGTTAGCTTCGTCAGAGAACATAACTTTTGATAAAAACTGTGGGTCCTCTTCCAACTGTGCCAAAAACCAATCGCACATTTCCACACGCCGATCCGGATCATCATATGACATGTGGTGTAACACTTGTAACTTGTACGGGTGAAACTTACGTTTTTTCAAAATGTCCGCGACTGTTGATCGAGGAACGCCCACTTTCAAGCTTGTTCGGCGAATTGATTTCTTTGGACTTGCTGCTACCTTTGCCAAAACCCCTTCCACCACATCTTCTGGTGTCCTTGGACGTCCAGATCGGGGAGCGTCTGCCACACTACCTGTAGCCTGGAATTTCCTTAACAGTCTGCCAACCGTGGTGTGCGACACTGGCTCTCGTTCCGGGTGCCTCAGATTAAATTCTGCTGCAACGTCTCTATTGGAGAATCCTTCTCTTCCACAGAGGAGGATAAGCTCTACCCGCTCTTCAGTAGTCAACATTTTTCAGTACTGCATCAAACAAAAACACAACCCAATTAATGAAATCCCTATGGTGCGGGACTTTTCGGACATTCTGTAGATACATCCTTATCTTCTTTGTTATGATGTTTCATATTTTATATGCTTGTTCTTGTCTACTATGTACATCATCTTCAATATAGAGATGTATTATTCCCAGCTGTCAGTATGTGCCTTGCGTGTTATTGTTTTGCTATGTTCCTTTTCCTCTGTATAGCTGTACATTTTCTGGTGTCCTATCTGAAAGCATATTATTATAAGCTATTTGTTTTTCTTTTAATGCTTTATCAATGTCTTCGTTTCATACCTTTAATCCACTCCTTCTGAAGTTTTCCTTTCTCTTTCCTAGCACCTCATTTGCTGTTTTGTCCGTATTTTTAAAGTATTAATTTATATTGGCTTTGGGTTATATATTAAAAATTATTTCAGTATGGCACAAGGGTCGACATCTGCCTGGCACATGTGCCGTAGATTGCCGATAGCTGCTCTAAGCAATCACTTCCACAAGGTGGTCGACCGGGAGACTGAAAAATCCCACATTGAAATTACAATTGTGAACGGAAATAGATCACAGGAGTACTGGCCCAAGTACATCATACTGGCAACTCTACTCAGCTGCTGGAGAGATTTTCATCATCATCATCATCATCATCTTCGCAACACGACATAACCAAGGTGCTGCCTATTCCGACTTCAAAGATCCTCCAGCCATCTCTTCCTGCGTTTACCCACACACCTGTGTCCTATAGGTTTTTTATTTCCAGACTTGTTTGACCAGTCTAGAACCTGACATTGTTTCGAACTGCTCTTTCCACTGTTGCGTGTTATCTTTTGATTTTTCATTCAAGTTAGAACCTTTTAATTCTTCTCTTACGGCCTCATTCTTAGAACACCTTTTAACTCCTCTTAAGAACGTCATTTCGGAGGCCTGTGTTTTACTGTCTAGTTACTTGGTTGTTGTCACACCCAGGCACAGTCATAACGTTGTAAAACTTCAGTTTTGTAGCTCGACGCACCTTGTTTCTAAAAATACGGTTGATTGACCCACAGATCGTTGCGACTTAACATCAATATCATAATTCTTATCATAGCCAATATCTTTTCCCAAATAATTAAAATGGCTCGCCTGTTCTACAATTTGATTATTAACCATTATTTTGGTTCTTATTAGCTCCTTGCCTCGAAATGCCATTAGCTTTGTTTTCATAGTGGAGATTTTCATACTGTATTATTTGCAAATCAGAAGAAGCTTAAAAACAAATTTTTGCAAATCAGATTCTCTATTTTGAAGTGCAAGCAAGTCGTTAGCAAACAACAGTACATTCAAATATCTGTCTCCTGATATCTTAATACCAGGGTTCACTAGATGTTTCCGTTTCCTTACCAGATCGTCATTATAAATGTTAAAAAGAGTGTGCGATATAGTGCACGCTTGTCTAACACCTTGACTGACAGATATTTGTTGAGATATCCTACAGTATTTACTTATACAATGTCCTATCCTCAGAATATTTTTTACTTTCTATTTTAGACTTAAAATATTTTTTAAAAACACCTAGAATGAAAAAAGTCGACTCAATATTTACGCACAGACTACCTATGCAAAACAATACACTATGTTATGCAGCAAGTACATAAGATATAATTTAGCACACGTCTAGCGATTGGTAAGCAAGGCAAACCGGCGACTGGTGTACGTCAATCACACGAGTGTGAAAATCGTACGGCCGAGTTCTATACGCGATTTTTACTTCCATGTTGCCTAAGGAAATGGAAGTAAGGTGATCGCGAAGAAAAGTCGTGTTCGAGATAAGGGCAGATTCTGATTGTACTACCCCAAAACACGAAGGAAAGTACTTTCCGAAAAGTGTTTGTGTATAGAATATTTTCTATGCCGTACGATAACTGGGTCAAATTCAAACAGAATCAAATAAAAATTTTTTTGCATATGTGTCCGAGTTGTAGAGGAAGGAGTAGTTTACTACAATGTTTTATGATTTAACAAGAGTAAAGTACTTAATTTTGATAAATAAAGTATCCTGAAAAGAAGGTCAGGATAATCCACTGCAAAATGTTAAATGATATAATTATAAATGGAGTAAGTTGAAGGGGGTGATTTTTTGAAAATTGCTATCCTGAACTCAAGTAAAGTACGAATATATTACCTTAGAAATTATATATGATAAAAAGATTACTCTATGAAAGTGTAAATATCATTAATGGTGGAGATCGGTTGAGGAGGAGGGATGATTATCTGCGTAGTCGGTTTCTTTACAAGAATAAAGTACCTAATTTTTATAGATGAAGTGACTCAAAAATAATATTATATTAAACGACTACCCCATAATAACCAAAGTATCTATAAATAGTGAAAATAGTTTGAGGGTAGGAGATATTTTTGTATAAATTATCGAACCGAATTCAAGTAAATGATTGTATAGTCAATAATCCACTGTAGAAAGTTAGATGAACTATCTATAAATGAAAAGATTAGTTGAAGGGGGAGGGGGTATTTTTTGTATTGATGTTATAAATTTGTTCCACCGAAAACTTAAAAATGTAAATAAAATTTTAACAATTGAAATCGTTCCATATCGTAACCACGGATACGTAAAAAAAATAATTTTTCGTTTTCAAAAATGTACAGATAACAAATTCTGGGCCGTCTCGCTTTTTTTCTCGATGTTTAAATAAAAGATAATTTAATCAAATTAATTCTTTATTTATAAAATATTAACAACTAGGTACAATTCGTATTTTGATTATCAGCTTTTTTACCAAAAGCATGCTAATATATCTGGTTTCGTTCTGACTATACATATTAAAAATAATTTTATAATTAATTAGAACATGGAAGTCATGTATTGTTCTCCAAACCGATTTTTTGTTACAGTGTGTGTAAAATCATTTCGACTCACGTGTTATAAAAATATTTTAAACTAAACGTTACAAAAAATCATTTATTGAAATGGTGATTAGTAGAAAATAATTTTAACGATTCAAAGAAATTTGAAAGAAAGATATGTCTTTGAGGGGAGCCTCATTTTAGGTTTCTTTCCCGGAACCACGAAGAGCCTAGCTACTTCTTGTCACAAGCTCTACTTAACGAACAAAAGACAAGAAAGAAAAGGACTGTAGAGGTAAACGTTATTTTGTAAAAGAGTAAACGCAACAGACACAGATGCGAGTAACTTTATCAGTGTCTTTACAAACTAGGCACACGAATCGCCCGGTGTTGATGAACCCAGATAGATAGAGAGACAGTGAAAGTACACAAGGTCTCGTCTCGCGTTTACTGCCTATATTTAGAACAAGGTCGGTTTTATTATTGCATGCTATCTATGTTCTTTATTTAACTCAAACGCCGGCAATCTAGTTTCCTTTAAAAACACTACTTTTTATGGAGTGTTTCTTTCTCAGAAGAGAAGCGCGCATCGCTTATGTGCCTCGGTTCATCCGACGGATATTTTACAATGACACACATCGTACTTAACAACATCATCATCATCATCATCACTACTCCAAGGACTAGGCCCTAGACCTGTTCCGGAACCCATCTCCTCGTCGATCTACCGACATCTCTCTTCCCAGTACGGTGATAACCCAAGGGAGCCACGGGTAGACGGATTTCAGACATGCGGTTCAAGTTGTGACGATTTAAATTGTACCAATAATCAAAATAATAAAAAATTTTAAAAATTAAGGTTGCGAGCTATTAAGCCATTTAAATCTCACTGTATTAATATAAAAAAACCTGTATGTACTCAGTATGAGAGGAAGCAGTAATTAGTTAGTTAGAAGATACTCTAATAAAAAGATAAATTGCAAAGAGTTATTAATATCGTATTTAACCCTTTGCTTGTGAGCAGGCGCTGTCCTGTTGATTCCAGACTCGACATGTTTTCCGAGTCTTGTGTAAGTTAGAATAAGATAAAAAACCTAATGTTAATAATTAAAAATCTGAAGACACAGATAGTCGCTAAAACAACTGATTTAAATTATGTATATTTGTTTAGGGATAGTTTGTATAAATAAAAATGTTAACATAAAGAGAGACAGGGACTATATTCTCGCGCGGTAATTGCCCCACTACCATTTTGTCCAGTACCAGGCGAAGGGAGCAGAATTTCGCTCTCTCGCAATGGTGACTTCGTACAGTATAGACGTAAGAGCTGTGCTCTTAAAATATGTTACCTATACTTTGTTTTACCTTAAGATGGTATATCAGAAATAGCTGCTTAAAGCATCTGGATGTGTTAACTAATATAGTTATGTAAATAAACAAGAGATTTAAAGTGTAAAACTCGAAACGTAAAAAAGGTGTAACACAAGATGACTTCGAACTTCAAGAAATAACAACACTTCCAACGTCATACCTGGAGATGTGAACTATCAGAAGCCACAAACTCTAGTACACGCGACAGAGTATGCAGATCAGGACATCCGAGAATCTACAAGTATCATCGTAGAAAGTTCAACCTGCGAACTTTGGAGCCCTTTACTGACGAAGACCAGACCGAGATGACGACGTAGCTGTTCCTGTTTCCCAAGACGGATACCCCAGGACGAGTCTTCTGCATACCAATTAAAAGGTGACTCGATAGCCTGTCTATCGAGGGTTACTAATATTTGTTACACAACACATCTTGAAAGAGACTTTTCAGAAACTATTAACTTTGTAAACACTTATAAATTAAATCTAAGAATTTCATGTAACTATTCTAACTTCATACGTTGTAACAGTTTATATGCTAATGTAGAGTAATATAATTCAAGCAATAATACCATTCTTCCAATGGTTGAATAAAAGAAAGTCTTGCAAGCTAATATCATGATTTGATTATGACTAAAAGTTGTAATGAATAAATACCGAAGGTTACCCGGATCCGAGGTATAGCTATATAGAATCAATTTTGATCCAAAAGTTTAAAGAAACCTTTCAAATAACTTAATAATTGAATTAGTAATGTCATGGGATCTGTCAGTAAATGTTTTTTAAATGTTAAATAAAGAGAAGTCTTCTTGTTACACACATATGAGGAGTGCTTAAATCAATTGTATACCTCGCCATTGTTTCCTTACACAGTTAGTAAGTAATTTGTTATATTAATTATTTGTGATACATTCTGTTACAACGTAGGCAGCCCATCTAATTAACGGAGTTTAATTACGATGGGTTCCCTGGATTTGTAACGCGGCGAAAAGACGTTACAAAAGTTCGCCACTCTGCTTAAAAGTTAAAGTAGTTGTAAGCATCGCGACGCAAACAAAATTGCGTCACTCTTTTTAAAAAAAAAGGAAACAAAGGAAAGAGTTTTATTTGTGTATAGAGTGTCACAAACAAAATTGCATTCACTATGCGTGGATAATTTGTATGAACAATAACTAAATATATAATATTGATCTATGCACTCAGAAAGTTACTTTAATAACTTTAATGTTCAAAACATGTTTAATAGTGTATTAAGTTACGTAAATGATAGTATGTATAAGTGAAATATCCTTAGCGTCATACAATGCATGTAGCTTTTGCATTCTATAGGCCAGTAGGAACCTGCATTATTCGATATAATTACTTGCATACATGAATTGTGACCAAACATAACAATTTTGGTCAACCGAACAATCTGTAACAGGTTTGTTTACGACAATCCATGATCTGTTGTTTCCTGAATCATTCTGCACAGTGTATGTCCAACTATATAGCTTACATACACTAGTATGTGTTATAAAAAAAAAATTAATTAAAAATAACTTTGTTAATAATAAAGTATGTAATGTAGACCAAGATAATTAAGTAGAAGTTCGTGATTTAAAACTTGTGAACAAAATAAGTAATTTATTTAATTGAGAAAAGTTTATGAATGAATGGAGTCAAAATGTTGTCAAGCGAAATAATAATAATAAATTTGTTGAATAAGATTGTGCTCCCCTTCTCTCGTTTATAACGGTATAAAGTAGTTGTGTTATTCAGTCGCATTGTGTAGAGAACAATAAGAGTAAAACCCCCTTTCTCACTGACACACCAGTTCCTTGTTAACTAAACACAGAGGGTGACCTACATTCCAGAAAACAGCTGATCGGCTATTTAACCTTGAAAAATATGTGTGTGTGATTTCTGTCTCTCCCTTAGAAGAGAAATTGTTCTTTTCTAATTTGTGTAAATTGATTACTTATGAATTTATTATATATATGTGTAATAAATGTGGACAGTATATTAGTTCAAATATTTTCCCCGTGACGATAATTAAATAATGTAGTGACATAATAATAAATTTATTAATAATAAATGAAGTGTGCTAAATAAATATGGTAGTTAAATAGACGATAGTTCTAGGTGCGTTTCTTAAAAATCCCCAAAGTACTTTAATAAATAAGAAGTGAATAATAATATTTGATTAAATAATAAGAGCTAAATAAATCTTGATTTAAACAAAATTGTGTGAAGTGTAGAAGTAAGTAAGGGAAAAAAGAAAATAATAATAAAAGTACAGTTACACATTGTAAACACTCCCAGTGGTGGCCAGTTAGAGAAAATAAAAGCGTGTTCAGTAATGTAGGAATTGTACTAAGCAGCCACGCACCCTTCCAATTGTGAGAAACCGGTGGTAGCCTAAACAATTGAAAACCACCCCTAGTGTGCATTACAATGCATTGTGTAAAGTGTCTCCCCTCCCGCATAGTTTGTTTAGATATTGTTAAAGAGATAAAAGAGAATTATCTCCGTGAGGTTCCGCTTATCTCAAAACAGTGATCTAGAGTGGAGTATGGGATCCTCTTTAGATTACATTAGAAATAAGTTTATGATATATAATCAAGAAGTGATTATACATGTAACGTAACAGGTCACAACGGCGCCGACTGAAAGGGTAATGATAGGGCAGACAGGTGCCAAAGATCATTAATAAATGCTGAAAGCTAACTTGAGTAGTTAGAGTAAGCTGGTGTCAGTCGGGCCGCGATGTTGTGAGTTACGGATAACTAGGGATCATTCCAATTTAAGGTTTGGAAATTAGTATTAAGATTAAAATGTAAGTTAGTACTTAAGAAGTGAGAAAAAGGGAATTTCACGAAGGCGATCATTTAAATGAACAGAATCATTTAAAGAGAATTAGAGAAAACAAACTGTGCAATAACACTAATAATAATAAATAGTAATAATAATAAATAACTTCACACACTGACCCTAAACATACTCCCAGTCCCCAATTGTGAGTTAGACTCAAAAACCAAAAACCGTAAAGTGCAAATTAAGCGGTGGAGTCTGTGACGACTTAAATTGTACCAATAATCAAAAAAAATTTTAAAAATTAAGGTTGCGAGCTATTAAGCCATTTAAATCTCACTGTATTAATATAAAAAAAACCTGTATGTACTCAGTATGAGAGGAAGCAGTAATTAGTTAGTTAGAAGATACTCTAATAAAAAGATAAATTGTAAAGAGTTATTAATATCGTATTTAACCCTTTGCTTGTGAGCAGGCGCTGTCCTGTTGATTCCAGACTCGACATGTTTTCCGAGTCTTGTGTAAGTTAGAATAAGATAAAAAACCTAATGTTAATAATTAAAAATCTGAAGACACAGATAGTCGCTAAAACAACTGATTTAAATTATGTATATTTGTTTAGGGATAGTTTGTATAAATAAAAATGTTAACATAAAGAGAGACAGGGACTATATTCTCGCGCGGTAATTGCCCCACTACCATTTTGTCCAGTACCAGGCGAAGGGAGCAGAATTTCGCTCTCTCGCAATGGTGACTTCGTACAGTATAGACGTAAGAGCTGTGCTCTTAAAATATGTTACCTATACTTTGTTTTACCTTAAGATGGTATATCAGAAATAGCTGCTTAAAGCATCTGGATGTGTTAACTAATATAGTTATGTAAATAAACAAGAGATTTAAAGTGTAAAACTCGAAACGTAAAAAAGGTGTAACACAAGATGACTTCGAACTTCAAGAAATAACAACACTTCCAACGTCATACCTGGAGATGTGAACTATCAGAAGCCACAAACTCTAGTACACGCGACAGAGTATGCAGATCAGGACATCCGAGAATCTACAAGTATCATCGTAGAAAGTTCAACCTGCGAACTTTGGAGCCCTTTACTGACGAAGACCAGACCGAGATGACGACGTAGCTGTTCCTGTTTCCCAAGACGGATACCCCAGGACGAGTCTTCTGCATACCAATTAAAAGGTGACTCGATAGCCTGTCTATCGAGGGTTACTAATATTTGTTACACAACACATCTTGAAAGAGACTTTTCAGAAACTATTAACTTTGTAAACACTTATAAATTAAATCTAAGAATTTCATGTAACTATTCTAACTTCATACGTTGTAACAGTTTATATGCTAATGTAGAGTAATATAATTCAAGCAATAATACCATTCTTCCAATGGTTGAATAAAAGAAAGTCTTGCAAGCTAATATCATGAATTGATTATGACTAAAAGTTGTAATGAATAAACACCGAAGGTTACCCGGATCCGAGGTATAGCTATATAGAATCAATTTTGATCCAAAAGTTTAAAGAAACCTTTCAAATAACTTAATAATTGAATTAGTAATGTCATGGGATCTGTCAGTAAATGTTTTTTAAATGTTAAATAAAGAGAAGTCTTCTTGTTACACACATATGAGGAGTGCTTAAATCAATTGTATACCTCGCCATTGTTTCCTTACACAGTTAGTAAGTAATTTGTTATATTAATTATTTGTGATACATTCTGTTACAACGTAGGCAGCCCATCTAATTAACGGAGTTTAATTACGATGGGTTCCCTGGATTTGTAACGCGGCGAAAAGACGTTACAAAGTGTTCACACCATCTCCTTCTGTGGTCATAAATCTTCTGGTACAATTGAACGATACAATGTTTAATTCGCGTCTAATGTCCTCGTTCCTTTCCCGATCCAGAAGAGAACAACCTTGCGTCCCTTTTAGAAATTTCATTTCAGCTCTCTTTCAAATTTTTGTCCCTTTCAAATTTCATTTCCTCTGTACGTTCCGTTTACCAAGAGTCCATGTCTCACTAGCATACAGCAATGTGGAGAAAGCCACAGTTTAATAAAATTTCATTCGGGTATCCTGCCGTGATTTATTTTTCAGGTACCTATGAATCGTTCCACAGTTGCGTCTAAATTTCGTTAGCTTACTATCCCAAACAATATCGGTTCCATATGAGACATCACAACCCAGGTAATTAAAATGGCTAACCTGATCCAAAATCTGATCGTTCACGAATATTTTAGTTCTTATAGGATACCTGCCCTTAAACGCCATCGTTTTAGATTTTGTAGCAGAGATCTGTAGCTCATAGTCTTGTATGATGTATGATGCTACTGAACGTGAATATCGCCCTTTGTAACTGGTCTTCTGTTTCTGTACCATTACCTTGTCATCCTACTTAACATAACATACTTAACTACTTAAGTACTTAACATGATCACCCAGTATCGGCTGAATCGGTAGGAACATCTTTGTCGAATGGATGGCTACCGCATCCCCAAACAATTATGGAACTATAAGCCGAGGGGACGGAGATGTGTGGAACGTCCGAGGAAGCCCTGGAGTGACCAGCTCTAATTTTTGCCTATTTGAGACCGGAACAGAACCATTCTTGGTTTAATCCTTGAATATGAAAAATAAAACTACTTAACATATTGTATAAGCAAGCGGCTAACGGATGCGGGGATCGAACATATTCTGGGATAAAGACATCCCTTTTTACCCTGGCAACAGCACATCAAAAGAATCACCGCCCAAGCCAGCAAACGGATCCGAGCACCCAGATCGCTCGACTGCTTCTCCAGTCAGACATTTTGCAGGATCTACACCGTGCAGACGCCCCATCCTGACGTATCCACACCCGATCCTGCTGACTGCCGACACGACCACTTGAGGCCGTATAGAATCATAGAACGGTGAGCCCTTAAAATAATCTACCGCCGCCCCCTCTCAACTCGCACAAGCAACAGGTTATTGTACGCTTTAGATACCCTCGACTCCTTCCTGTCCAAATTAAACTGCAAATGCGCTAAGAACGTCAGCACCCGAAGGTCTCGGTCAGTTGTGACGAAACAACGTTCTTACGCGGTCAATTGCGCCCCGCACTTTTGCTTACTGACCGATTCTGTTATTTAGAAACGTTTCTATTCTGAACTTCGATGACATTTCAATTCTGCAATTTTGCATTTGTATGAGGAACCTCTATCTTCCAATATTTTTGTTAGGTTAGGTTAGGTTAGGTTAGGCTAGGAATGGATAGAATTATAATGGTAATTTCTGTATGATTATAATAAAATGAAAATACAATTGATCAAACCTGACCAGGTTGAGATTTCCACCTCGATCGCAAGTCACCGAGTTTATACGATTGCGTCGCAACTGACCACGGTCCGTCAATTCGCAGTAGGCCAAAATGTGCAGACTTTACTTTAAAGAAGTGTTTTTAGAAATATAAGATTGCTTCAGTTCCGTTACTTTGAAGTAAAAAAATAATGACATGGTTTGTCGACAGTTAACATTGTACGTATATCCTTTATCAGACTTTGTAATGACTAGGAATTATATCGTAGACTAATTAATATATTATCTGGTCGATCATCCGTAGATTCAGTCTCTCTCATTTAATCCATCGCTGCGGATAATTACCGTCTGAACGCCTGCTTCTGTATGATCGAGGATTAGTTCTGTCAAATTACAACTTGGATACGATGATCAGCACCGCGGACGAACGGACAGCAAAGATTATAAGAAAGACAGCTTTACGGAGGGAAGCGGGCGGTATCGATGCCAAGGGAATAGCGCGAATATTGTGTCTATGTTATTCTCGTCGGGTGGGAATTGGTTCCGTGGTTAATGTAGCAAACCACTTTATTTGATGAGAATCAGTAAAGCGCGAATGACGACAAAATCATGAGCGTTGCGATTAAGAAACTACGGCAAAGTATACTAGGCCTGTATCGGTTGAAACGATGAGACGTAAATGCAACATTTGAACAAAATAGAATACGTGTGTGTCAACTGTGTATTGTATGTAAGCGCCTACGTCTCTCTCTCTCTCTCTCTCTCTCTCTCTCTCTCTCTCTCTCTCTCTCTCTCTCTCTCTCTCTCTCACCAGACATTTGAAAATACCACATCAGAAAAGTACAAAAAGCTTTACGAAATACTATAAACAAAACTTAACTATGGATTTAAAGTAAAATATTTAACAATGATATAACACATTTAAGCAATGTAATTTCCATTTCGAAAAGAACAGACGTCAGAAAAATCCTAAGTAAACGTAGATTAACAGCAACATGCACCACAAACAATCGCTTCAACAAAAACAATGATAAAGATTATTAAAAAATATTGTTACGACGGTCTCACAGGTCGAAGTCGAATCTTAGCCTCCATAATCATCCGCCTCCATTGTTCCCTGTCCTTGGCGATCGATGTCCATCGTTTTATTTTAAGTAAATTATCAACATCCCTCTCCACTGCGTCAATCCAGCATTTCTTGGGTCTTCCGACAGGCCTTCTACCCTCGATCTGACTAAACAGTACCTTCCTAGGTATTCGGTTGCCTTCCATCCTAATGATGTGTCCTGCCCATTGCAATTTATGCAGTCGGATGGTGGTGGCCAGATCATTGTCTTCATACAGCTTGTATAGCTCCTCATTGTGACGCATTCTCCACATCCCGTTTACTTGGATTGGTCCATATATTCTCCTCAAAATTCTCCTTTCAAAAGTATTGACTATGTTAGCGGCTTGTTTCTTCAGAGTCCAAGTCTCGTTGCTATATGTTATCACCGGTCTAATCATAACTTCATATAATGTGATCTTGGACTGACGGTGGATATTCCTTGTCTTGAATATGGATGTCAACGAAGCATATGTTCTATTTGCGGCCTGTATCCTTTTCCTTATTTCATTTATTTCTTCATTGTTTTCTGCCATCCAACACCCTAAATGTTTAAACTGATTCACTATTTCCTAGTTTAGTGGTTCAATTTCAAACTGTTCAGGTTTCCTGGTTTTCTTCCGAGTGGTGATCATAACCTTTGTTTTAAATATATTAACCTGTAATCCTATCTGTTCTGCTTCACCTTTGAGTTCCTGGAATGTCTTTTTTGCTCTTCCTTGGGATCTTTCCACAATATTGATATCATCTGCATACCCTACGATCTGGACCATTGTATGTTCTAATGTTGAATTCCTATCAATTGACAATTTCCTGATCACATATTCAAGTGCTAAGTTGGCCGATGTTGGTGCCAGCCCATCTCCCTGTTAAAGTCACCAATTACCAGCTTTAATTAGCACGAATAACAATTCGTAATCAACAAGGTACTCTCGTACAATAATTCAAGTTAAATTTGTCCATACGCAATATTAATATCACCTTACTAGAATACCGCACTAATTAATATAATAATCACTTTCTACTAATCCACAACAATCATTTGATCCGCACTCTACAATATCGCCAGGTATAACTGACTTCTAAGCCCTTATAGACACTTGTATACACCCCGGAGAATTTCCAGAAAATATTCCATTCTTTTGGAGGCGTGCCGGCATAATTTGCGTAGTTACAAATGCTCGAACAGTTTGGAGACTATCTAATTGCACAGCCTTGACACAGACGTTGCACGCTGGGCTAGTCGAGAAACGTGTAGAATGACGCTCTCGACTTTACGTAATTCTCATAGCAATATGGACAAAACGAAATAGATTGCTTCAGATGCAATAATGTGTATGTGATCCAGGGAAACTAACAATTATTCGACACTTGAAAGAGAAAAGCTAAAACTTTCAATAAATACTAATGAAGTCATCATTTAATTATCATATTTCATATAAATAAAGTTTAGTATCTCCAGGGACTTAAGAATTTGATCGTATACGCGTAAAAAACGAATAAACGAAAAACGTATAACACGGAAAGTATAGGAATTTTGCCAGGACCTTAAAGAAAAAAAACGAGTTAATGTAAAAACATATACATGGGAAACATATAAAAGAAGTTTTACTGTGTTTTACTTCTGAATGGTTTGAGAAATTTATAGTTAACAATTCATAGTTAGATACAATTAAAAGTAACAGTTCGATGTGAACTCCATTCTTGTAAGGGGATCTATTTTATTCTTTCAATTATATTCTTGCTGTGACGCCTGGTGGTTGAAGAATTTGGGGGTTGTAGATGGGTTGGATGGAATATAATTGTTTTATTCACTGAATTGAAAACGTCTAAGTCTCCTCCCCTCCAAACAATAAACAAGGAAAACAAATACTCCAATTTTAGTGTCACACCTATGTAACCACGAATATTTATTGTGTTCATCTTTTTTAAATTTACGATTAAATATTCTGTTACCTGATTTTACACTTTGATTAAAATTTGAAAGGTCTGGTGTAGGCCTACCTGCTCTTTAATTTCAATTTTTTCTTTAATAGGACGCAAACTGAACAGCCTTTTTGTTAAGTTTACAACAGAATTAATTGCGTCCTACCAGTTAAATATAATAAATATCTTACACTATGACACCTTAATCCTTTATATGTACCATTATTTACATTTGACGATGAATTGGATTGACACTAACAACGAACTTACAACTTACAGCCTGGCACACCACGTGTTATTTACCAACAAACAGACTGGTGGCGCCGTGACGTACAAGCGAGGTTTGCAGTCCCTAATCACACCAAGCAAGCCTATACCGCTGTAATAGGAACACCCGAGTCTAGCCAGCCACAGCACTACTCCATTGTATTTCCCATATACAAAGCGCGTCACAGTTGGTGCATACACCGTGGCAAGAGCGTGTACTGTTTTTAGTAACTGCTTTGCGCTTTTCAATCGGCAAATGATTAATTACTATGATTTAGTTTCAAAACACTATTATTAGTTACGGTTTTATTCATAATTCTATAATTTAAAATAAAGTTCAGGAATTATTGGTGGTTGTACAACCGTGCAACCTAAGCACGGGTCGCCACTGTATTCTTGTGCGTGTCTTAGTTTGTAAACAAGTTTATACACAAGTTAGTAAACAAGTTGTGATTATAAGGTTTAAAAAATTTTGAAGGAATGAGCCAAATTCGAATTATCCTATTACGGTCACGTGTTATCCAAATTAAAATTAATAAATTCATATCATAAGGCTGCTAATTTACAAAAATCAGTTACAAGAAGTAACAAGAGAGTGCTCACTGCCAGTTTCAGAGAAAAAGACTGAAACCATGGCTTTTAAAGGTAAGTAGGTGTATCCATTGAGGACTAAGTTAACTACAAACAACAGTACTTTAGAACAAATGGTGAGCAGTTTTAAATATCTCGGATGTGAAATTAGATATGAGACTGAAGCTGATATAAAAGACAAGATAAATAAGTTTAGGAATATGTATGGAACCAATCATAGAAATCTTAGAGCTAAAACAAAATACAGCATAAGGATTAGCACAGGAATTAAATTTTATACAACAATTGCAATACCTACATTGATATTTGGGTCATTATAAAAAAGAAATTCGGCAAGATTCAGAGTGCAATAGTGCAGTTTCTTCGGATTACTTTAAACTGTCCATTAAAGATAGAAGAAAGGACGAGGATGTAAGAGCAAAACTAGAAGTAAAGGATGTAAGTATAATCATTACAGAAGACAATAGTGTGATCATTTGCAAAGGATGACATAGGATCGATTGCCAAAAGCGGCACTGAACTATAAAGCACGTCCGAGGATCAGAAGGATGCTGGACAGGATTATATAACCTGGCCCTTGAGAAGAAGATAACATAACATAAGGAAGATAACATAATAAGAAGAAGAAGATAACATAAGGAAGATATTATAAGCAATCACTTCAAACTATAACTCCGTATTGTTGATCAATTTTGTGAAAAAGCTTATTTTAGGAATCTTTGTAAACTATTTCTTTAACCTAAGGCTTCATAACCGAATGTAAGGGTGTTGTCCGAGAATTTTGGTTCTTTTTAAATGATGTTATTCTTATTGTATTTAAGCAATAAACTCTTCTACTATATTTTTTTCTTCACACTAACCCCCAAAACGGCTAATTTATCTGCACTGAAATCTAGTAAATGAGTTAAAGTTTTAGTTTTTTTCTCTCCGAGAGGAATACAGAGGACAAAAGTAGAGCTAAAGTGTGCAATTAGCTCACTTCTTCGAAACATTTTCGAAAGTTAAACAGCATCGAATGTTCTATCGTTGCGCGCGCGCGCAAACACACACACACAAAATATTATTCGAAAAAGTATCTGTGTGTCTCGAACACTGTTATTCGAGAATTCATAATTTGGAAGTCAAACTTGTTTTTCTTTTCATCGTGAACAAGTAACAGTTGTTGATAATTAATATGTATTGGTTTAAAGTGATTAAATTACCTTGTGCGTGCGTGTGCGTGCGTGCTTGCGTGCGTGCGTGCGTGTGCGTGCGTGCGTGCGTGCGTGCGTGCGTGCGTGCGTGTGTGTGTGTGTGTGTGTGTGTGTGTGTGTGTGTGTGTGTGTGTGTGTGTGTGTGTGTGTGTGTGTGTGTGTGTGTGTGTGTGTGTGTCCTGCAGCAGTGTCACACGTCCGGCTACGTGGGTATTGCTAATGATTTGTTTTTTAAAAGTACAGATCTTAACAGTAGTCCTTGATAAACGGCCAGATCTGTACTAAAGACGTCATTGTCGGATTATTATTGTTGTCATACATAACAATGGAATTACACAGGAAAAACTGATCTAACAACTTCATCGTCTTTACCTTCACATCACGGCATAATCAAGGTGCTGCCTGTGTCGCCTTAAAAGACTCTCCAGCCACCTCTTCCTGGGTCTACCCAGACACGTGTGTCCAATAGGTTATATTTCCAGACTTGTTTAGCGACTCTGGAATCTGACGTTCTTTCTAAGTGTTCTTTCCACCGTTGTTTGTAATCTTTCAATTTTTTATTCAAGTTAAAAACATGGCCTCATTCTTTATACGGTCAAGTTTAGAACACCCTTTAACTCCTCTTAAGAACGCCATTTCCGAGGTCTGTATTTTACTGTCTTATTTCTTGTTTGTTGTCCATAATTCACACCCATTGGACAGTACAGGGACTGCCATAACTTTGTAGAATTTTAATTTTGTGTCTCGACGCACCTTGTTTCTAAAAATTCGGTTTAATTGTCCCACAGATCGTCTGGAACTTACATAACTTAACATCAGTATCGTAATTCCTATCATTCCCAATATTTTCTTAAATAATTAAAAATGACTTACTGTGTTTTTTTCGATACTGTGTGACGCTGTATTTTGTTTTAGCTCTAAGATTTCTATGATTAGTTCCTTAAATATTCCTAAATATATTTATCTTATCTTTTATATCAGCTTCAGTCTCATATCTAACTTCACATCCGAGATATTTAAAACAGCTCACCACTTGTTCTAAAGTACTGTTGTTTGTAGTTAACTTAATCCTCACTGGATACACCTATTTACATTTAAAAGCCATGGTTTCAGTCTTTTTCTCTGAAACTGTCAGTGAGTACTCTCTTGTTACTTCTTGTAACTGATATTTGTAAATTAGCAGCCTTATTATATGAATTCATTAATTTTAATTTGGATAACACGTAATCGGATAATTCGAATTTGGTTCTTTTCTTAAATTTTTTTTAAACCTTATAATTACAACTTGTTTACTAATTACTACTTGTTTACAAACTAAGACACGCACAAGAAAATAATTGAAAGAATAAAATACGTCGCCTTACAAGTTATTACAATTAAAAATTTTCCGTTTTGATAATTAAAAATGGATTACATGCTCTAAAATTCGATCATTAATCATTATTTTTGTTCTTATTGGTTCCTTGCCTCGATATGCCACCACCTTTGCTTTTATAGTGGACATTTTCATATTGTGTTGTTTGCAAATCTGTCTGTCTAAAACCTTAATAACATAAAAATTGAATATACAGTGTCTGTACAAATAGAATCCTACAACCTCTCCTAGCCTCTTCGTTTCTGATTTCTATTCTTATTTATTGCACCTCATTCCTTCTCATAAATCTATGTTACTCAGGCTCGCTTCTTAGTGCCATTGTCTCTTCATCTCCTCTTTCTGCTTTCGGCTGGTATCCTTCTCGGTTTGTGCATTTAAATGTCTAGATTCCACATCTCGTGTCATTTCATGCTTGTCTTGTGTGTAAACCACATTGAAGATCACTATCACCTCCGGTAGGTTCGTGTTTGAGGTCATTTTGCTTTACTTCTGTTTCCAGTTCAGACAGTTCCGCAATTTCGTCTCAGGCAACCATTCCGACGGGTTTGGTTTATTCCGGTTTTTGTTCAGTTTCGTCTCCCATATTTTGTAAGCCAGGGATGATATATGTCTCTCACCCTCACTAGTATTTACTTTCAAGATATAATAAGGGGAGTTTACATAGAGAAGACCAGTGGCGGCCCGTGCTTAGGTTGCACGGTTGTACAACCACAAATAATTCCCGAATCCTTTATATTCACTCTATTAATTCCTAGTCTAACCTTACCTAGCCTATCCCAACGTAACCTGACCTGACCTAACCTAACCTAACCTAACAAAAATATTGAAAGAAAGAGGTTCCTCATACAAATGCAAAGTTGCAGAATTGAAATTTCATGGAAGTTCAGAATAGAAACGTTTCTAAATGACAGAATCGGTCAGTAAGTGGAAGTACGGGGCGCAATTGACCGCGCAAGAACAGGTAGAAACGTTGTGTTAGAAGTAGGCCTATGTACCGGGCTGTTTGGCCGTGGTCCATGGTTTTCAAAAACCAAACGTTTCGACAGCGCCACTGGCTGCCATCATCAGTGGAATTCGAGTCTACCTGAACGCGGGTTGTTAAACGTCAGGCCCACAGTACAGTGGTGAAGGTGTTGTCGAAACGTTTGGTTTGTTTGAAAACTATGGACCACGGCCAAACAGCCCGGTGCATACTTCTAATACAACTGACACCGGCCGTGAAAGCCTTAGAACAATATCAGGTAGAAACGTTGTTTCGTCGCAACTGACCGAGACCGTTTTTCAGCCACTTCAAAGGTAGTAATGCTGATTAGTCTTAACTTGAAGCCGACCCGATCGCGGACTCCAAAGCCAAATTCTAGAAACGCCACTGAGTGCACCGTGTCACGTTGAATTATAAGTCCCGGGTTGAATGGATTACGTCCAGTAGTTATGCGAATAACAGCGCCTTCGTAATCGTCGTGTGTGTGACCTTTACACGAACAAGTTATGCGTACACGGTACGTAGGTGCGTGTCCTCGCCAATAACCGCATTAATTAAGTAAATGTAACGTTTGTACAGCGAGGTTTTGCATATAAGTTGTTGTTTTGCTCTGAGTACGGTAATTAACCCGAGGTGTGGTGGGTGCCAAACGTCCGACAGGTGACTGATGGATTGATCGATACTTTAAATGTCATGATACGGTAATTTATGAAGTATATTGTAATCCAACGCGTTTTTTTTTTATTTATATTTAAGTATAAAATATACTTATGTAGATATACTTATACTAGATGCAACCCAACGTGTGCTCAAAATTCTTCCAATTTTTAGCAATTCAGTTTCCAAAAAACTCGCACACACTTGCAGTTCTCTGCTGTTTTTGGGAGAAGCATGATATAAAACATAACTTATCGATAAAATATTTAAAGCTATTAATTCCTGAAACTGACTTTTCTGCATCAGATACTAATAGTTCAAGTCAATGGTTAGCACAGTGCCAGATAATAAGAGACGGAAATTTTTCTCTAGGTAATGTTCCAACACCCTTCTTCTTTCCAATCATCACAGAGGCACCATCGCATGTCAAGCTTATTAAATTATTACTTAAAAATGAGTCTGTCATCCCGTAAGAGTGAAGGTAGTCGATCATACAGTCAAATATGCCCATAGCGGTAACACTGTCAAGTTCAACCAAATCTAATAACAGATTAATTGGGCCATCCATACAACTTTGAGGTATATAATCGAATGTATACAATCAAGCTAGGTTTATTAAAAAGACAAATGTTTAGTTTTCTAGTGGGGCTGAGGAGGGGTACAATTTAAAAGTAGTAGTAAATTTTTGCAATAATTAGGTTTCACTTTCATATATTTTTTCGGAAATTTATTTTTGGATCCAAGAGGTTCCGGCACGTTCCCCCTGAAATCATGCCCTGCCTATATGCTACTTTAGGTAATCGTCTATCTGTTCAGATGTTGCGACCATTCCAGGTGATATTTCCGAAATGGTTTGTTTTATGGAGAATACCTGTAGCTCATTCCTAATGTCCTAATTACGCAAACGATCTCGCCTTGTAGCCTACAGCCCATTTTATCCTCTCAGAAAAGACATCTATAAATTTTGAATTCGGTTTACAATCTTCCTTGTAGGCACCCATGAATCGCACCCGTACATTAACAAAGGCACTGCCATTGTTTTATAAAATGTAATCCTTGTCTGTTTCCTTGTTTTATTATTTAATGTTCTATACATTCTAATGAGAACCGTATCGAACAGCCTAGAATGTCCGCCACTCGTCCCTCCATAGTCAAGCAGGTGCAACTCAGTTAAGGTCGCGCTCAAGTACGTTACAGAGTACTCTGGAGAACACTTGAAGCATGCATTCGCTGGCGTGCAGTAAGGAGGGAAAGCAATTCTGGGCTCCTCAGCGACCTATAAAACCAGAGCGTCTGGCTTAGTCAAGTTAGTTGGTTGAGCGATTTTCCTTAGTGAGTGAAAAATGATTATTGTGCGGGATAATAATTTCATTTATGTCCTTTACTTCGAGTTCTGCTCTTATATCTTCATTCCTTATTCTATCTTGCAATGTATAGTATTTCGAAAAACTGCATTTCAGCACTCTGAATCTTGCCGCTCTCCTTTTTTGTCATGACCCACGCCTCACTTGCATAAATCAATGTGGGTATTGCAATTGTCTTATAAAATTTATTCCTTGTGCTGTGTCTTGTTTTTGGATACTTCTAGCAGGATATCAAGAGGACTAGAACAGACTGGGAACACAAACATACTTTCCTCTCTTTTCATCATCATCAACTTCTTCTTCTTCTTCTTCTTCTTCTTCTTCTTCTTCTTCTTCTTCTTCTTCTTCTTCTTCTTCTTCTTCTTCTTCTTCTTCTTCTTCTTCTTCTTCTTCTTCATATTTTAATTAATTTTTATCTCTGAATTGTCCATACCGGTTGATTTCCTCCTTATTTTCTCCTTTATTCAAAACGTCTGCACATAGATAATTTTGTCTTATCCCTTGACGTCCCGGTACCAACGAAAATCTCCGCGTGGTGACTAAAACTATGTACATTACTATATTAAAACACATTAGCGATTTTTTAACCGTGGTAACATATTTCTTCACTGTCAAAATAACGTTTTAACATTACTTAATTTTTTAACATTTTAACATTGAAAATGTTTTTAAGGACGTTTCGCACATTTGCGCGTGATCGCTGGTGCGTGATCGAAAATGAGAACCGGTGAGTTTCCATAGAAACTACTTCTTTGTTGTCAGTAACGTAGTACACATAAAAAACTTATAAAATATTATCTCCTCCCTCATCAACTACCATTTTAATTTATAGAATTGTTTAAGGCAAATGGTGTACAGGGATGATTGGTGAATGGCGTACGCGCTAATAAATGCGACTACATTTAACTTATAATCTGTACGTTGGTAAATGAAGAAAAATAAATATATATATATTTTTTAGATTTATTGAAGCATTTTCAATGTCCTTCTTTGTGCATTGCATTTGTGCAATGCCTGTAAATGTTTTCTTTAATAAATGTCCAAGGCTGTCGCGGCCGGCGTTAACTCTGTCGGAGGCGTCAGGCCGTGGTCTGTTACTGGTTGCAACAGACGTTTCGGCTCTACCATTGGGGTAACTGGCAAGATGTACGCCACAGTACGAGAGTCAGCTGAAAAGTTCGCGGAGCGACATCTGTACCTTAGCGGTAAAACTAAAGTTTTTCGTGTGCTGCAAGATTTGTATTTTACGTAAACTCCTGCCAATTTCCAAATCGATAATCAATTTATTTATTGTTTACAAGCTGTTTAAAATTGACGTGTCATGCGTGTTTTGAAAAACGGACAAAATCAAAAATCGTAGTGTCATTCATTGTTAAAAATTGTTTAGCGCCAACGAAAATTTAAAACGAAATTGTAAATGTGTCAGGAGATGCTGCGATTTTAAAACCAACGGTTTGTAAGTAGGCACTTGAGTTTAAACGTTGTCGTACGAGCATTGAAGATGACACCCCTCCCCCGCACAAGACGCCAAAAAATGCAACAACTCCAGATGCGGCTGCCGTCTTGCACAACGCTTTTTCACACCACGTTCTTAAGTTAAAGTATTCCAACACCCTATGGAATTTTTTTAAATGTAATTTTTTGTTGCACTTTTTGGACGTCCACTGTTGAGGGCATAGTCTTCAGTGCTTGTACGACCACGTTTAAACTCGAGTGTGCCCCACTTACCGTTGTTTCTGAAGGCACAGCATCTCCTAACACGTTTACAATTTTGTTTTGACTTTTCATTGGCGGTGAAACGTTTTTAACAGAGAATCCATCACAACACGATGTTTGATTTTGTGCATTTGAAAAACACGCGTGACAGGAAAATTTCAAACAGCTGATAAAAAGTGATTAAATTGACAGATATATCTGGAAATAAACAGGTGTTCACGCGAAATATACGTCTTGCAGCACACGACAGATTTTACTTCTACCACTGAGCTATAGATGTTGCTCCGCGAGCTTTTCAGCCGACCCTCGTACTGTGGAAATTGGCGTACATCTTGTCAGTTACTTCAATCGTTTGATAGACTGAAGATGGCCTCCAATGGTGGGGTCGAAACGTCTGTTGTAAACAGTAATAGACTACGGCCTAATACCCCGACAGAGAACAATTTTTTAACTAATTTTTTCTTTGTTTGAAATTGCGTCAGTGCTTCTCTAAAATCAGAAATTTTTTAGTTTGGTAAAAACCAATTTGTCGTAATCAATTAAGCTCTAAATATCCTATAACAAGAAGTGCGGTATACAAAATGTCATATCATTAGTTTCGGATCACACACATATGGTAGGCTTATATTGTTTACGGATTATTGTGTAACAAATCAGAACGCGTTTACTCGTTGATCCGTTAATGCCACACACACACACACACACACACACACACACACACACACACACACACACACACACACACACACACACACACACACACACACACACACACACACACACACAGCTGCTGACAATACGGGCATTTTCGCCCGCAGGCTTGTGCAGTCAGAATGTTTGACAACAGCGCATTTTTTTTATCGATAACCACGCTTTGCTGAAACTGTTATTAACGCTAAACGTTTTGCACGTTACATGATGTGACTTTGTCCCCGGGATGTCGACGAGGCAGATACATTCAAATCGATTCCAATTCCCCTCCAAATGAGCCCGCTGTTAAAATTTGCTCGCGTTACTGTCGCATTACGCTTTGACGTGTGTCAACATAAATACTCGTGGGAGTTTCGGGGCTGGCGTTTCCCTGAGACGTGAATAAAATTGAAACGCGCAAAATTGGATTTCTTATACGTAGTATGGAAACTTAATTTTCCAGAAATTTCCTTCCAGGTAATTTCTTCTTCTATTGTTCCCTCCTCCTCCTCCTCCTCATACTTCTCCTTCTTCTCTTCTCCCTCCGTAAAAAATTTAACCATTCAGATTTTTCCAGTGCTTACGCTGTCGGTGTTGTGATAATAGCCAGATCAAGTCAACGGCTACTTGAGGTATACAAGAAGCTGAATCAAAAATACACTGGAACAGGACTGAATTTAAATATTAGCAAAACTAAACATATGATGATTTCTGTATCAGAAAGAAGAAGAAATCTATATAATTTATGCACAGAGGATAATTTATTTGATGCAGTTAATAAGTTAAGATACCTGGGTAACATGATAAATAATAAAGGATCTATAAACACGACAATACAGGACAGGATAGAAATAGGAAATAAGGTATAGTATGATAACAGCAGACTACTGAGAAGCAAACTCATTAATCGTAACACAAAATTAAATATCGGTATGGAGAACCATACATGACTTCCATGTCCTAAAATTTATATTTAAAATAATTTAAATATTAATTAAATAAGTGGATGCTTGAGTTCTGAAGAAATTACGTATCAGCTAAAATGGTACCACCATGTCAGGTGGATTAAGACTATCCTCAACCTTCGTGAGGAAGGACTGTACTTTTGGATAAAATGTCTTTAGGTCGAACGAAGAGCTAGCTAAAGGTAGCTGCGATCTGATTCCTGTAATGAAATTGGACTCTCGCTCCGAGGGGCCGAGGGATGTCTATAGTGTTATCAGAGTCTTTCCTGTCAATACTATACTACTCATTTTCTTTTTTAAAATCGAGTTTTGATTTCTTTCTTTCCATTTGTCTTCTGATTTCCTGAACGACTATTCTGTTCACCCGTATAATTATCAATTTCTCAGCAAAACATTTCTTCCTTAATACGTTTGTGTCTCCTGTTTAACGCCCACCATTCTGATCCATGTCATAATGCTATATTCCACACAGGCTAATAAATAACTAGCCATCAGGGAGACCAAATTATTTTCAAGGAGGGGCAAAAAATTTTCCAAAGGAGAAAAATAGTTATATATTTTTCATACATACACACATGCACATATTAGTTTATAATTCTCATATCATAATAGAAACTTAATTGCTTTAATACAACACTGCTCAGCGGATCCACAGGAAGAAAATCGCTGTCCACCTTTTCGGCTTGCACGCGTTGTGTTGGTGCGGGTTTCGGCACTCTTCATTTAAAAAGCGTGCAAACATAAGGAAATAAACATGATTGAGGCCAGAAATAACGCGAATTGTGTGTGTGTGTGTCCTTCCGGCCTTTTTATTGCGGTAATCACAATAATAAAACTTTGGAAAAGTAAACATTACATAATTGAGATATACTTGGCTGCCAGAAACGATATATTTTCACTCATACTTGATTTAAATTAAAATGAAAAATATAGAATTTTGTTAAAGTGAAATGAAATGTTTCCTTAGAAACTACTTCTTTATTGTCATTAACGTATTACACATATAAAACTTATAAAATTTACTTTCTCCATCATCATCATTTTAATTTATTAAAAAAATTACCCCCTCCTTCCTTTAACTACCCTTTTCATTTATAGATATTTCATCTACCTTTCTACCGTGGATTATTATGACCTTCTTTTTAGGATACTTTATTTATCAAAATTAAGCAATTTACTCTTGTTAAAACGTAAAACGTTGCAGGTAAACTACCCCTTTTCCTTAACCGATCTTCACCAAAAACAATAGACCTTGAATACTCTACAATTTAGGACTGTATGCAAAAAATGATTTGATTCTGTTTGAATTTGCGGCTGTTATCGTTTGTCATAGAAAAAATTCTACACAGACACACACACAGACACTTTTCGAAAAATGACTTTTTTCATGTTTTGAGGGTAGTACAATCAAAATCTGCCGTTATCTTGAACACGATTTTTTTTTCGCCATGACCATACTTCCATTTCCTTATGGAACATGGAAGTAAAAAACTATACAAACGTACTTGTCTGACCGGTTGTTACTTGTGGAGGAGAGACGTGGACATTAACAAGACACAGAAGAAGGTTTGAAAGCAGGATTGTAAGACTTGTTTATGGCCCGGTTAAAGAAGACGCTGAATGGAGGAGTATAAGAATAACTGGGGAACAGACGAGCTGTTGCATCATGAGCACATTGTAAGATTCGTAAAGGCTCAACGAATACAATGACTAGGTCACATAGAGCGGATAGGATGGTCAGCGTATGCCAAAGAATATCGGCGCAAGTCTATAGGGCCGACCTAGGATAAGATGGTTGGATGAAGAGCGGTTACACTGATCGGACAATGGACAGAAGACATTGGAGAAGATTGGTGTTGGAAGCCGGGGCTTACGTTGGGCTGTAGTGCTACAGAAGAAGAAGGAGAAGAAGGATTAGCCTGTGGACTCACGAGCTGAACAGATCACAATGTTTAAACAAGTAAACTTTGGTTAAGACACCCTAACCAAAGTGTCTCCCGGTCTACCCTTGTAGTTACTGGCTGATTATGATGTCCGTTTCTCAATAACTTCTATAAATTGTTCTGTCTCCTTGACAGATACGTTTTCACCAAAACGTACCTTAATAAACTACTGCTAGGCACTGTAACAGTGTAAGGAATGTAAGGTGTGTGATGCGCAATATATAGCCTCTCATGTACAAATGCCAACCTCACCTTCTCGAAGTACAGCCTTGGTTGTATGGTGCATCCTGTTTTAACTAACGAGGAAATGGCGACCGAGTGACTACCGGAATAAGTACACTCCCGCAAGCTAGTAAACAGCTTCGGGTGGATGAACTGGCAAGCGGTAGGGCACCTCATTATCCTGGGGTTGAGAAATCGGCTCTCAAGGCGGATGAACTAGTTACTAGTCAACGACAATGGGATGTAGAAGGCAACGAGAAACCACTACATTAAAGATCGTTTAGATATATCTAGTAATATCATCATGACTATGTTCAAGGAAAAATCGTCCGGAGCTTGAAGTTCTCCAATCGGGTCTCCGGGGGGGGGGGCAGTTTTGAACAGTTATGATTAGAGGGGCTGCAACAACTAATGAATAGAGTGACAGAAAGCAGCCGTAGATATGGTCTACATATCAATGTTAATAAAACGAAGCTAACATTATGAGTCCACTCGATAGTACTCTCCAATATCGGTTAAAATGGATGACTGCCGCATCCCTAAACGTCTATTGGGAGATAGGCCGAAGTGACGGAGAGATGTGGGACATCTGAAGAAGCGCCGAAGTGACAGAGAGATGTGGGACATCTGAAGAAGCGCCGGAGTGACGGAGAGATGTGGGGTATCTGAAGAAGCGCCGGAGTGACAGAGAGAGATGTGGGACATCTGAAGAAGCGCCGGAGTGACAGAGAGATGTGGTTCATCTGAAGAAGCGCCTCTAGTCTGTCTGCTTGGGTATGGAACAAGCCATTTTTGGTTTAATCCTTGTAAAGATGATGATGATTTTGTTTCTAAAAATGTTTGCAGTAAGAAATCTAAAGATGGTACACACGGAAACGTTCATTTCCTCTTGAATGTAAATTACCGTTTTCTCAATGTCTGTCTGTCTTTGTAATACTCCATTTAACACAATAATTGCAAGACAAATAATATAAAATATGCCATATTTTGAAGTGAATGGGAAAAGTGAAAAAATTATTTTGTTTATGCTTTTCGACGTTAGTTAAAAATCATATTTCTTAGTCTTATTCTGTTCCGTTTTTCATTTTAAGTGATATTAAAGTGTTACATTTCTTTGCAAGAATCTCAAGACAACAGCGTGATCTATCAGCTGAATATAAAATATTTGAAGGAAATAACTTATTATTTTAGAAATTATTATTATTGATGGTAAGAGCAGAGCAAACTCGGATATGGTAGTTGCTCATACCCGGAAAAGTTGTCGGGTATTGTTCGGCCGTACTTGTTTGTTTCACACTCTGTTGGTTTGCGGCCTGAAGAAGAGCCCAGGTGTTGGGTTGGAAACGTAGCGGACGGTGTCTCTAGTAAAGAGCAACCGGTCATGGTCTGACAGCCCCGTTTATTCTCCATTTAATAATAATTTGTACTCTCCAAATACATCAAATAACAATAAAAATACAAGTGTATGTGTTTTTGATGTTAAATACATACTTGGAAATTTGGTTTTACTTAAGTTCAATGGTTTACACAAATTCGTAAAAATTGAGGGAAATATTTGCGCGGGCCTCCCCCTAGTCAGCTGACCCCCTCCCGCATTACGGGCCTGGCAGTTACGCCACTGTCATTATGGAGGAATCCAACGGAACCAGATTTTGCTTACAGATCAATCCTGGAAGCTACAGATGAAGGAAAAGACGCATTGTTTACCTTTGGAAGCCACAAAGTTTGCCTTACAAACTGAAATTAGTAAACTCAAACCTTTAATTATTATATTCTGTAATCTAAACACTGCCCTCATTAGTAAGTACGAAGTAATCGGCCATATGTGCAAAAGTTAAGTGCAGATTCCTGCAGTTTAATCATATTGTTCTGCGTATTGTCTTATGGCTTCGTGTATACATATGTTAAGGGCACTCGTAACCGGCTTTGCTTACTATGTTAAATTCATAAATTTTAAGACCCGTTATCTCAGAACCTGTAAAAGATAGGAGTCTGAATTTTTAGAACATTATACGGTACAAACGCTGCTACAATTATGAAGATATTTGAATTTTTTTTTTGCGCATAATTTGCATATAAAAACCATACTTATAATTTTTTTTACGTTTTTATTTTTTAGTAAAACTGTTTAGTTCTAGTAGTGTAGTTATATCTCCATTAATCCAATAGTCACAAAAATTCAGCTACAAAAAGATTTTGTTTCTGAAATAACGGGGTTTTTACCTACAAAAATAGATTTTCAGAAAAACGTAATTAAAGTTTTTTACAACATATTTAAAGTAGTCCAGCTCCGTACTGGAGGTCTTCATTTATGTCCATTCCGTCCTCTAGTTTTCTCTACACATTTCTAGTTGACTGTCTAACCTTTTTCATAAATTCATCTACTGCTGTCTCTGCCTCAAGGGTTCGTTGCAGGTCAATTTTTTTCATTACCTTAACTATCTTTGATCGTACTTTAATCCCTAATTTTTGTAAGGCTTAACAATTACTTAAATTACCTTCATTGAAGGTCAATACAGCGTGATGTACTCCCAAAACTAACGTATCCAGTCCAACAAATTTTTTTTTTTTTGGCAATCTATTCCAAAACAAATGGTTCAGCGACTCGTTTGCATTCTGTGTCCTATCATGAAGACATATTTAAAACAAATTAGGATAACACAGGTCAGCAAATATTGCCTTTATGGCAGACATTACAGACATTGGTAGTGAATGTTTATTGAAATTCCCTTTCCAATGGTAAAAACCGCATGTTTCTAAGATTAGTTATAAAGGAGTTACAGATTTGTACAAAAAAATTTTAACATTATCACCACTTTTGAGAGAACTTTTCCTACGATCTCTTTTTTTTTAACATAAAATATTTATTATTACGTGTAGCCATATAAATTTGGTATCAAATTTCTCAAAAAATATTAAAGATTCTTTTAAGATAAAAAATTTTAAAAACGATTTTTTGGTTGATTTGCCGGTTACGAGTGCCCTTAAGATTGGCGATACATTGCACCAGAGGTCAAAGTTGGTTACAGCTGTTTGAGACTCGTTACCTTATAACGCACAATGTTGTTCTGGTACTGTACCTTTAACCGTTCCAGCAGTCGTTTTCGATATTTCGATGATGCGATTGTTTGGCTTCGATCTTTAGTGAATATCGCACATAATTTTATGTAGGTAAAATAATTATGCAAATTTTAATTTCGTATGTTGGAAAATAGTTGGCTGACGATTGCAGTTGGTGTTCTTAGTCCTTTTTCTTAATGAAATAATGATTGTAACATCAGTGTATCACAGTTGCGTACCTGCGACCCCAAACGTTGGTGTTGTTAGGTAAACATGAGAACTGAAATTACACATGGAAAGCGATACGTGTGTAATGTAAACCTCGTTTTTTTGCGGAAACTACGGAAAACGATCCCTTGCCTATTTTGTGCCTACATGTCTCCTTTTTTTGTGTCAGAACTGGGTTTTCAGTAGGTCTCATTTTCCCAGTAGTACTCGTTTTTCATTAATACTCGTTCTGTGAATAAATCACTGAAAACCCACCGAACTCGAAAGTAAGGCGAGGTGGCCCTTGCCTATTACTATTCATGCCACTTTTTTTTTGTGGCAGAACACGTTTTTTCCTGTAATATTAGTTTTCCAACAAGTACTTGTTTTGTGGCTAACCAAAAAGAAACGTCTATTATGTACAATATGTTGTCATTCCTTAATACATTGTTTTTGTGTTTTAAATTAACCATAAATATTTTAATTTTTCAGTTTACATTTGCTATTGTGGTTTTGTTAATTTCTCAACTCAGAAACGTTAGGTCCTTTATTTTAAGTATTACTGTGTTATAAGCATTTTATATACACATTAAACGTTATGATTTCCTCAACAATGGGTTTTATTTATTTCAGAATGTGACGATTTAAATTTAAAACAAATAAAAAAAATTAATAATAAAAATATAAAATGGGAAGTTAGTGAAAACCATTAAATCGCACTATTAAACCGAAGAATACCCCTGAACTAACTCATAACAGTAATGATAATTAAAAAGGGAATTTAACTAAAATAATTAACTAAAACTGAGAAAGCAAGAGTTTAAAAAACTGTTAACCCTTTATTAAATTATCATGCTATGACCTGTGTATACCGGATCCAACTTGCATACCGACCCGGCATTAAATAAAAATACCTGTAAATTATAATGTAAATAATAAATAATTCAAAGTCACTAGAAGTAGTTGTAATAAATTCTGTAGACAAGCAAAGTCTTGATTGTTTATTATGTCGAACTGTAAGACTGTATTACTAATTAAAAGTTGGAACTATGTTATGGCGGAGTGTTCACTCCGCGTCGTCACAATTTTCCTGTTGTAACAATGTAGGACTTGAGATGCGACTTTCAATCTGTAAACAGCTCCAAGCGGAGCGCTGCACAAAATGTTTTTTTTTATTTTGTTATTAGCTTCAACTAACAGCGTGGAGATCTATGTAACTAAAATGTAGAGTGTTTTAACACAAAAATGTGAAAGAATAAAATAAGTGTGTAAGGTGACATCTCCTATTAAAAATATAGTTCAAGTTATTTTAGGGTTCCGTCATAATGTGTAACGAATATGTAAACTCAAATACTACTGTGCTATTACAAATGGGATGTGATTAACTGGGAACTGTGAAGACTAAGACCTCAACTGCATTTACACTACCACTGAGAAACAGGACGACTTCATTCTAGATGACACCGTAACATCCACTTCATCATTAGTTGACTCCGAGGACCTCCACCGGAAAGACTACCACGATGACGACCCACTATTAAGAGAGTACAGAAGAATCACGCAGCAGGACATGGACTGAAACGATTAACTAGAGGTGACGCGGAAGCTCGTCTTCCGTGCATAATGTAATTTTTAAATATAAGTAATTTTAAATGAAAAAGACTTTAAATGACAATCTCTAAGCGTTAAGAATAACAATGTCGTACAAGAAATTTCAGAAATCATACTTTGTAACATAACTCTTGTGATGTAGCTTTGGAACATCTCACAACAAAATGAAACCATTCTTCAAATCCTGTTTTAAGTAGTAATGTAATTGACTAAAGAAGTAGAGTAAATTTGAAAATTCCTAACTAGTTTAAAGAGACTCGGATCCGAGGTAAATACACTAACTGTATTATCATTCTTAATACAGAAAACCCCTTACAATTTCAGTGTAAGCTAAAAGTTTTATTTGTAATGTATTATCAATCATACGTAAATAAAGAGATGTCATCTTTGTTACATACTAAATTGAGTGCATAAATCAGCAGACTTCCCTCCCCAGTTTCCTTTTATTAGAGTACTTATAATTATTGATAGTGATTTGATTAATTTTCAGTTTGTTACAACGAAGGCAGCCTGTATAATTGGCCAGAGTCAATTATCACGGGTTCCCTAGGTTATGACGTAGCCGACACGTTATAAGAAGTAAACTAAAAAAAAAAAAAAAAAACATTGTCACCTATCCTCAAAAATAATAAAAAAGAACACATATTTTCGCTTCGCATTAAGAAATACGACACTTTACAATTATTACAATTCTTCTTTTCCACATCGTAATATGTCGTCGATACAATCGCATATTAAAAACATCGAAAATGTACTGCGGGTACGCATAAAGGTACAGTTCCGTTGTTTTTTATACACAACTGTTGTTGGTTGTTCAATGTAGGTTTGTACATTGTTGGTTGAACATTTTGTCTTGTATTGACCAGAGTAATTTCATTTAACCGTAACAATCTTCTTCTGATAGGTCGTATCCGTTTCGGATGTTGGATATCATACAGACTATTTTAACTTTCTGTACTGCTGCACGGAATAAGTCAGTTGTATTCATGCCAAACCAGGTCCTTACATTTCTCAGCCATGAGATTCTCGGTCGTCCAGCTTTTCTCTTTCTAAGTACTTTCCCCTGTAGTATGGACTGCAATAAGTAAAATCTCTGTTCATTTCTCATGAGATGTCCCATATACTGAAGCTTTCTTATCTTTACTGTGTTAATAACTTCCCTTTCTTTCTTCATCTTTCTAAGAACTTCAACATTAGTTATATGTGCTGTCCATGAAAAGCTCCGTATTCTACGGTAAAGCCACATTTCGGAAGATTCCAATTTACAATCATTAGCTTCGTTTTATTAACACTGACGTCTAGACCATATCTACGGCTGCTTCCTGTCACTATATTCATTAGTTGTTGCAGCCCCTTTACGCTATCTGTGAAAATGACGGTATCATCCGCATAATGTATGTTATTTATTCTTTCGCCGTTCAGAGGGATTCCCACATCACATTCATCTAACGCTTCTCTAAAAATACCTTCCGAGTAGATGTTGAATAAAAGCGGAGATAGTATACGTCCTTGTATTACTCCATGCAGATTGGTTCCAATACAGTGTAGCTATTATCCTTAAGAGTCTTTTCCATCTAATTTAATATTTTTCAGGATATCCATCGTTTTCTGATGTTCGACTCGGTCAGAGGTTTTCTGGTAATCGATGAAACGTGCAAAAACGTCACAGTAACAGTAACAATAGCCTTTATAAAACTGATAACTTTAATTTTTTCCGACTATGTTCATACGTACCGTAAGATAATGACGAACACAATTGGACGACTAAAGCTAATGGCATTAACTGGGACTCGAACTTGCGTCTAAAGGTGTTGTTTATGCTCAGCGAAATTTAATTAAATATAATTCACATAAATATGCGGCCTAATTTCGATCAAACGATTCGATTAAAACAGTAGCCATGAGGATTTTTCTACACCAACACCAATATTTATGTAGACATCGTCTTTTCAGAAGATTTTTCCAGACTCCAATGTAAGTTTGCTTGCAGTGACTGCAAAGCTGTGATATATACGTACATTAAACTATGTTCGCGCGATGACATTGACAGATTGCTGGGTGCTGCGTTATTGAAGCGAAACCCTCCACCCCGCCCCGCCGTACAGCTTGCTGATACGTCGGTGAAAAATTGCTACAGAATATATAGGTACCTCGCCTCCATTCAAAACGGCTACAACGAGTTTTTCAGTATAGGTTACCAAAAAAAAACTCGATAACTGATCGTAATCATTATTATTTTGTAGATTCCTAAAATGATTTAACTTACTATAAATATGTACGCACACGCCCGCATCCGCAAGTGACAGACAGAGAGTATGAGCACGCGCGCGCGTGTGTGTGTAACAATTAGGCTTAATATGTTTACAATAAGAATTACAGGGGATGACCCCGTTTAGACTACATGAAACAGCTTATGGTCGATATGAACTGCACATCATATTGTGAGTTGAAAAGAAAAGCAGATAAGCGTGAAGAATGGCGAGCTGCTGCAACCAGCCTATGGGCTGCTAACCCAGAAGAGAGAGAAGAGAGATGTTTACAGTACATATTCTTATTTAAGAAAATGAGGGTGATTTACAAAGAGCTACAAAAAGTGGCAAGAGAGTACTCACTGACAATTTCAGTAGGAAAGACCAAAAGCATGGCCTTTAAAGGTAAATATCCAGTGAGGACTGAGATAGTTATGAACGACAGCACTTTAGAACAAGTGAGCCGTTTTAAATATCTCGGCTGTGCAGTAAGCTATGAATCTGAATATGATATAAGAGAGAAGATAAATAAATTTAGGAAAATTTGTAGTACGATTCATAGAAATCTTAAGAATAAAACAAGACACAGCACAAGGATTAAATCTTATAAGACAAAATTGCAATACCCACATTGACATATGCGAGTGAGGCGTGGGTCATGACAAAAAAGGAAAGCGGCAAGATTCAGAGTGCTGATATGCAGTTTCTTCAAATTACTTTAAATTATACATTGCAAGATAGAATGAGGAATGGGGATTTCGGACCATAAGAACTTTCACCTCAGGGGATTAAAATAACTTATTAACACAAATATAGATATCATAAATTGTTATTTTAATAATTCTCTTGCATTTACTTATTACAGTGATATAAGTTTTTATAATAATTAATAATATTAAAATGTTAGTTTTCTTAGAACGTTTTCTCTTTTCTTATAGTGGATTCTTTTAGATCGGATTGAGTTGCCAATATGAATATAATAAACTTTAAATATGAATACAATACAATTTGAATGTTCTATATGCTTTACTTGTTTGTCGTATGCTTTACTTGTTTGTTGTTTGTCCGAATCTGCGATGAAGATTATCCACTCGAACGTCGACTGTCCTGTCGCTCTGTGGTCATCCGCTGTTACTGTAGATCCTCGTTGGTTGCACTTGTTTGATTATCACAAATTTATATATACACTGGTATCACATTCATACTAATACATTCACTTCTAATTATCTTAGTTAAACTACGTATATGTCGTATTAATCAATATATCTTCTTAACACCTTGGTATGTACAGTATATTATTTAAGATAAGTGCTTGCAACACGGATAGTACAGACCGATACCGTCGGATTATTTATTAACTTGACTTGTCTCACTGTGGTATTTCTCCGATTCACTTTTAATTCACAATTCGACTTTTTCTAATGTCTCAGACGAATTACGGTAGATTCTGTAAAGACTGAACACTTTAACTGCTTAATAACTGTTCTCCGATGACTGAATTAACAATTACGACTTTAACGATTGTAACTTCTCCGACGATTTAACTTCAGAAATTACGATTACTTATATTATTCAATAACGATTGCGAGTCTAACTGTTGTAAAACTCCGCTGACTTAAAATAAAGTTTACGAGTCTAATTGTTGTAATATCTCCGCTGACTTAAAATAAAGGTTACGAGTCTAATTGTTGTAATATCTCCGCTGACTGACTTCACTTTTCCAATCTACGTTTTTTATACATGAACTACAACTACCCTCAACTAATATTTACACTAAACATTCCCATTGGACTTAAGTGCCGCGATATTCAATTCTATCCAATGTAACAAGAGAGTTTAACCGCTAAAAAACTGACGCGTTTTCTTATTTGCTAACAAACAGCGAGTTCCAAAATTTTCTAGACGTAGTGGGAAAAGACGCTTTACTTAGTTTCTCACTCTAACGCTCTCGCTTTAACATAACGGTACCCATTGTTATAAGCACTTAACTTTTACAGATTTCACCTATTTTTTGCTGTTTTTTAAATATAATACAATTTTACTGCCTTCTGTCCCGTACGTGATTTTTTCGTACTTTCTGCCGTCTAGCTGTCGCCAGGCACGAGGGTGCGTTCTTTTGAAAAAACACCGCTCTGATATCTTCTAACGGTATTTCCTTAACATTATTTGTACATATTTGTTTTTGATATCTATTTAATATTGATTATTTCCCGTAAAATTGCACTGCATATAATTTTGACGTTATAAGCAGAACTCGAAGTAAAGGACATAAATGAAATTATTTCAATTTACTGAAGACAATTGTGGGATAATCTGCAAAGGATGACAGAGGATCGATTGCCGAAAGAGGCACTGAACTATAAAGCCATTGGTAGATGAGACGTGGGTCGTCCGAGGATGAGATGGGTGCAGGAACAGGTTTATATAACCTAATCCTTGAAGAAGAAGAAGAAGAAGAAGAAGAAGAAGAAGAAGAAGAAGAAGAAGAAGAAGGAGAAGATTACAATAGTGTATTAATTTTTATACAGACATTTATTAATTTCGTTTGTATGCATTTTGTATCCATAGGGTAAACACTGAGAGTCGCTTAAAGCTTTGTTAAATTCGCTATGGTACTCCATTCTTTTACATCCAAACCTATTGGATGCAATCCTCATGACAGCAGTCAGCTGATAGGAACTCTTAAAACCACTCATAATTCAAACGCGAAAGGCGTAGTGGCCCGATTATTGTTGCCGAGGTTATTCGTAAGACTCATGTTTAAATATTGTAAAGTGTTTATGAACAAATTATTTGAAATAATAATTTCATAAAATAATAATAATATTATTTTTTAAATTATTGTTTAAATAATTCACAATTTATTTAAACAAACAGACGTTCCCCGTATCGAAATTTGTCAGATTACAAAGACCCTATTCGGCCAGTCACGTTTTCAGAATTAAACAACAAAGACTGTTGGAAAAGGTCTAGAATTCAAAACCGAAGGGAGTAGATCGGTTGGAAGGGAAGGCCTTAAGCGAGATAGCAGAGGGAAGTTCCTGACGATCTAAGAACTTTCTATGATTTCGTAATTGTAAAAAAGCGATTGTGGATAGAGACGAACGGGTATTTAGTCTTGAGAGACGAAGAAAGCGAAAGCCAGGTAGGAGGAGGAGAAGAAGAAGAAGAATTAGAAGAAGAAGAAGAAGAAGAAGAAGAAGAAGGAGGAGGAGGAGGAGGAGGAGGAGGAGGAGGAGGAGGAGGAGGAGGAGGAGGAGGAGGAGGAGGAGGAGGAGGAGCAGAAGAAGAAGAAGAAGAAGAAGAAGAAGAAGAAGAAGAAGAAGAAGAAGAAGAAGAAGAAGAAGAAGAAGAAGAAGAAGAATCTAACACGCGTTATCGTATTCGGTTGCAACTCATTCTCTATATTTTACCTTTGATTTGTTTTTATTTTAACTCTTTGTTACCAAATATTTTTCTAATTCATAATAAAGGTCAGGCCTGTATCAATTTCCTCTACTACTTGGTGGCTAGTACTTGGTTACTCATTTCATTGTTTGTACTGATTGACATTTGATTACTGTATTTGTCCTTTTGTTATATTACGAGCATTAAAATATATAGAAAATACCTTGTATTACAGAAAATTTTTATATTTCATATAAAAACCTCTGAAGATACGGAATAATTTCTGTGAAATGTGCGTCAGGAGAAAATACAATAATTTCACTTGCAAAACTATTATGATTTGAAGTCATATTTATAGCAGCAAACCAGTAAATTTTATCGAACCGTTTCAAAACTTCTTTGTTTGGAAAGAATGACAAACGAAGTTGAATCGCTTGCAAAGTGAATGGCTTAAATGCAGACCGAATGGTTGACATAGAATGGAATTCTTTCTGAAAGAATTCAACCAATAGACTAGGAAACACAACACGATTAGAGCTGCCAAACGCATCATCATCATCATCATCATCATCATCATCATCATCATCATCGTCGTCGTCGTCGTTGTCGTCGTCGTCGTCGTTGTCGTCCTCATCACCACCATCTTTATAATCCTCATTACCATATCATCACTAGAGCATTCTTTTTCCTCTACCGTAAGATGGGGTTACTTTGTGACTGTAGGGGTAACTTTGTGACACATAGTCATTTCTTCGTATTTTGTATCTCGCGCCGCGTCAGTGATACCGGGGAAGCAAAGAGCAGCGTTAAACGCTTGTCCGACATACTGAGTCACCTAGCGGCCAGCGACCGAAGCTGCTGCGCGTTGCTTACCTTTGTTGGCTAGTGTATTGTAAAAAAAGGATAGAGGAGAGTGGGGGAATGGTGCGCACCTAAGTATAGACTGTTCTCAAGATAACACTTTAAGATAAAAATTAATAATAACTACGTAAAACACTTCTTTAGTTAACGTAGTTTGCCAGGAAAAAAAGTTACCAGGAAATGACAAACCAACAACAAGATATGTTGCATAAGATAAAAACATGCACTTGCGCACATTTACCCACCCCGTGAGGTAATCATGCGCATATGGTTGGGTAATGGTGCGCAACAGGGGTTAGGTTACATTAATGAATTTTAACAAGTCTTATCAGTCAATCATTAATTTTACAATACAGTTGATATCCTTATAAAAGTACAAAATCTTTGCAGTATTAAATTGTTGGGTTTTAGGCACAATACGTTAAATGAATTTAATATAGGCCTACATTTGTCAAATCTTAAATTTAATATTTACAATATTCACAGATATAATCGACAGCTGAATCTGCACCAGAACACTCAGCGTGGCTCCACGATGAACAGTAGACACATCTGAACCATAATTCACGGTCTTTCCCGATGTCTCCACAAATATTGCAAATTTCGTCAGTGGTCTTTTCTATAGCAGTAGTTCCCAAGTTCAATTCAATATCATCAAATTCTTCATCTTGACAAAGATTTTTATAATCAATAGACCTATTATCACATTCGTCAGATGACGCTTCTTCTATTTTTATTTTCCTCTTCAATTTGGTAGATCTAGCCTTTTTTTCTTTCTTGGCCATCTTCATTTTCTTTTTTTGAATTTTATCCTCAAAACCTAAACGCTGTGCTACGAGTTTTCTTTCTTTTCGATTCTTCTTTTCTTCATTGATGATTCGTCTCTCTTTGGCATTTTCAAGTTTTACCTTGATTGGAGTGCTTGTCAATATTTCTGAGTGTTGTTTTTCACGAGGCTTAGGCCTAGCTTTTCCCTCCGTAGATCTTGGATTGTTTTTAGTGATAGATTGAGCAAAAACAAAAAAAGAATTATCTTTTGATGTAGATGGGATAGGGTTATCATACAGGTTTGTGTTGACAGTACCAATTTCTTCGGAAGCTGCAGGTGGTTCAGTGCTTTCATCTATGTTGTTTTGAGGTGTGTCAGGAGGACGTTTGGCAGAATCAGGAGTCTCATGAATAGCAGAAACATCTACGTCTACTAAAATTTGCTGATCCACAATTTCCCTTGCAGCCTCGAAATCTTTATCAGAGAATTTTTCTGGATGAAATGGATGAATCCCAGATATGAACCCCGAAACAGCATTGCTTATGCTAGCAGCTTTAACAAATGATTTGTTAAGAAGCTCCGCCACATCGTATTCTTGGATTTTTGTGTGGCCAGAAGATGTCAGGTGGAAATCACACTCTCTATAAAAAGCGTTCTTCAATGGGCCAAAAAATGTAAGGTCCAGTGGTTGGAGTCTATGGGAAGTATGTGGTGGAAGGGAAACCATATGAATGAAGTTGTTTCGACAAAATTCAAACACTTCAATCGATATGTGACTAGAGTGATTGTCCAAAACAAGTAAAACCGGGTCGTTCTCGGTAGGGTGAACGTGGTTCTTAAAGTGCGAGAGCCACTGAAGGAATATATCAGAGTTGCTCCATCCGTTTTTTGAGCAGAGATAAACAGCGCCGATAGGGCCATTTCTTCCAAGAAGAGGTGACATCCTGGTGCGAGGGTAGACAAGAATAGGCGGAGGGAAGTGTCCAGAAGCGCTCATGGTAAAAATGACTGTAATATTTCTTCCTCGCTCTGCCGAGGTAACAGCTCCCACTCTTTTTACCCCTTTTGGTCCGTATATCTTAGGGCACTTTTTCTGTACAGTGGTAATGCCAGTCTCGTCCTGATTATAAATTCTGTGGGCAGGGAATTTGTGCTTCTGCATCACTGCTTCAAGGTTTGAATAAAGCAACTGCACTTCTTCTTTACAAAAACCAGCAATTCTATTGAGACTAGTTCCCTGTGGTTGACGAAGCCTCACACTGGGATGTCTTTTCAAAAAGCTTAAAACTTACAGAAATACTGCCTTAAACACAAAACTAACTGCACCAAACACCAAAGCAGAAACTGCCATTTATAAATATACTTAGTTTAATCCATACAGAGAAATATTTGAGGCTTACCTTCCTAAAGTCTGGAGAGTGAAAATAACAACGTGCACTACACTATAATGTTTCACACTCACATACCTACAAAAGTGATTTGGCGGGAGTGGTTGGCGTGGCACAGTAGTTGGCGAATCTGCCGCTTGGTTGTGGCACCATTCAGAGATGTCCCACATGCTTGGAAATATCAAAAATATTGATGCGCACGATTACCCGCTGCGCACCATTCCCCCACTCTCCTCTATCCGCTGTCGACTCAAACTTCGGAAACTTTGTGTGCTGAAGCCTAACACCTTATAGAACCAACTACCACAGGTAATTATTTTTTATTGTTAATATGTTGGTTAGATTGTGGAGCAATATAAGTTTTGTGTAGTGATATTTCCGAGAGATGTGAGAACATAACCAAAATATCGAAAGATTGCGGGGTTACTTTGTGACACATCGATACTGTCACAAAGTAGCCCCACCAGGTTTTCGTTTAAAAATCACAAATACCGTTACTTGTTTTCTACTTCTTTGTCGTCACTGTTCGTTTTCAACGTTATGAATGTCGGGGGGGGGGGGGATTGGAGCCCGTTCAGCTCTCCGCTTTAAATACGCCCCTGCTGGTGATCAAACTCTGTTTCTCTTTACAGTAGCGTGGCGTCCACGTAACCGCAGTTGCCGGCGGCAACAGACCTGGAAAACGAAAGAATATCATATTAATTATATCACAGAATACAGTAAACGGTTTAGTTACTGAATACTTTGAAATCCGAACGATATTGGTAAGGAAACTTGAAGAAAAGCGTAACATTGTTTTCGAACTGCTGTGCACTTGCACCGTCTTGTGTTGCCGGCTCAGACATCGGCAATGTTTTACTGCGTACGGTTATTGACCTCGTAATAGTTGTCACTGTACAGACTGGAAGAGAGGAGTCACATTCGTCCACCCAATTTGTTGCCGCTGTGTAAACCGACAAAACGCTCAGTTAGCAACTATGTTTCTTTTCGGAAAAAACGTGTAGCAGTTACTACGTATCTATTTGTGTTTAGTTATGCATTTCTCTGTTTGTCTTTATTATTTTTAATTCGATTATTTGTGTTCTGATTTATTCTGTATAAGTATAATGGAGTCAGATTCTATTAAACCGGGACCCTTTTCTTCTGCCAGCGAATGACAGAAAATACTCTAAAACCATATTTTGGCTCTAAAAAGAACACTTGGTACTAGAAAAAATTCGAATTAATTTTTAGGCTACGTTTTAGGCCTATCACAACCGGCAACAGCTGTTATATATCCACGCCACGCCACTGGTTTACATCTGTATTAACTTGAACGACCAACCTTTCACAAGATCTGCCCATAGAAGTTCAGGATTCACCTTTGTACAGTTGTAATTAGCTACAGTTGTTTATCGCAAACACTTTATTTACTGCATTTTTTATCGCAGCTACTGTTTATTGTTTGTTGTGAATCAGCTACTGTCATTTCACAAAAATAAAGCATTTGTATTACACGCAGTCCACGGTTTTCTATTTTTTTTTTTTTTTTTTTGTATCTGATAGTTTCAAAAGCTTTAAACCTACGATGACATGCAGCGTTCAGACAAAGTGATCCATATGTGGCATGGCAGACGGTTACGTGGACTGTAGGAGGTGGGCTGTAACAGAAGAAGAAGAAGAAGAAGAAGAAGAAGAAGAAGAAGAAGAAGAAGAAGGAGAAAAAAGAAGAAGTAGTAGTAGAAGAAGAAGAAGAAGAAGAAGAAGAAGAAGAAGAAGAAGAAGAAGAAGAAGAAGAAGAAGAAGAAGAAGAAGAAGAACAACAACAACAACAACAACAACAACAACAACAACAACAACATCAACAACAACAAGTAGAAGAAAAAGGGGATGAACAAGAATGAGACACTCTGTTCGTCTGGCTCTGTAACTTGTTCTGTATATATTACCTTTTCCCAATATTACTGTAAACACAAGCACTTTGAGTAGTCTCATTCCTTCTATTATTTTTTGAAATGACGACCTCTCCTTATTTTGTTTTATTTTATTTTATATTGCTAATTATAGATTACTGAACTCACATATCATAAAATAAAGGCGTTTCTTGTTTTCAAACATAAAAACATGAGTAAGGAAAAACTATCGCGTTATACAGTACTAACGATGCAACCGTCTCACTAAAACACAAAAGCCGTGCGGTACGCCTTAGTCCTTTACGGACTGTTGAGCAGAGGTAAGCAAAAAATATATTACAAATTTATAGATTTATAGATTATTATAAATTTATAGGTTATGTAAATATGTGTAGCATTAAGACTCAATTTTTAGTTAAACACATTATTCCCCTCCGACCGTTTATCGTATACGTATAATGCAAGGAAATAAAAATTTACGATCATTTATATACCTTACAAAGAAAAAGTTGCAAGTGGATACAAAAAACTGATTTTTTCTGCGGACCGGCAGTTGTCTAATCTACCAAAAGTAGGCCTATAAATTGATATTTTCCCAGAGGTAGCGGTAGACAGGCACGTGTAAAAAAGTCATTCAAGACGGAATGATAAATAGACAGCAGCTGCAGAATGATGAATGAAATGTCACCGAACAAGAGACAAACCGTTCTTTCGTTCTCATTGTTTGTGGAAAATTGAAAAGCGTTTTACGCTCCACTGCCATTTGGATTACTTCGTCGTCGCAAGCGAACTAAAAACTAGGGTTCGATCTGTCGTCGTCGTGTTGTTTTCTCTGATCGTACAGAGTTCCAAGTATGTATCGATTCTTGGAACATCGGTTCTCAAACTGTTTGTTACTTTATTTTAATTTATAAAAAGATTTGTATTCTCTCTCACATTTAATAACGATCTTTATTTTATATTTATTAACTTCATTATAATTTTAATAAGTTTTAGATGAATTAAATAAAAAACTCTTCAGAACAAATTTTTTTCAGTATGTTTGCTTTGAATGGTGTTACAAAAAGGCCTTTCTCTCTGCAGTTTTTACAAATAGCTCCACACTTTGACATACTTCGTCTTGCAACGCTCTTAGTCTTATTCTTCTCATAATTTATTTCAGTTCGTTCCATATTTGTTATCTGGCATTCACTCTGCGATAATTTTATATTTACAGATACTTTTACATACTTTTTGACATTCCTAAAACGTGTTAGTCTGTTAGGACCACTTATTTTACTTTTCAGAAATTTAATTAAGAAAGTTTTGTTAGTGGTTCTAATCACAAACAGCATTATCAATGTTGCACACCACTATAGAAAAATTATTCCAATTAGCGCTTTCAAGCTTTACAGCTCATCGTCAGATCGGAAAAATGATCTGTGAAGATTTTTTCGATCTGACGATGAGCTGTGAAGCTTGAAAGCTCTAATTGGAATAATTTTTCTATAGTGCTGTGCAACAGTGATAATTCTGTTTATTTCACTTTTGTCTGCTGTATTAATTTCCTACTGTAGCTTCTAAATCGTGTGTAATGTTAAGTTTTATGCCAATCTGATAAACAAACAATTTTTAGTTTTTACATTTTCGTATGCGAAAATGGGTAGTGTCAAATTCATAAACTAGTTTTCACTATAGTTTAGATATTCTGTTGTAAGAATGTTACTATTTACTTTTTGGCTTTCTTGGTGTAAGAATAACATTTTGTTTACAAATGTTTATTTTTCTTGCTTTGTAAATGAAAAAGTACTATGTGAGAATTCAATCAAAATTAATATTTAATCGCCCATCGATTGCAGTGTTCTTGTGTGTTACAAAAAAAGAAAATTCACGTGTCAGAATGACGACAGATCACAAGACTGTAAGTGGAGATGCACCAACAAGACCTGGTAAAAGGATAACAAAAACTATAAAGTTAAATGAAAAACAATGTAAAATGAATAAAAATTCGTGAGTGTTGCACTTTTGGTTATATAAGTGGAACTGACCAAGTTCTACCGGAAACCTAATACTGTAGGTTATGTCAGAGTTCTCCTACCTAGATATACGAATCTCTAGCATTAATACGAGTTTTCACAAGGCCACAAACAAGGTTTTAACTCGTCTTTTCTGATATTACCCTTTGCAGAGATATCAGGTTTGTTAAACCGTTACGCCAAAATACTATCCAAAATGCTTGTGTGTATTGTACGTGTATATTGTAACGACGATCTCACAGGTCATCGTGTTGTACAGTGGAAACAAGCTAACTGACACCAATGTAGTCACTAATAACTACAAACGTTAATTAGACACAAACAATAGTTAGAAATCGACAAAGGCATTCTTATACAATAATTCAAGTTCAATTTGTCCGACAATAAACGTGACCTTATTTACAGTTTTGCACTAATTAACACAGTGATCACTTCCCACTAAACTGCCACAGTAACTAACACTGCGCACTCTAATATCGCCAGGCCTAAACTAATCTGACCCGGCCGCTAGATGCTTATATTGTTTTTATACCCCGCTGGGATCCCAGAGTTATCTTCAATTTTCCGGGCGGCGCGCGGCGCATCGAGAATAATTCGCGTAGTTACAGGCGCTGCAAGAACAATCTGGAGACTATTAGGTCAATGTACGACCTTGAAAGCAACGTGTCAACTGCTACCGGTAGGCTAGTGTAATTGTCTTTCATCTCGTCATGGCAATACGTATGTTTGCGCATGCAATCGACAAACATTGGCTATAGTATACGTCATAATTTGAAGAAAAGCCTAAATAAATCTAAATTGAAATATTAGGTATATCTAACAAAATATAAAATGAAACTGTTTAAACTTTTATATAGTATCATTGGTTCGCTGAGTTTTAATTAGAAAATTGCGTTAATTGTCACGCTAGAGCTCCTAGTTTTAGAATGAACACAAGTTTTCCTATTTAAAATTATCTGAAGCAGAGTTTTTATTAATCTTGTCATAATTACTTCGTGTTTGGATTTATTTTAAATGAAATCACCCGTAGCAATGAATGAAATGAATAAAATTCAAGAGTTATGCATAACATTAAAATCTGACTTATGTTAGTCGGCTGTATTTAGCGCGGTCAGACGGTCACAGTCTGTAGTGTGCGGCCTGTCAGTACGCGCGCGTTCGCGAGAGGCCTGTTTATCTTCCAGCCGCCTTCTCTGCCTGAACATGCATAGAAGGGTAGAGGATCGTCCCCGGCGGAATGGCTGAACCCCAAGATATATAATGTAAACATACTTTTTTTTATTCTTCGTATTGTTTAAATTAGCAGCCATCCTTACTATTTCTTTTATGAATTTGCTAACTGCTAGCAAATTCATAAAAGAAATAGTACTTTTTTTTAGTTAATCGCTGTTATACTTAATATAGCACTTTTAGACTTACAAAATAATGTTTAAAATTCATGTCGAAACAAAAAATATAACATGACTAACGAACACTCTAAACGGGCAATGATAGGAACGGAATTATTGAAAACAAATTTCTGCCGAAGAAAAATAATCACTCTCTTATCTCGTGATTTCGCATTGTGCGTGAAGATTTTTTGTAAGAAGCGAAGACGCGAAGGGGAAGTTCTGTTGTAAGTTGTGTTATTTTTCGTCGGGCTGTCAACAAAGAAAGGAGGCGGCAAAAAAAAAAAAAGGAAAAAAGAAATGACATCACCGAGGGTAGATTACTTTGTTGCCACATGCAGAGGGGTTGACTTTTCGTGATCAAGTGCATCACTGTGTCTTCACTTCATAAAGTTCTGTTCAGCTCTCCCCCCCGTACTGTTCTCTGCCACCCTCAGCCGACGTAATAGTGGTAGTTTACCTACTTCCTGCATTCCTGTTGTCGAGATAGAACGCTATCCGTATGACCAATCGTGACTGTGATCTTGCTACGAAAGTGTTAGATGCCACTATGATACGCATTGTAACGACGGTCTACTTGATCGTCGCATGGTACAGTGGAAAACAAAATACAAGACACCAATTACGTCACTAATCACCAGCTTTAATTGTCAAAATTAAACAGTTTGCAATTAACGAGACAGTCTCTTACAACAAATCAATGAAAATTGTTCACACGCAACAAAAAATGTCAACTGATATAAAACACAATTGTATTACAATTCTCCCGCACAATTGTAAAACACGTAATACTTCGCCACAATATTTCGAACCGCACTGTGTAAATCCCCACTTAAACGCACTGTGTAATCGCCCGACAATAACTGACTGAACTTCGCGGAGTATTTGTATTTATACCCCGCTGAGATTCCAGAATATTCGCTAATAAGCGTCTACTAGAAAACACTAGACCGTAATTCATTGCGGCCTTGAACACAGCATGCGCGGACCGGTATGGACTGGTATATACCCGATAGTTGACGGGTAATTGTTTTTCACTGCCAAGTAGCAGCATTATGTACGCACACACACATTACAGCAGGATTCCATTGCAACATTCGATAAACTTTTAGAACGTTCCGTTTTACGTAACACTTTTCCCGCATTACGTAACAGTGTAGTAGGCCAGTACAGTAAAGTTCACTAGACATGAATCAACCTTTTTCGTGCTAACGGTGCATGTAACGAATTGCGCATGCGTCAGCAGAGGAACAAAACTCACTTGCCTCCAAGACGGCTGTGGAGATTATTATGTGCGTACTTTTGAAAAAACATCAGTATTCTTCAGAAGTGTAGCGTTTATTGCATTGTAATTGTTGCAAAAATATTGTCTCTCCTGTTATTTATGGATAGTTTACATCTGCTTGTTTAAAAAAACACACACGCAGTCATTTCACATGCGAGGCTGTTGTTGATGTTACTTACTCAAACAAATTAAGATGCCAGAGCAATGTGGATCATATATTACTACGTTTTTTCGTGATCGTAACATGTACACAAAGTGTACACATTCCAAAATGTACAACTATTGTTGATGTCTAGGCTCGACTTTGGAGAAACATTGCAACAGACACAACACGCCAAGTCACTGTTTACAAAATAATGGCTGTATTAAACATTTTGTAACTGTGTGAAAGCTTTATTACATTGACTCTTTCTGTTGTGTCTGACGCTTGTTTCGTCTTAAAAAATGTCCATGTTTACTGTCTGGTCGTGTCGTAATCGAAATCAAAACTTACCTACAACCAAATATTTTGTATTTAGTAACTTCGTAAAAAAGTAGTGAATTAAATATGAAACTACTAACTGTAAAAACCTTAAAAACAATTAGAAGAATAACAAAACAATTTTAAAATTATAAGAATAATTGGATAGTAAACAGTTAGATAAGTTGGTAAAAAGTAAGTTACATATGTGTGTGTGTGTGTGTGTGTGTGTGTGTGTGTGTGTGTGTGTGTGTGTGTGTGTGTGTGTGTGTGTGTGTGTGTGTGTGTGTGTGTGTGTGTGTGTGTGTGTGTGTGTGTGTGTGTGTGTGTGTGTGTTGGTAGGGCTATAAAATTTAGTTGGGTAAATTTCGTAATAGGCTATAGTTAAAAATGTAGCTAATGAAATGTAGAAAACAATAAACCCATAAAAACGTTACAAATTAAAAATAAACAATTGAAAGCTTTATAAGAATGCATAGACAATACAAAATTAAGTAAATAAAGTTATAAAAATAATAAAAAGTAAATTATTGTGAATCGACAAGGCAGTATAACTGCTTTATTTCAGCTATCATTATAAGCGATATCAGTTTTTAAATTTTAGTACTTTTACAGGGAAAAACGTAAATTGTACTTTTCTTTCATCTCTAATTAAAGATGCATAACGTCGGCACAATAGGTATAAAAAGAAAAAGTTAATCCGTCTCAAAATAGATTACTCATCTCACACATGCGTGTCATTTACAATTGAGAGAGTAGGTCGATATTTTCAACTCCGTTAATAGAGATTTTACTCTCTCGTGGGTACCACCGCTCCTGACTTCTCCCCACTACAACCTGCGCGTACCTGCTTCATGTCTATTTAATATTACTGTACCTTTCATGAAATCTGTAGGCCTAAGGTCTAATTTTCCTTAAGTGTACCACACGAAGCTTTATTTTATGCGCAGTTGATAATGCCTATCTTCCCCATGTCAATGTTTGCCTCGTTTCATCAGCTAGCTTGATAATGCCTATCTTCCCCATGTCAATGTTTGCCTCGTTTCATCAGCTAGCTATCCGTAGATGGAATGACAAACAATTTTTACCATTTGTTTACCTATAGCTTATCTTTTGAACTAGCAGATGTTGCACTTTTTAGATATCTTCATTTCGAATTAGAAAAAAATTCCCGACGCCTAGTTTATGATGTCTCAAATTCTGTGAAAATTTACTAATTAATTTTTGGATCAACATTTTACATAATACTCCCATCAGTAGATGTGTTTCTACCATAGGAAACTGTGGTAAACATTCGAAACAATTCGGTCAGCAGTTCCTGAGAAAACGGATCTTATATATAAAATAAGTAGTCTTCAGAAAACACAATTAAATATAAAGAAATGCCATTCTAAAGTCATTATTTTCTTTTACCCACTATTAATGATTCCGCACCAATAAGAGTGTTCCAGTTGTAACAGACCAACATTTTCTTTTCCCTACTTTTCCCTTTAGATTTAGTTGTGACTGTTACAAAAAGTAATACATAAAACAATAGAATATTACGTTGAGCTAAATATATAACGAAGTATCTATGTGACCACGCGGCAACGCACGAATGTGTACCAGACACCTAGTATTCTGCCGGCTCACAGTGGCGTTTTCCATTAAAAATGTAGCCAAAAATGTTTTGCTTTTCAAATTCATTTAGATAATTATAATAATTAGCTCTGTACAATTCCAAGGTATATTTACTAACAAAAAATGTATTAATGTGATTTTTTACAAATTTTATAGATATCAAAATAAATTAATTACACACAAATAACTATATTCATTACATTAATACGTCAACAAATACATTAATTATTAAACTAGAACAAGTATATTAATTTCGTTTAATCTAATGAAGATGTCCACGTTTTTAATCGAAGATGCATCAGAAGACAGTTCTTCATCTGAAGAGGGTCCATTATCTTCAAGCAAGATAGGTTCAGCCGGAAGAAGCATTTCGATAGTTTCTTTCAGAAATGGTTTTGTATTTTTTTTTCGGTTTGGGTCTTTTCCTGCTAAAAGAGGATCGGAGGTGATCAGTAGTCTATTAATTACATCACGGTTATAACCTTCTCTAGAAAATTTTCTAGCATAATGTTGCCGATACAAACGAAAATGTGTATTTCTAGCCTCAATTGCTTCTTCTGACAGTTGCCCTATAGGTAATAAAGCATGTTTTATGACAGTCGAAGTATGAATAAGTATTTTGTGAAGTGTGGGTGTCATTGGATACCATGGCTAAAGGTCAGTGTATAGTTTCGTATACATATGCATACAATATGTAGAAAACTTTCCAGTGTCAATTTTATGGCCACTCGATATTGCTTCTAAAATTACTTTAAATCTATCTATAAGATTTTCGTCCAGGCCTGTCATTTTAGCTGATAAGTCAGGGTTCATAAAACATGTTCTGCTTGTATTCCCATCATTTGTGTTACCGAATCCAGTTTTGGGAACATCAACTATTAAACCCATTTTGTTTCTAATTTTTTCTTGGATGACTGCCTTTCTTTGTTTGACAATAGCTATTTCAGATTTATTTTTGATTTGCCCTTTTTTATCGGCAACTTATATGACAGATGCAGCAAACTTTCGAATAAGCTTGCATGCAAAATAGATAAACCAAATTTTAAAGTATCAGGATTTACATCTTTCTCTTCTGTTATATCATTAAAACTTTTAGAAGTTGCTCCACAAATGTAACATTTCATAGTTGATGTAGTGTGGGTGGCAACATTGCACACTTTGGCATCAATCATTGTGAGAATCATCGTGAATTTTATGGAAAACGTTTTGCCTGCTATTGTGACTTCTGTGTTTCTTAATGACATCATTTTGTTTTCAATATATTGAATTTCTTTATTAATAATATCCACTGATTCCTTAATAAAACTTATGCAAATCGGTCGGTAATAGCAAGGCGAAGATGGTGTTTGATTTTGCTAACCGACTTTTTTAATATAAGTACCACAAGATAGTCGTAGAGGTACAAATGAACTCTGAAAAATATATTCTCAGACCCATAAAGAAGTGTGGGAAGAGCCATCCACCTTGTAGAATTTTAGGCGTGTTCCTTTACTTGCTGACTTACGGGTTCGCCTGATGGTCCCGCACATAAGGTTGAACTTATGCAACTTATGCACCACATCGTTGCTTGCATTATAGCCCAGGTTTCTAAAGACATTTACCTTTAATTTAAGCTCTTTTTACTTCCATGTTCCATAAGGAAATGGAAGTATGGTCATGCCGAAAAAAATCGTTTTCGAAATAACGGCAGATTCTGATTGTACTACCATCAAAACAAGAAAAAAGTAATTTTTCGTAAAGTGTGTGTGTGTGTGTGTGTGTGTGCGTGCGTGCGTGCGTGTGTGTGTGTGTGTGTGTGTGTGTGTGTGTGTGTGTGTGTGTGTGTGTGTGTGTGTGTGTGTGTGTGTGTGTGTGTGTGTGTGTGTGTGTGTGTGTGTGTGTGTGTGTGTGTGTGTGTGTGTGTGTGTGTGTGTGTGTGTGTGTGTGTGTGTGTGTGTGTGTGTGTGTGTGTGTGTGTGTGTGTGTGTGTGTGTGTGTGTGTGTGTGTGTGTGTGTGTGTGTGTGTGTGTGTGTGTGTGTGTGTGTGTGTGTGTGTGTGGAATATTTTCTATGGCAAACGATAACAGCCGCAAATTGAAACAGAATCAAATAATTGTTTGCATAGAGCTATGAATTGTAGAAGCCTATTGTTTTTGGTGAAGATCGGTTAAGGGAAAGGGGTAGTTTACCTGCAACGTTTTACGTTTTAACAAGAGTAAAGTGCTTAATTTTGGTAAATAAAGTATCCTGAAAAGAAGGTCATAATAGTCCACTGTAGAAAGGTAGATGAAATATCTAAAAATAAAAAGTGTAGGTGAAGGGGGAGGGGGTAATTTTTTTTATAAATTAAAATGGTAGTTGATGATAGAGGAGGTAAATTTTTATAAGTTTAATATGTGTACTACGTTATTGACAACAAAGAAGTACAGTAGTTTCTATGGAAACATTTCATTTAACTTTAACAAAATTCTATATTTTTTTAATTTTAATTTAAATCATGTATGAGAGAAAATATATCGTTCGTGGCAGGCAAGCGTATCTCAATTATGTAATCTGTACGTTTCCATTTTATTATTATGATTACCGCAATAAAAAGGCAGGCAAATACTGCAAAAGTAGCAGCTTGGACCCTGATACGAATTGTTTTCATCTTGGAAGTCACAACGACACTAATGCTGCGAATTTATAACACATTTTTTGAAACGGCGACAATTTTGCGACGCCTAATCTTTGGCGACAGAAAAATAAGTTTCCTCTGTCTTTTCTTTTTAACGACGAATTTTTCCTACAAAGTTTATGTAAATTCAAGTGTAACTACGTTGTCGTCCAAGCACGTTCTCTCTCTCTCTCTCTCTCTCTCTCTCTCTCTCTCTCTCTCTTTCTCTCTCTCTCTCTCTACACAACAGGCGGTCCCACCGTTCTAACGCCTCCCTCTCCCCCCCTTTCCGTGTGTTACCGTCCAACAACCCTCTCTACCGTTTTCCACCTATTTTTCTTCTCTCACTTAATTTAATTTCCATTACGTAAGACGCGCTACGTGGATAGGCGACGACAACATGACATTCCATTAGAGCGCCAAGTGACTTCTTTTACGTTAGTATTTGATATTTTCTCAGACGACCGTACGCTGTTTACGCGGCCGTACCTACGTTCTCGCACGCGATCCGTGTAGTGTTTGTTTTCTTTTAAAGCGGACTTCGTCTTTCTAGCGTTAGAGAACTTTGTGACGCTAATGAAGTTACGAATAGATTGACGTTTAAGTAACGAAAAGTTGTGTTCTATCTACTGCCCGTCATTTGGTCTGAACGATCGAGAAAGATAACGGAAATTATCAGACACGATTTATACAAAATTTTTATAACAATTCAATATCGAGAATAGAAATAGCAATGAATTTGTCAACAGGGTTTCAAGTGACCAAAGCTTTACGCCAGGGATGTTGTCTATCACTCACGCTTTTCGAAACTTATACGCAAAAAGCAATAGAGACTTGGAAAAAATGTGCATGAACATGGGAATTCCACTTGATGGTGATACAGTTTATTCATTACAGTTTGCTGATGACCAATTACTTCTGGCTCAAGATTTTGAAGACATAGATTACACGACTAGAAAATTGATACAGGAACATCAGAAATTCAGAAATGGGTACTAAAGGTAAATATGAATAAAACAAAATACATGGAAATAGGTGACCTTCATAAAGACTTGATATTGCAGAAAGACAAGGGGAAGATTTCATATATAGAGAAATACAAGTATTTAGGGGTACAAATTACGGCCAGTGAGAAGCAAGACAAAGAAATACAATTCAGAGTTAATTTGGGAAAGATGGCTATAGCTACGTTGAATGGAATCCTGTGCGATAAGTAACTAAATCCAAAATATTTAAAACCATAAAACCATTGTTAGAGGTATTATGACTTACGGCTCAGAAGTTTGGACTACCGTTAAACACACAAGAACAAAAATAATGACAGCGGAGGTGGACTTTGGGAGACGTTCTGCAAGAGTATCCAGGCGTGAGAAAATTAGAAATGAAGTCATTAAGGACAGAATGAATGTGAAAAATTCAATTGTTGATTTTATCCAAACAAAAAAATTACAATGCTACGGATACATGAAAAAATGGAACAGAAAAGATTCCCAAGGAGAGTTATGGAATGGACCCGACCAGGAAGACGGAAAAGGAGAAAACCTCCTATCACCTGGATAGAAGAAATTCAGACTATATTGAGGGAACGAGAAACTGAAGAATATCTTTGGATGGACAAGCTGAGAATTTCAATTGGAAAGTGGAAGTTGAGAATTCAATCGCTTCTGAAATATTAGGTACCGGAAAATGTATAAACCGGAATAATAAAATCAGACACGATTTATCGATTTTCCGGTATATGATGGCAATGTTGATGAGAGTGATGATGACACTTGTCTACCAAAGGGCTGCTCAGTCCGTTGACCTCCTGTTTGAGTTCTGTTACTATGAGCTCTATGTGATGTTTCTGAAGCATACGGAGACGGGTAAGTTTGTTTAGATATTTAAAATTTATAATTTTATTTTTATTTTTCTTCCTTCCGTTTTTCATTTCAGACATCTACGAGCTACGATTCAACAACTGTCTTAAATTTCTGCAGTTCTGTTCTCTTTCGCCAGTATTACTTCATTCCCTGGCCCGCTGTTGCTCGTTCCTCTTCCGATAAGAAAAGGAGCTATGAAGTATGTACAGATTTTGAGACTCTTCGGAAGGGAAGAAATTGCTCTGGGCTTAAGAAAAGAAGAAGAAGAAAGAAAAGAAGAAAAAGGAGAAGGAAAAGAAGACGGAAAAGAAGAAGAAGAAGAAGAAGAAGAAGAAGAAGAAGAAGAAGAAGAAGAAGAAGAAGAAGAAGAAGAAGAAGAAGAAGAAGAAGAAGAAGAAGAAGATTGAACTTAAACACTTTACATAAAACGTCTATTTCTTACAAATGGCAACTGTAGCGACTCGGTGCTTGCTGGCGCATTTACATATACTGCTGATGGTTTGCGTGTGTTGACTACGAATGCCCAGTGTTTATTCACAAACCGTAACTGTTTCGTTTTCGTCAGTCGGACGTCTGTTATTCTTATCGTAGAGTGAGTAACCTGAATTTTATATTTAGATCGTTTAGCGAGCTAAATCTGGATCAAACGTTAAGCGGCAGACGTCATTCGCCATCTGATAAGTGACTGAGCGTTTGCAAACATCTAGAGATGGAGAAAGGGAGAGAAATGACCAGCATGTGATTGGCACGATTCTACAGCGATCTCTTTAAGAGATTTGTGACCCTTAGCATTGTTTGGTACCTTCTTTTGAGTTATAAAAATTGTAACAAAAAATTCCGACAATATTTAAAAAAATCATTTTCCAATAATATTTACAGAACCCTCCCACACACAAAACGCCCTTTTTACCTAATACTCCTTTGGTCGGGGCACGGTTACTTCGGTGTTTATTTGGAAAAATGCGAATCATTTAATTTCAAAGTCTTAGACATGTTAACAAAGTGAGAAGATTTTTTTAACAAAAGTTTCTGAATTTCCGCAAAGACGACTCACGATAGGCAAGAAACCTTTAGATAAATTACAGACACGGCGTTCTCTGACGCTGACAATACGCCCGTTTCATGAACTTTTGGTAACCCATATAAATGTAGAGATTTCGAATAATGAGGTGTATTTAGATATACTGTATCTTGATGCGACAGTTTAGTATTCTGCCCACACTGCTGTCTTCATTTCTTTCAAACTATTTGTGTTTCTACGTATTGCTAACCCACAGTACTTTTGTATAGATACGCTAAAATAGCTGCATCGGTTAGTCTGTTTCAACCGCCGAATGTTTTTCCATCGCATAGTTTCTTTTTACCCTCTTTCAGTTTCATTGTCCATAGGCGAGTGTCCATTTGTTTTTGCACATTCAAGTTTTGACACATTGCAATCTTCACCATATGGCTGGCTTTCAACAATACTTAAAAAACTTTTAGAGTCCCCATCACCGAGGTATTCAATGTATCGAACGTTGTAAGTTGGCAGGGACCGTTCAAAGATTTGACAAGCCCCAGATAGTTCCATGCCACCACTTTTTTATTATTATTATTTAATTATTACTATGGGCAATAAAAAGAAATTACTCTTAAACGGAAAAATCGTGGTGGTGAAAGACTAGCGGAGTGGAGAATATTAAAACAATATAATTTAGTTCCTGAACGTGTGAAGAACAATAAGAAGAAAAAAATTGAAACCGAAAATTGTAGTGTAACAGATGCCGTTGCTATTAACTGTGATGTGGACCAAAATATTACGGAATTTAATAATTTACAGAATTGTAATCAGCCCCTAGTGACAACTCCGACGGAAAATATTCCAACCATTTCTTGTTCAGAGATAATTTCGGACCGCCGTATCATCCACATTGTGTATTGTATAAACGAAATAAAAAGAATAAGTGATCACGGTACCGTATTTGATTGTTCCTTTAAAAATATGTCATTAAAATCAGAAATAAAAAAAGGACTTCGATCAGGTTTTGTATTCGAGTGTGAGATGTGCAGAAAAATAGATACGGCTTGGACTGAGCCTGAAATTAGTGGGTACGTCAATATAATCACTTCAGTATGGCGGGAGGAGGGGGCTACGCCACTTTACAACAAATAATGGGTGCTATGGATGTACGTTGTATGAGCAACAGAACATACGACAAACACCACACAATTGTTTCCGAGGGATGAGAAATTTCTGTTCTTGAAGAAATGAAGAAAGCTGCAGAGGAAGAGATCGCCTTAGCGAGACAACGTGGTGACGTCGATAAGTACAACTGCCCTCTTCTAACTGTTGTCGCTGATGGCAGCTGGGCCAAGAGATCTTACCATTCAAACTACAGATCTGCATCTGGGGTGGTAAGTTTAGAAGTATTATTGCATCACTTATAGTGGGGAATGGTCGAGTTCCGCCGATGGTCAGAAAGCAATATACTCGTTGAATTCTCCCGACTGGTATATTTACATCGAACGTCAGTAATTATAAAGTTACATTGATTAAAAACCATTTACTTTTACAATAATGTTTTCATACTTTTGACTTGTGTTGATAAAAATAGCAGAAAACAAGAATAACCTTTGGAATTATGGACTTTGAAATTCAATATGGCGGTGTGCATGCAGACCCTTAATAAAAGCTTAACACTTTACGTTCTCCACTAGTGGCTGTCCCAGATTTAATGTTCAGCGTTGGTTAAACGGGCTACACTGTTGCAAGGTTTCGTGTGTGGCGTTACTGCATTTCGTATATTGAAGGCGTTTGGAGTAGATGTCAACCGAATAATGTCGTCGACTTACTGCTACTGGGAGTGAACATTTTGCAGCGAAGTTACGTAAAATGATATAATTTATTTTTACCATAATATATAATATTTTTACCGTATAATATTTATAAGATAATATTGTTAAGACGTCTCACGGATCGTCGTATAGTACAATGGACACCACTGAAATCACTAATTACCAGCTTTAATCAGCCACAAATAACAATTTGAAATCAGAAAGACGCTCTCATACAATAATTCAAATTAAATTTTTCCATCCAATAACAAAGTCAACTATTAAGAGTTCCGCACTAATTAAAACACAGTAATCACTTTTCCCAATCAATGATCCACATTCTAGAATCTCGCCAAGTGTAACTGACTTCTGAGCCGGCCCCATGTTGCTTATATAGTTCCCGCTGGTGTTACAGAATAATTTTCAATTTTTTTTGGCGACGTGCCGGCATAATTTGCGTAGTTAAGAGTGGTCTCAAACAGTCTGGAAATTTACTTGAGTGCACTGCCTTGAGTGGCTACAGAGACACTGCAATTGCTCGACTCCCAGAGAAACGTGTAGAACTATTGCGTAACTGCACCTGCCGAGTTTTCGAGAGCGTTATGTAATTTTCGTAATAACACAAATATTACCATAAATATAATACAATTTATTTTTAATCAATAAATTTGCAATTTAGGATTTTGAACTAAATATAAAGAAAAACAATAGTCTACCAAGAACGGACGAGAAAATAGGACGAGAACTAATTTGAACATTCACAAAAGATAATCCAATAAAAAAAAAAAACTTGTGAAAACTTGTGTGTCGTAATTGGGCCCTGTTTAGACTTGCTTTAAATAACATTTCACGTATAATTCAATGCAGCAGTGAAAATGAAGAAATTATTTTACATCAAAAAATTGTTAAGGCTCATTTGTTTAAGCTATTGTCTGGCGGCCTGTGCCTGTGCGTGCGTTAGGAAACAAAGGGTCTTCTAGTGCTTCACCCGCACTTCTTGCCCGGTCACAGTGTAATAGAGCTGACAGCGCAAGAGAGAACAATGATGGAACTAAGGAAGAGGAATCAATGCTGGTTAACAAAAATTAGTTGAAGACGGATTGAATATGATAATAAAGTCACTGTGCGTGGTTTCCAAACACAAGACAGTAGATAATTTTATTTACTGTCAGTAAATCTCGTGATGCCAGGGTAGCTCAGTAGTATGAACCTCGCTGTACCAGTTTGTGCTCATTCAGCTTACTGTGCTGTGTGTCTGCCTCTCAGGGGCGTATTTACGGGGGAGGACGGTACCAGCCCCCCCCCCCAGAGGTCGAAAAAGTTAACGAATTTTGTTAATATCTTAATTTTTAGGCGATATTATTTTTTTAAGCTGCGTCTGCTAATACAATAGCAGCTCTTTTTTAAATATACAAACAAGTTTATTACACAGCATTTAGGGTATAGGTTTGAAATATGAAATATAGGAAAATCAATTTAGTCAATAAGTATCTTTTAACAATGTTTCAATAACGCATATTTTTATTGTTTTATTACCGCTTACTTTAGTAGGACTGATTTCAGGATATCACGCGTTTTCCAGCCGCTTTAAATAGAGTAATGTTTATTAGTTGTAACCTGTTTTTTCTTGTGTATGTAGCAACCTCACTGATCGCCCCCCCCAAGCCAGATTTTAGATACGCCACTGATCCAGGTCGTGCCAGACCAACACCTTGTCTCTACTGTTGAGACAATACAACAGTATGGCTGAGGTAAACAGGACGTTATACCCTGATTAACGAAAGAAAGTGACTGGCGGAGCGGCCGCGCGGCGACCGAGTTTGTAGTAAAAACATTCCACTTAAAAACCTCGTTGAAACGTAAAATACAGAGCTAGAAATGTCTAATGAACTGTATTTTAATCATGAATTAAAGACGTTTTTAACAAACTTTTCTAATTTTAAAATTTTTTTCAATTAATTTACATTGAGAGTTAAATAAAAAAATACACGAATTTGAATTAAAAATTTAGGGTTTATCGTTTTTATTAGGTAATAACTCAGAGGTTAAGCATCGGAAAAACATTTCTTGTAGGCAAATGGTAGTCCACCTTCTTTAGTACAATATATCAAAAATTCAGATTCCTACGAATAATATTAACGACGTTATTAATTTTTTCCAAATGTACTGTTAACTCCGTTATTAATGATTTTTTCATTGAGTTTTTTCACAATAAGCATAACAAAATTGTATTCATCAATACAAAGTGGTATGTAACCTTCAAATATTACGAAATATAACCGCAATCAGTTAATATAGGAAAATTAGAACTAACATCTCTCAAATGCGCGCGATGGAGTCAAGGTACACTAACAGCCCAAAGAAAGTGGTGCATACGCTCACGGCTCACAGACAACTTGCTACTAGTCACCAACTTCTCATAAGTATATACAGAGATTTTAGTTATCTGTCTACTTATTTAATCTAATCTTTCTACCTGGAGATCTGTCAAAAACTTACATCTGACCAGACTTTTGTGGTTTAGTTGAACTACATGCTTTTTATAACAGATGGAGTGTCTTGAATGATTGTTTATCACTCTTTTGCGGTACAGTATTTATTGTTTTCTTGTTCTGTTTTTGTTTTGTGATCAGCTTTAATACTATTAATTGAAGTGCAATGTAATTACTGGGAAATTGTTAATGCCATTCAAATTTCTCAACAACTAATTATTTAACTATGAAATACATTTTACAGTTTAAAACTACCGAGCAAAGCTCGGTCTACCAGATATTGCATAATTATAACAGTATTTTACTGTTATAATGTATTGAAATGTAAAAACAATTAGTAAATTACTTGTTATTAGCATGGGGTTGACGGTAGCGCGCGCTAATAAAATGGGTCCACTAGGTTCTGACTGTACTTCCGCCGCAGAGCGCCACGCACTGCTCTCTGTGAAATTCACTTTATACACTAATCCATTGTAGTATTCCTATCACATACAAGGTGTAAGTTGTATATGTATTCTACACTTAGTTATCTAAAGAGAGCGTCACGCAAATCTCATTCATGTACAACTTTTAACAACTGAGTTAACAGGACATTAGAAAAAAATTAATAACGTCGTTAATTTTAATCATAGGAATCTCAATTTTTGATATATTGTACTAAAGAAAGTGGACTACCATTTGTCTACAAGAAATGTTTTTCCGATGCTTAACCTCTGAGTTCTTACGTAATAAAAATGATAAACCCTAAATTTTTAATTCAAATTCGTGTATTTTTTTATTTAACTCTCAATGTAAATTAATTGAAAAAAGATTTAAAAAATTAGAAATTGTTGTTAAAAACGTCTTTAATTGATGATTAAAATACAGTTCATTAGACATTTCTATCCCTGTATTTTACGTTTCCACGAGGTTATTAAGTGGAATGTTTTTACTACAAATTCGGTCGCCGCGCGGCCGCTCCGCCAGTCACTTTCTTTCGTTAATCAGGGTATAGTCAGTAATGTCTACACGTGAAGAGAGATAACAACACCCCCTCCACGAAGTGCAGTTCGTCATTGCACGTGGTTAAGTAAAGTGTAGACTGACGGTTGTGTAATCTACGGCCAAAGACGTACATATACTACTGGATTGCTAACACTGTGCTATGAATTCAGTCCGTGGCAGTTCTGCTCTCCCCACCACTATGTAGGGCTCCTACAGCTGCGCTGGATTGAAAGTCGATAACGAAACATGATATGATGTTTATTCGCTTCAAAACTGACATAACTGAACTAATTTTCAATAAACAAAGGACAGTAGGTATTTTAAAAAATAGAGGAGAAATGTGCACATTGTTTTAAATAGTACATAATTTATTATTGCAATTTTACAAATGTTTAAACTTAGATATATTTTAATATTTTAAAACAATATGTTCTATATATTATTTACTTTCCAGATTTTGATATAGGTATTAATTTTTGTTTTTTTTAGTTATTAGTGTACAATTTGTATACGTAGCAATATTAAATATTAGGTATTAAACAAAATAATTATTGAATTAATAAGAAAATATTCCACTGAACACTTAAAATTACCTTTAAAAGAAACGACTTGAAAAACTAAAGCCTCGGTTTCAATTGCCTCATGCTCATCTATTTTTATCTCACACCATACATCTATATATCCCTTGTGGTTACCTTCTTTAGAATCATATGTTAGCTGTTTTCTAATGCTCATGGCATCAAATACTAGGTTTACATGTTGCAAATAACTTTTAAAGGTAACATTATTTTTTAACTAAAGAAACACTTCTTCTGTAAACCCAGGTGAGCAGTTGAAATTGCCAACCCATTTTCTTAATGTGGATGAGTTTGACAAAGACATCTCAACAAATTATACGCTTTAGGTGAATAAAAGTATAAGTTCTACTTTGTATACAGCTATAACCTTTCAACAACACGTGTCAGCAAAATCACGAAAACGCAAATAACATGTATGTAGACGAGACAGCGCTGTAAGTACACAACAAAGTGTTTGGGTGGGGGGGAGGGGGGAGTCGTGTCACAGCCGGACCGTGTTTCGCTTCTTGCCTGCAGAAGAGAGCGCAATCCAGTAGTATATATACATCTATGTCTACAGCTAGAGCTCGCAACAGTGGACCTAACGCTTCAAACCGTGGCGTGGCATAACTTCTGTTGATATGTAACCCATTTGCTTTACCATATAAGCAAGGTAGAATAACATAATTCTGTAGTTTTAGGTATTGTCTCCACGTTTATGTTGTTGCCATTGAGGAGACAGGGTTAAAGGGCATTGCTTGGCGGTATGCCCGGCGGTTCCAGAAGAACGAAGGAATTATCCAATCTTTGTAAAGGTAGTCTAGAAGTGGAAAAGTATCAAAAATCTGTTGACAACTGTAGAAATTAAAAATGTTTTTCCGACGATCTCACTGATCGTCGTATGGTACAGTGGAAAACAAGATACAAACACCACTGAAGTCACTAATCACCAGCTTTAATTAATCACTAATAAACAGTTTGGAATCAACAAGTTATTCGACAAGATTATACTCGCACAATAATTCAAGTTAAATTTGTCCTCACGCAACAATAATGTCAACTAATAGACTTCCCCGCAATAATCACTTTCCACTAATCACCACCTGAGAGGGTCTGAGTAAATCACCTCTTAAACAGACTTCAAAGCGGCAGCTGCTGCCTGTTTATAGTCTTCAGGGTTTCAGACTAATGTTCCTTAAGAAGCACTCGAAAACTTTAGTGGACACTTGAGTGCGGCCTTGGCAGAAACACACACCCGGTCGGCTAGCCGAGAAACGTGTACAACGACACTCTTCATTGTTCGAGAACGTTCCGCCGTTGCAAATTATTTTTGCCTACTTTAAATTGCTTACACTGATTATATGGAAACTCTACCGCTGGCTTGAGAATAATGATGAAGACAATAAATTTAAAGTATATTTTAATCATCATCATCTTCACGGATTAAACCAAGGATGGTTTGTTCCGGTATCAAATAGGCAAAGATTAGAGCTGGTCACTCCAGCGCTTCCTTGGACGCCCCACACCTCTCCGTCCCCTCGGCTTATAGTTCCATAGTTGTTTGGGGATACGGCAGTCTTTCATTTGGCAAAGATGTTCCCACCAATTCAGCCGATACTGGGCAATCCTGTCGAGTATACTCATAATATTCAGATCCTGCCTTATATCTGTGTTCACGGAGAGTATAGCCTGCCACGTGCCTGAGAAATCTCTTTTCAGCCGCTTGGAAGCGACTGGCCGGGCCTTTCGTTAAAGTCCAATTCTCAGACCCATAAAGAAGTGTGGAAAGAGCCATCACCTTGTAAAATTTTAGGCGTGTTTCTTTACTTGCTGACTTAAGGGTTCGCCTAATGGTCCCACACATAAGGTTGAACGTATGCAACTTATTAAAAACGTCGTTGCTTGCATTATAAGACACACTGTAGCCCAGGTATTCAAAATTGCTAACTTGTTCCAGGACAGTACGATCTATAGCAATTTTTGCCCGTACGGGATCAGTTCCACAAAAAGCCATCACCTTGGTCTTAAGTGTGGATATTTGCAATCCAGAGTCTTTGCATATTTGATTTAACAAATGTATACCCATCTGCAATCTGTTTTCAGAGTCCGACAGAATAGCCTGATCGCACGCAAACAACAAGTGTCAATTATAGAGTGACTACAATCATAAAATATTCTGGAAGATACATCCGCCAGTTTTCTATGACGTAAGTATATTTTAATGCTTAACATAATTATTTATTTCTATTGGATTTGAATTTACTGTCCACAAACATCGATAATACTCCATGTTTTTCTGTACACACTCCATGTCCTGTACACTAATTAAATTCATAAGTTCATGACATTCAGTACCTGTTGCCACTACCGCGTAGCTTCTCGTTGTATGCAGATTTCGTTTGGCAGATTACGAGTCAAGCAATCGATAACCAACAATTGTGTCCGGAGAATTTTAATGAACCGGCAATAACAAAGTTTTAGTGTACGCAATCAAATTAATACAGCAACGATAAGGTGGAGGTTCGAATTATACGCCGTTATGGCCAGATGCCAGCAGCAACCCTTAATCTTATATGGGGACGAGATTGGCAACAGTCTCTACTGCGCTACAAGAAGTTATGCCGTGATTAGGTTGCGAGATTTCCTTCGACGAGGCAAATCAAATTACTAATCATATAGGCATATTATCATTTTTACTTACAAGCACATGTTGCGAAATATTTGTAGGCAAAACCATCACAACACTAACTGTGTGATGTGGCATTGACGTAGTTCGCACTAATATGACGCAACCATCAATTTCGATAGTCCCCGATCTGTTCACTCAGTATGGGAATATTTATTTCCCGGCGTATATCCTAATTATGTATTCCAGCTACTCGTGTGCATCTCTTCGCAGGACGCAGAAACCTCATATTGAAAGTTTGTATCCTTCCCATATCACATTGTGTTCTCAGACACATGTAACATAGTGGAATATTGCATGGGACACTCACGATTCTATACAACGTCAATTGGGTCTCGGTTCTTGTTCTACTACCTACAATCCTTTGTACTGGACCACGGATTAAAACACACTTGACAAGTTTAGTGTCCAAGTCACTGCGGTTATCGTAACTGATTTCATATCCCATATAGTGGAAGTGGGATACTGTTCAACCAGTTATTATTACCTTTGGTCACCCGGTTATTATGTATCTTAGGTACAAAAATCGTGACTCCAAAACCACTATCCCTTCCTACCTTCTTATCCACAAACGATTGACAAATGGAGGGTAAAGCCAAAAATAAGGATCTGAATTGGTTAAATAAAAATCATCGGTATGACGAGCATTCCAAGTGACGAGGAAGAAGTAAACGTGCTAACAAAAAGGACTACTACAGATTGTATGAAAGATCGACTGCTTAAAACAAAAGCGTATCTTTGGCACATCTAAAGGCCATCGCCTTAGTTTTAACGGCGTTCCATGTTATATTCTGACACCTGCTTATTATGAAGGCAGACAGACATTTAAAGGCTACATTCACTATCCTGGATAATAACCACATCATCAGTGTACAAAGTAGTTTTCAGGCGCGTGTCGTTATTTAGTCTTATACAATATGTTGTTTTGATTTTCGGCGTCTAGTAAAATCACCAATATTTATATAAAATAATGTTCGGGGAGGGGTGGAGAAAACTACATATTAGCCTGAAGCTTGGAGTGGTCACAGTCTCCTTCAAGGAAACATTTTGTTCACAGCCGATGTAGGCAAGCGGGAACTCTGTTGAAATTTGATTAACTACTCTCCGGGCAATAAGACCGTGGTCGAGTACTGTCGCATGTGGTTAACTACAATTGCAGTACTGCGGTTAATTGGTAAAAACCGTCCCAGTTACTCGATTCGTTTTACATTGAAGATGACCTCAACGGTGGGAGTAGTTGAGTATGGCCTAATAGCTCTGAGAGTAGCCAATCAAATACCAACAGAGCAAGTGGGAAAGTTCTGTCGGCCCAGTAAGAAGGTTGGGGCAAAATAAATAGTAAGTGGGGCCCAAATAAGCGTGACACGTTGCATTGCATTATGTGTGCGGGGCGTCTTTTGCACCCGAGCATGATTGCAGCATCTGGAATGTGCCCAATGGCTGCCAGTAGATAAACATAGACTGGCTCAAGTCGACAGGTTGTTCCCTAAGACTGGTAGGGAAAACCGCCAACGTGTTAATGCAGAAGGCGGGGAAGAAAGAAAACTTGATTTTTGTAGCACTGCCGCTGGAACCGATTCAGGCAACAGGTGTCGCCCGTCTCAAGCTCAACAAACAGACGTTTTGAAGCGTCGCTCGCTCCCCGCGAGGCAGAGAACCTCCGTGCCGGTGACCAAGATAACAGCATCAGTAGTGTACAAAATTTAGAATTTTTTTTTCATTTTGGTGAAAAGCTATGACACCATTTTTTTTGCTTGCTTTTTTTTGGTTTCTGGTGGTAATGGTTTCCAAGTGTCATCTCCACTGCCAACTCTGTGTAGGAAGCCATCCTCTTCAGCTTCACAGTGCCACAGAAGTTTCTCACTGTATCAACACATCTACGTTTCAATTCTGCCACGTTTCAACTGGTGTGGTACCCGTCTCGCAAAACTTGGCTCAACGTGCTAGAAGGCGGACAAGGATGGAATGAATGAGTTTTCAGAGGTGAACTCCAGGGCGGGGGCAGATGTTATTGCGAGGATGGCTTTGTGGAGGGCCATTAAGTAGCGCCCGAGGGCGTTTGACCCGAATCGACGGTGGACACTACTGAAGAAAAGACACATTCGGAGAAGGAGACGCAACGAGCGACAGAATACACTAGCAACGCATACAATTCCGGACACAATGCATATTTTGTATGTAAAATGTGGGCGTGTTTTGCGTCATGTTTATGTGGTATTCCGACAGGGTAACGGCGACCGTTGACGACGCCAGTAAACATGTGTTTTAGTAAACGCTTCATATATTAATTAGCTCGTATTGTCAGAATAAATTGACTCCCCACAGTCGGAATCCGTCCGCGCTGTAGACAATAACTAATTAAATAATTAATATAAGGCTCGGATGGAGGGGTGAAGGAGTGGAGGGATCGCGTGCGGAGATAACAATTTACCGCCCTTCATTAGCCAGGGTGTGGCCATTCACCCCTCTCGGTCGTCGCCTCACTTACTTTTGTTCGTTACAAAAACACGATTGTCAATAACTCTCTGTTGGCGACATTTCTATACAGCCTACAGACAACCGCTACTACGAAAACAAATTAATACTTAACAAATTTATACTAAATTAACATTTATACTCTTTTCAACATATATATTGAGGACCTCGTACTCGTACACAACTGGAAGATTGAAGTCCATCAAGGCATACAGGTGAAAAAGAATCACCACTTAAATGTTTTGATGTATGCAGATGACGTGGTTATACTACAAAATAATTGAAGCAGACTTACAACGGTCTGTGTACAGACTACATAAACTAGGACGACAATACTACAACCTAACGGTATCTACCAACAAAAGAAAAGTTATGTCTCACTGCGAAAAATTTCCAGTACGTTCAAAGATTAATATTGAGGGTAAAGTATTGGAACAGATCTCAAATTTTAACTATTTAGGTTGTGATATATGTTCTGACGTTGACAAAAATATACAAAATAAAGTCAATAGATTTCATCACATACGTGGAACTATAAATAGACCAGTGAAAAATAATACGAGACGTGAGACAAAATTAAAATTCTACAAAACAATTGCTGTTCCAGTGTTGTTATACGGCAGTGAATCATAGATTACAAAACAAAGAGATAAAAGTAACTTGCAATCAGCAGAGTTAAGATTTTTAAAAAGGTTAAAGGATGCACAAGAAGGGGAAATGAAGATATACGAGAAGAATTAAATATATATAATCTAAATGAGAAAATTGAAGAATAAAGGAGAAAATAGAGACACGATTTAAGTCACATGGATGAAGATAGAATACCAGTAATTATAAACAAGTACAAGCCTTCTGGAAGAAAGGATGTAGAATGACCAAGAAAGAAATGGATCTGATAATGTGGAGTCGGAACAGGCACACTGCCTAATCCCTGAAGTGTAGAAGAAGAAGAAGAAGAAGAAGAAGAGAAGAAGATTAAACAAACCTACCAAAGAAGCCCGAAGCCCTGTTCAGACATATAGGCTGCGTACGCACAGACATTCTACAATCATCTTCTTCCCCTACTGGATGTGTATATCTTTTTTCCACAAAACGTTACGCTTCTAATGATTTCTCGCCATTTCTCTGCTTGTAAAGCAATGAGAAAAATACATAAACGGAAAAACTAAGATTAACAGCCGACACCTGATCATAACACTTCTTCTTCTTCCTCTTCCCCAACAAGGATTAAGCCTTGGCGACCTGTTCCGGCTTTATAGGACTTATTCCCATCTTTTCTTTGATCTCCCTAAGCTTCTTCTGCCAGCTGGCTTGTATCTACTTGCCGCTTTCGCTAGTCTTCGATCATCCACCTTCCATTTTTTTCTATGCAACTCTGTTTCTCACTTAAGTTGTACACTTCCAACTCTTCTCTAATCGATCATGTTTAGAACAACATTTGACCGATCTTAGAAATTTCGTCTCCGCTGCTTGTATGCGGCCTTTATCTCTCTTTCTCATTATCCATGACTCACTTCCGTAAAGAAGCGTAGGGCCAGCCATTACCTTGAAAACTTGAGCTGAGTATCTTTCCGTGTCTTGTTTTCTGGTGTTCTTCTTATGGTACCGCACAATATTTGAAACTTATGTAGTATATTGTCTATGTGCCTGTTGTACTCATCACACTTGCTACACGAGAAAAGAGGAAATTTTCCCAGCAAAAGCAATCAAACTTTTGTTTTACGTATACGTACGAAAATCTTCTTCTTCTTCTTCTTCTTCTTCTTCTTCTTCTTCTTCTTCTTCTTCTTCTTCTTCTTCTTCTTCTTCTTCTTCTTCTTCTTCTTCTCCTTCTCCTTCCCTTTCTTCTTCTTCTTCTTCTTCTTCTTCTTCTTCTTCTTCCTCTTCCTCTTCCTCTTCCTCTTCCTCTTCCTCTTCCTCTTGGCATCCCCACCACAGCGGCATTCGCGCAGCATTGATCCTGCCACAGTAAAACAACAAGACTGTATGTGGTGAAATATTTCCCCCACAGGCATAAGACAAGAAAAAAATTATTATTTTACTTCAAAACAACAGAAATAAATAACTAAATGTAATACGTAGAAAGTTCTTTGAAAGCTTCCAAACAACAAGGTATTTTAACAAAATAAAAAAATATTTTTCCAATGTGACTGCATTAAAAAACTCTTTGTGAGATTAAAAGCTTACGAATCAGCAAAACCAACGTTTGCTCAATAACTTGACGACAGGGAGTATCGCTGATGCAGTGTTTTAAAATTATATTACTCTATATTTTCTCACCCCTTCCTTCACTCACCCCCGCGTCGGTGGTTTTGATCCCTTTGATTCGTTACTATTCACTTTGCAATATACAATCTCTCTGTCTGTCTTTCCGTCTGCCTTTCTCTCTCGCTCTCTCACTCCCTTACTTTCTCTCTCGCTCTTTCACCGCTCTCGGTTAAGTGTACTCGTATCCCTTACATCCTTCTGGTTCCTTTACGTCATGCCACACTCACACACACACACACACACACACACACACACACACACACACACTACATCCTCCAAAGCGCTACAGCCATGCACGGACCTTCTCTTTCTCCACTATTCACCTCCACGCACTTCTTTTACTACCAAGTGTCTCCAATTGCTGATTCTCATCACCATCATCTTCAGCAAGGATTAAACCAAAAAATAGTTTGTTCCAGTCCCAATCAGACAGACTAGAGCTGGTCGCTGCAACGCTTTTTCGGACGCCCCACACCTCTCAGTCCTTTCGGCTTATAATTCAACAGTTGTTTGGGGATGCAGCAGTCATCCATCCGGTTAAAATGTGTCAACCATTTTAGCCCATATTGGGTGATCCTATCAAGTATACTCAGTCATGATACTCAGTCCCTGCCGTACAGCGTGGAAGTAGATTCGGGAAGGATGAGAATCAGCACAAGTTCTACCGTATGTGTGGGACCATCAGGAGTAAAGAAATGCGCCTGGAGTTCTAAGTTCTAGAAAGCGGTTGTTAGCCTCAAACTTCTCGATAAGTCTGAGAATTGACCTTTAACGAAATCCCAGACCAGTCGCAATCAAGCGGCAGAAATGAGACTTCTCAGGCACGTGGCAGCCTATACTCTGCATTGTCGTAGCACGTGGCAGCCTATACTCTGCATTGTCGTATAAGAAATATCGAACCCTTTAGCCAGAAATAATTAAATAATTCCTGCTGAAACGATGTATCGTTATTGCGTATCCAAGTTAAAAGTTGCTTGAAAGTTATTGGTTATTCCTCAACACACTGTTTATATGTCTAACGGATTACGTAGTCATTAACGTTTTGAGTATGAAAGAAAACCTGACACAGTCTACCATTTTCTTGACCTGCCTCTATTTCGACCGTCCGGCTTATTCCTGTAAAGACTATGAGTAGGTGTAGTTTCTCTATCAGAGGTAAGCAGCCTCCATCTAGGTAGTTGGGTAATGGGGCTGCCACCTTAAGGCGTCCCAACGTTCCTGATTTCTGTTGGGGTTTATTCCCTTAGTTTTGGAGATCCCTCCACGCTACAAGGTAGTGCTTTTGTAATTTTTAATCAAGGTTTTCTTCCTCTGGCATGTGACGAACCAACGGCGGACTGCAAGGCAGCAGCTTGACACCGTAACCCTGGCAGAGGCCCTTACAGGGTATACTATCGTCCGGGCCAGTGGACCCTGGTTTTTTAACGAGGTTGTTGCTCCTGCCCCTCACCCTTTTGCAACCTGGCTGATGGGTGGGCTTTGGCGGGTTCTCAAGACTTTCTCATTTTTAAAAGCACCAGAAAAACCCAACTTGTTTGGAGAGTCTCGTCTAAAACCACATTTCTGAAGCGTCGAGACATGTGGTTGCTTTGAAACAGCTCAAAATAAACTTTCTACTTTTCTAGCCAATACCAATTGTCTTGATTGTTTCGACAAACAATTGCTCCTAGATGTGAGGAAACTATCCTTAAAGCGGAAGTAGGCTACGCCAGTAATCAACGTTATGGGATGTAGAAGACAACGGGAAACCATTCCATTGTGCATCCTAAGGGATACCTAGAAACAGAAGCGTACTACAATGTTATTAGAACTGAGCATTGCCAAGTATTTCAGCGAAGTATACCGACACGCGTACAAAGTTGCTAATCGAACGGATTGTTTGAATGCAAAATCAGAACCCAGCAAGACGGTATGCATATACAATGTACATTTCTTGTTTACATTTAATAATGGCGGAGAGACTTCGAATACGTAGCTGGGAGTTTAATGAGGAACGTGATTCCCTACCGTGTGTAGTACGCCGACACAATTACACTTGGCTGCAACACAAATATAGTCTCTTGCTTGCACATTCCGGAGCAAATGGAAGTACAGCAAAATCTATTCCGGTACTCAACGGACCTCTTGATGTAAAACCTTGTTCTTATTCTCATCCTTCTTTTCTTCTTTATCATCATGACCTTCTTCTTCTTCTTCTTCTTCTTCTTCTTCTTCTTCTTCTTCTTCTTCTTCTTCTTCTTCTTCTTCTTCTTCTTCTTCTTCTTTTTCTTCTTTTTCTTCTTCTTCTTCTTCTTCTTCTTCTTCTTCTTTTGAAACATGTGCCTGAGAAGCGTTTGAAATGTTATGTTACAGAAGAATGTTGCCAAACACTAAAATGGGCGGACAAAGTAACAGATGGTCAGGTTGCGTCCTGGAAATAAAAGAAGTTTGTGGAGAAAACAGGAGAGGCTGTTTGAGAGCTGGTGAAGACATCCAAGTCACGGTGGGTGCAGTGAAAGGGAAGAAGTGCAGGAGAAGACAGAGATATTGCAGTGCCTGAGACAGACTGTCGAGGATATTTGGTGTCGTAGGTATTTAAAATGAAGAAACATTCTTGAATTTAGTTATCCGTGACGTGTCCGTTGATTAACAAAATATAAGTATAATTCTACTGACGCGAATGCTAAGTTTTATTTGGTAAAAATGTAAAATTTTGACCTTGTAGCCTGAACCAGTTATTGTTTATTATAACCTTCGTCAGAGGCTGCCACTAGAAACGCTGTTTGTCTTGTTCTTGGGGAAGGCGCCATCGTTTGAACGATTGATGTTGTGTGTGTGCGGTGTAATGTGTTCGAATAGTATGTGTGAATTTGAATTGTGTCTGTTCGTTTAGATGTCGTTTTTATGTGTTTTTGTGTGTTTGTATATTTCTAGTTGTTGAAGAGTGTCTAGTTTTCGGCATTTTGTGTGTACGCGTAGAATATACATGTTGCTGTTTATGTTTCTGTGCGTGTGGTTTCGAGTCAGTAGTATTATACTTATATTTAGATAAAGAAACAGGCTCACGATAGGAGAAAACGCAGGACCGCTTCGAAGAACCAGTCAGGCGACTGCTGATGAGAGAGAGAGAGAGAGAGAGAGAGAGAGAGAGAGAGAGAGAGAGAGAGAGAGAGAGAGAGAGAGAGATGGCAGACAGACACGCAGGCAGGCAGACAGAGAGAGTGAGAGAGAAAGAGGGAAGGGAGAGGAGATATAGACACACAGAGATACGGAGAGTCACAGAAAATGCATTATTCGTATACGGCCTTTTTAGTATAGAACGCAAGGAAAATAAACGTTAATAATCTTATGCACAGCTGAGTGTCTGATTCTGAACAAGAAAATGATGATGATGGAAGAACTGGAAGTCACGGAAAGAAAAATATTAAGGAACACCTTAGAACCAATAAAAGATGGATAACAGTACAGAAGGCGCCACAATAATGAGCTGTGCACACATGTTGAGAAAATCACAGACGTAATTAGGAAAAGAAGAATTACTTTCTACGGACATATGCAAAGAATGAATTCTCACAGACTACTAGGGAAATTTATTAACTATTTCAGAAAGCTCAAAATGGCCAATACATGGTTCAAAGAAACAGAAAAGGCGTAGAAGAACTCTAGATTACTCAAGAAGACATTAAAGAACGCTTACCACTCAAAAAGAAATGAAAAAAATGCCCAAGGTTCCAGGAAAACCCCAAGAAGACGACAGGTGCCTTCTGGACTGACGAAAGGAGAGATAGACATCGATCGAGATTGAAGTAGATATGGGAGAGTAGGAAGAGACAGGAGAAGTAAGGAAGAACCAGTTGAACCAAACACAGTCCACAGTGGCTCATACGAAAAAAAAAATCTTACGCACAGGTCACTAAAAGGTTGCAAGTCGATACAGAAGAGATATCCAAGATAGAATGAAGTAATGGGCGAGAGAACGATGAATGCACTATCACCGAACAAGAGACAAAGCGTTTTCATTATCTGAGTAAAATTCAATAGCGTTTTACGCTCCACTGCCTTCGTCGCCAAGAGAGTAGATAAATAGCGTTCAATCTGTCGTGCTGTTTTTTTTTTATTATACAAAGTCCTCTAGATGTGAACAAGAAACACAAAAGTTGTATCCATGTTAGTTACTTAGCTCTTAAGTGTAGATTACGACCCAACTGCGAATCGCGGATAATATTTAAAATGTGATATTAGCGGAGAATATGAACAAGTACAAGTAACAAGTGGAGCATATGGCTCGAACCTAGACTTTGAGGAAGAAACTAGGGACGAGCTATTTTAAATATTTTGAAATGTGGCGGAGGTCCTTAAGAGTGTCATGGACGGAAAGAGCATTTAATGACGAGGTTTCGAAGAGAGTGGGTGGGTGGAAAAGACGCTGATTGGAACTACTGTGCAAAGAAGTAGCAGTATTCATCGCGATGAATTTCAATGGCGTTGCACGTCCTCGCCCTCAGAAAACGAGTCACTGCGCGGATTTACAATTTGGACGCTACTTGCAAATGCCGTGTCATGTTTCGTAGCTAACAACGGACTAACCCATGGCCGGCTCCAGTAAAAGGCCGGAACATTAAACGTGGCAACGTTGCGTCTGAGGCCTATTAGCAAAGTGTAATAAAATAGCTAAATTGAACACGTTATATTTTGATTTAATTTCATAGCATTACTAAAATCATGAACAGGCTTATTTATAGCTAAATCTAAATTATAGGTCTGTGCGCACTTAGTGCTATACGTTTAAGTTGAAGAAATCAGTGAATTAGTGTTAGGCCTAATGAATTTTGTTAAAATTATTGAATTCGTGTCATATGAATGAGTTAATTACTATATTTCATAAATAATATAAGAGTATTTTACATAATAAACTTTTAATTTGCAAAAAGTGAAGAATTATAAAACTGCTGTTAACCGGCAATTAAAAATGACGCGATTTCATTATTGAAATACATAAATTAAGAGATCGTCTAGTCGGCCTCAAATATCAGCTGTTCCAGTGTTGCCACGTTTAATATCCCGGCCTTCTAATGGAGTCGGCCATGCCACGGCCCAACAGCCCGGAAATTAATCTTCTAAGTAAACAGACGTCTGTTTCATTGTTGATCACACATGCGAGCAGGTGTAACTTACTGACAACTATCGCTCATTGTTTCATGATAATGTGTTCGAGAGAAAGAGAGAGAGAGAGAGAGAGAGAGAGAGAGAGAGAGAGAGAGAGAGAGAGAGAGAGAGAGAGAGAGAGAGAGAGAGAGAGAGCGCAGTTTTACTATTAAAAGTTAGCAAAACAGAATTGTTTGACATCGGTATCCATTTACACAGAGATCGGCTTGAACACGTGAGATTCCTTGTATCGGGCAAAGTGAACAATATCCAATAAATTCTCATGTAACGCAACTCTTTCCGATGTAAATGTTAAGGGGTTTCTTGAAACATTTGAGCCATGCTAACAAAGACTTTGAGCGTAGTGTACTGAAGCGGTGAAACTTTGATTTCATCTGTTGCTAGCTTACGATTTCGTAGCGATCGGTTCGATTCTAACCACGCTGTTATTGCTTGTAACCGCGATAGCATCGACATCGTGACCTGTCTATTATTTATTTATGAGCGGGCGGCGTCACTACGATTTATCGAATATTAATTTAGACGTGATACACCGCCTTCATGATTTAATGTGACTACAGACAGTAGCGAACCATTGCAGTCAGGTAGACACAGCACACTGTCTGGTAACGCGTGGGGTATTTTTTATTTGTCAGCAATAAATCTCGCCTTCTACCGTTCGTAAGACAGACTAGCGTAGCCAGCACAATATATGCCTATTGAATTGGTTCCGCGGCCTACACAATAGTTCAGTCAATTTTGTTGTTGCAATTCGACAATAAATAACTTACAATCTTAGACAAGGAAAAAAGAAATTCGGACATCGCTAACAAAAAGTAAGATAATAAAATATGTAGAAAACAAAACCAATAAATATTCGGCCCTGTCCACTGCCAAAGATCTAAATCTATACACACAGTATGCGTACATAAAAAAATAATATGTTCATTTTTGTTGTAGTGTGGTGGGACCCATCTTGTATCTATTGTACACGAGTGATTCGCCTCTAATCGTGAAGAAGCTACCGTGGCAACATTTGATGACGATACTGCGATCCTAACAGTGGGCGACGAAGTTGAAGCAGCAGCAAACAAGCTTCAGAGGTCTATCGCAGAAGTAAGTGCATGGACCAAGCGGTGGAAAATCAAACTTGATGAATAGCAAATCAGTTCATATCAACTTCACAATTAGAAAAGTAGATCAAGTAAGGGTTTATATCAATGGGCTGGAAGTGCCATATGCTAACACAGTAAAGTATCTTTGTATGACGCAGGATACAAAGCTTAAATGGAAAGAGCATATAAAAAAAGAAGGAGGAGCTCAACATAGAATACAAAAAAAAATGTACTGGGTGTTATGGAGAAACTCGTATCTAACAGTTGAAAGCAAACTGCTGTTGTACAAACAAGTTCTGAAGCCTGTGCGGACTTACGGAATTCAGCTGTGGGGCTGCACAAAGAAAACAAACTTAGAAAAGATAAAAACCTTTCAGAACAAAGTACACAGAAGTATAGTGAATGCCCCTTGGTATATAAGGAACGATAACCTACATAGAGACCTCAATGTAGAATATGTCAGCGAAATAATAACAAAATATGCAGACAAACATGATCAGAGGATTTAAATCCACGATAACCCAATAATGTGACACGTAGTGGAAGGAGCACCACACGTCCTGAGGCGACTCAAAAGACAGAAACCACATGATCTCGTATCGCAACAGAAAGCAACTAATACGTATAGATCCATAAAACTCTACGGGAGAGAAAGACAGAATAATCTTGGGATTAGCCACTGGGCTTCACTCCATCACCCGTGAAGGAAACATGAAGTATAGAATCTGCTGGATGAGCTTGCTCAGTTATAGCTTTAAGGGAAGTGTTTTTAGTGGGTTAGAGTCCCACACTACTAGGAAATACGGGGTTCCTAGTGTCTATAGAGATTTTACCTTCCCTCGAAAAAAAAACTTTTGTTGCAGACAGGGCTTGATTTCAGGGGCAACGCGCCGGAACGGCGTTCCGGAACCTCTTGGATCCAAAAATAAATTCCCGAAAAATATATGAAAAGAAAAACCTATTTATTACAAAAATTTACTGCTACTTGTTAAACTGTGCCTCTCATTAGCCCCACTACAAAACTAAACATTTGTCAAAATTAAACACCAGCACTAATCTTTATCTCAACTACTACCGTTCAAAAAATGTCCCAATAACCTATAGAGAAAAAGAAATTAAAAAAATTGCTTCAAAATTAAAACTAGATGAAATGGAACTGATTGGGAGCTTCCGAGAATATGTGCATTCCAGAATTTTTCCGGATAGTGTTTCTACCTTGAAATATGCTATTGAATGTGAGAGGGCTGATTTATGACCATAATACAGCATTGGACACAAAGAGTAAGGAAAGGTCAAGAAACAAACAATATGAGGACACGATGATGAAAGTATGGAAACTTTTTTAAATATCCGAACCATCGAAACCATCACTTAGAGTTTGATTGAGGCTCCGAGATGACGCCACCATGAGTGACATGTTTTCAATTGTCGTGCGGCTAACCTGACGATGAAGCTCTTTAGAAATATCAGTAAACTTTATTACCTTCTTAGATACAAGTTTATACGTATGTTTTATAATTTATAAGGCTTAAAAAATGTAGACCTCCTTTGTAATAACCTGATGTAAACTTATACGATAATATAGAATATAAGTATATTGTAACCTATGGCGTTTTATTACGCTGTTACAAATAATGAATTCTTCGTATTGTACAAAGAGAAAAAAAAAATTTTATTTAAAAAAAATTAAAAAAAAAATTTTTGTTATGTTTATTTAAGGTCTAATATTTTATAAATAATTCTTGTTTTGCTGTTTCGTTAAAATTTTACAATTCGGTGAGTTGATTTGGTCAATATAAGCACTTCTGGTAGTCCTTAAATGAATCTGGAGTTAAACAGATTGTCTTCTTACCATAATCGATTTGCGATTTTCTGTTCTGCTCCAATATATTACTTTCTTTTAATGTTTGTCGTCTTCCAGTAAGTCCTGTAGTTAACTCGAACCCTTATTTTAATATGTGAAATAATTTTAAATGCTGGTAGTTGAATTAGTTTAATTTATTGACAATATTTCTAAAAGATCGATTTAAAATCGATATTATTCAAATGTTCGACTCTTTCACAGGGCTTGGTCGATTTTACAATTTCAGGTTATATTATATAAATGTTAAAATGGTTCTTTTAGCGATTATAATTATATAGTCAGAGAAGGGAGCAAGCATAGAAAGTATAACATGTACAAATAATTCTTAATAATTAGTAAATGACAAATGGATAATGATATATAATGTTTATAATATTTAATAATTCAGACCAACGTCGTCGGTGATGAAGCTCAGCTGGCTAACACTTTGCATCACGGGAGCTCAAAATGGCGGCACGTCTCGTAGCTGAAGAAAATCCAGAAACGATGGTTATAAATTCTGTTAATAAAAACGCCTTCACTACCGTTTTATTGTCTCCGTATTATTGTATATTGTCTATTATGTGGTTAAAGGTGTCCTGAAGAAGTGTTCTGTGTTCACTGGCGTTAATTGTCTGATGTTAGGTGTGTTCTGTTGTATAGTATATATGGTGAAAAATGTTAAAGTTCTTTGTAGAGTGAATTATCAATGTGGTATAGTTTTATTGGTTGAGTTCACTTATATTTTGATAGGTATTGTTCGTTTTCACCTTTTGTGTTGTTGTAGTGCACTGATTTTAAGTTTAAAGTAAATAATTCGTAAACTCTCGTTTTCAATTCATAACCTTATGCGCCATTACTCGGTACGTATAAAGATTCTTAACGCGATCGAGTATCAACCGTTCACGTTGAATGTTAATAATGAACTGTTTTACTTCCTTCGTCTTAGGAAATATCTTGCCAAGTTAATATGAAAAAAGTATTGTTTAAATATATTTGACTTCCTATTTATGTAAATAAAAAATACATTATATACAGAATATTTTTAGTTTATAGATTGCTTTAGTGAACTATTAACAACATAATTGGTTTATTTACCTCATTCTGTTTAATTTGATATGGCATAGTCCATATTTATAAAGATTTTTGTTAAAATTGCCATATTTCTGTCTTTTTGGAAATCTAGGCCCAAAATCATGTTTCCTGTTCTTGTACACAATTCCTGCCATTTTAGGTGTTATAAATATAATTTTAATAAATTTCAGATGGTCACAAATCTTTCTCTTTCCTTAATATAAATTTAACATTTGAACTGTCTTTTAGTTATTATTCATGAATTTACTATTCCTCCTTTAAAATAGTTAGTTATTACATTTTGAAAATTTTTAATAATTTAATATATCTTTTTATATTACTCTTTTAAAGTATAGGATCGGTTATAGTAGTTGGTTATCGATCCACCTTACATAAATCTTATTAGTTTACATGGTTCATTGGTTAATTAACTAGTTATATTAATTTTTGGGAATTCATTATTTGTCCTAGATCTTAGTATTTTACATATATTGTTTTTTCAAATAAAGTTATTTCTACACCTCCTCTGACTTTTTAAAGTTAACATAACATTAAATAAAATTGCTTACATAACTATTGATACCTGTAGCATACTATTCATGCTACTAATACAAAAAATAATATTTAACATTAACTAGCAGTCTCCAAAGTTAGACATGTTAGTTTGAACTCTTTTTAACATACATTATAAACATTTTATAAACTGATACAGCATCCATACATAAACATTTTAAGCTGTATGCACACTGTTATGTAACTAAACATTCTTATACTAAACATAAGTCTTATTCTATTAGAACTCTTGGAAAAGTGGAGTTCATAGGCTCTAAACATAATTAGCCATTTAAAATTTATTAATTTTTATTAAACCTAAGTCAATCACAGTATTTTCTGTTTATATTGTATTTTAATTTAATCCCCTGTTTGTGTAATTATTCCCCCACATACTCTCTTTATCCTTTGCATTTCTATGAATGTTTTTAAGATAAAAAGTGACCTCTTTTATGAAACATTAGAAATATTTTTCACTTCAATATTTCATTACTTGTTAATTCTGTTATTATATAGAATATAAAAGTTATTTAATAGCACTTTGTTTAAGTAATAGTTACACATTAACTTGAAGTTTATTATATTTAAAATCACTTAACTGGTACACATTCACTGTTGGTTCTGACTTATATTTGAGTTTTACTATATTCTCAGATCAAACCTTTAGTCATAATGGACTGTGAAGATTTGTTTATTTTACTATTATAGTGAGTGGAAATCACTAAAACTATTTTATGGTTTTATTTTTTACTATAATTTACAATGGATTTTCACCAAGTAAAGGCATCAAGCATTAATTATTTTACTATATAATAACTTTAGTTGGTGCACTTCTTATCACACTACTAAATACTTTTGTCTATAATTAATTTACAATTTTATGAGGTTTTGGGGTGTTATACTTTCTTTGGTGGTATTAACATTTGGTTTGGGGTTCATTGTCGTTAATAATAGGTTTATTAATGGGTATTTCTTGTAGTTCTTCCATCCTATATTTTCTTTTCTTCTCTTTTTCCTTCTTGGGTTTACCAAGGTACTTGGTTTTATTTTGTCCGTTGGTTGGTTCGGGGTATCTTCTTTATTATCTGCTCCTAAACTTCCTCTTCCTTCTTGATTTCGGGGTATCTTCTTTATCACCTGCTCCTAAACTTCCCGGGTAATCTCCTGATTTTTTATATGAGTTTCTTTTAATTTATTTTCTTGAATTTTAGTGTTGCATTTTTATTATTTAATTACTTTTTTCCTTTTATAGTGGAGTTTTTCTTTGAAGTTTAAATTATTTCATTTGAAATTCTTTGAGTTATTTGTAATTTAATTGTTTTTATGATCTTAATGGAATTAATTTTTAGTGGATTATCTGTCATGCTACAATATTTATGTCTTTAAAGTTTTGAATTTATGCGTTCCGGCACCTATAATTTTAGAAATCACCGACTGGTTTTAGGTATGTCTGATAGAGACGTGTTGATTAGGTGGCTTGCACTTTCTCGTAGGCTCGTGTAATACACAGACTAGTTGACGTAAAGAGAGTGTCTGTGAACAACAGACGGTAAGTCATTAACTCAAACACACGTACAATCGAAATGCACGCTTTTCTATGCAAATCCGAGATTCAATTAACTCCAGAGAATGGAAAAACTCTCAACAGTCTGACGACCTAAAAGCTAAGTGCAACTGACAGTGTTTGCAACCGTCCCTTTGTAGTAGCGTTGAGCTCATCTGTTTTGTTATTTTCTTTTTATTGTAATTCGTTGCGTTTTGAAACGTTTACCTTACACACGCTAGCGTGAATTAAGCACCCAATCGTCTTTGTTATTTGCACAGTCGGGCAAGCTTTTTGAAACTCTTAAATAAATAGAGCGTAGTCGATTGTTTATTTAAGTATCTGCTACATACAATGATTTAATGAGTTACATACCATTATTCAGTAGCTACTTCTGTTAAAGTTGAGCCGATTGATTTTTCGGAATATATAATTTCCTTGGAGTTTGTTGTCCATGACGTGTCCGTTGATTAACTAATTATAAGTATAATACTACTGACTCGGAACACAAAGTTTTTATTGATAAAAATGTAAAATTTTTTACCTTGTAGCCTGAACCAGTTATCGCTTATTATAACCTTCGTCAAAGGCGGCCACTAGGAGCGCTGTCCGTCTTGTTCTTGGTGACGCCGCAGTCGTTTGAAAGATCGATGTTGTGTGTGTGTGTGTGTGTGTGTGTGTGTGTGTGTGTGTGTGTGTGTGTGTGTGTGTGTGTGTGTGTGTGTGTGTGTGTGTGTGTGTGTGTGTGTGTGTGTGTGTGTGTGTGTGTGTGTGTGTGTGTGTGTGTGTGTGTGTGTGTGTGGATTGATCTTTCAAACGACAGCGCCGTCACCAAGAACAAGACGGGCAGCGCTCCTAGTGGGCGCCTCTGACAAACCTTATAATAAGCGAAAACTGGTTCAGGCTACAAGGTAAAAATTCTACATTTTCACCAATAAAAACTTTGTGTTCCAAGTCAGTAGTATTGTACTTATAACTATATAATATCCCTTTTCCAAGTTCCAATAAACGTTCGCGAAGAACGGATGGACGGACAGAATCTAAGAGTACTCTCTTGCCCTGCTGAGTAGGACATTGTCCTTGAAAAACTCCTCTAGTACGACGAACAACGATTCTCTATCTGCATAATGTGGAAACACAGTTTCTGCATAACAGGAGAAATAACTGTATTAAATATCTTGAGGACAACACATGTTATGTGAGTAGCCTATAGTGCTAGAGCAGATGTTCCCAATCTTAAGATTGGGAGCGCACTCTCACCCCTCCTCCACTTACTAAGGACCTGCCGCTAAGGAAACGTACACTAGATTTGGAGACATATTAGTGACTAAATGAATTTTCTTCTTCTTCTTCTTCTTCTTCTTCTTCTTCTTCTTCTTCTTCTTCTTCTTCTTCTTCTTCTTCTTCTTCTTCTTCTTCTTCTTCTTCTCCTCCTTCTTCATCTTCTTTTCCTTCTTCCTCTTCTTCTCCTTTTCTTCTTTTTCTTTTTCTTCTTCGTATTTTTCTTGTTCATTAGCTGTTTATTCAAAGTAAAGCAGTATACCGTACAGTAAAACCCCGTTAAGACGGTCATCAATGAACCTCGTGACAATCGCGTGTTGGTTATAATACCAAGTAGCAATATAAGCAGACTGAAATTGTTTAGCTAATAATCACATTTTCTATATACTTTAATACTAATTCGCACGAACTGACATTTCGTCAGAAGGTGTACAGATAAATTGTCTTATGTACATCATCGGTGTAGCATCTATATTTAGTATTTCTGAAGTTACTACCTACATACGTACAAAGGCCTATAAAAAAATCCAATTGAACGGCTCCCACGTTTTCGTGCGCAGGCCCGGATTTCCCACTAGGCACACTAGTCACGTACCTAGGGGCGGCAGGCTCAGGAGGGCGGCACGAGGTGAAAAATTATTTGTTAAAATTTCATGTTTTCGGTTTTTTAATAACAGTATTTGTATTGGGCACTTGCATTATTGAAGAAAATGGTTTTGAAATAACATTTAATTATATCATTGAATAACACGGTATTGACACTGGTCGGAGCGGAGCACGGTCAATACTATGTTGATTTTACTATGTTTGATGATAAAACCAAACCATGTAGGTCTGTAAGTAAACCTATAAAAAGAAAGTAGGCCTACGTATATTAGTCTACTTGTTATAAAACTAATCTTCGTGTTACTAAAGTGTACACGTAAACACTTATTAATAAAAGTTAAAAAAATGTAGTCTTTTTCACAATTCCATAACATTTCCCTTTTAGATTTAAGATCAAATGAGATATTTGCAATAGAGATAGTTGAAATGATTATTTTCAGCAACTTTTTTCAGCAGTCAAGGAGAACTGAATATATAGAAGTTACTTGTTTGGGGGGGGGGGCGCTAACAATAGTGTCTAAGGGCGGCAGGACACCTAAATCCGGGCCTGTTCATGCGCAGCAGTGATTAGATTCAGGAATGAATTACCACGAACGTATGCATTAAAAAAAAAAGCCAGAAAAATACAATAAAAATAAATTTAAACCTTTATTGTTTACGGCAGTGAGTAAAATAGTGTATAAAATTTAGTGGAACAGAAGCTTCATTATTCGTCTGAAGTCTATTTCCGCTTATAAAAAAAGAATCCTTGTGTTGCTGTGGATAATCGGGGAGTTTACTGTTTATAATTGACTATTACGATTTATATTTTAGACATAACTAGTGAAAACGTATTTTCGCTATGCATTAAGAAATAGGACAATTTACAAATTAGTACACTTCTTCTTTTCCACATCGTAATATATCGATACAATCGCATATTAAAAACATCGAAAATGTACTGCAGGAACGGATAAAGGTAGCAGGTAGGTCCGATGCTGCTAAATAGCATTTGTTTATTTACTTGTTACTATGTTAATTAATTCTGGTCTCCATGGTGTTTTGACACCTTTCATACACGTCAACAAAAGGGCATAATTAAGAGGGCCTAAATCGTGCGAACGGGGCACTTGTTTTTTGCCTTACGTAGGTTAAAAGGTTACCTGTGCAAAATTTGGTTGGCAATCGGTGTAACGGTGTGGATTTTATTTAATACAAAGAAACAAATCCTCAGACTTTTATATATATATAAATATATATCAGAGTTTTATATATATATTTTGTAACAAAACAAAATAACCTGTGTATTTTTGTTATTACAATTTGAAATAAAAAATTTAAATTTATTTCAAAAAAAAATTTTGTTTCTGAAAAAAAAAAATATATTTTTTGTGTAATTTATGTTCCTAATATTTAAAAAATAATCGTGGTTATTGTTTGTGTTTAGAAATTGAATGGTATTATGTTTATTAGTGTAATAGTGTCACTTTCTGTAAATTTACTTAATGACAATCTGGTTAACTCCAGTCCTAGTCGAAAGACGGCTCTCTTCTTCTTCTTCTTCTTCTTCGATGCGTTCGTTATTTCGTATGTACCGCCTTTCGGTTAGTCTGTGTTCTCGATTAATTTCTTCGTTAAATATTTCAAAGAAAAATTAAATCCAAATTACATAACAGAAAGTTTATTAATAAATTATTTAAATTTATCGATAAGAATCGATATTATACAGCAGTATCGACTCACTCAGGGCCGGTCGATAAAAAAGTTTACATTGGTTATATATAATAATATAGTGTTCATTGAACGGTTATTTACGAATAGCCAGAGAAGGGTAGGGACAGAAAAGTATAACACTTACAATGATAAATGCCTTAATACTAACAAATACAATGTTATAATTAATAAATAAAAGTTTATATATAATATTTATTTCAAACCCAAAGCAGCAGAAATTCGTTTCTTCACAGCTGGAGCGGAATGATGACGAGTCAAAATTGCCGACTGGCGCATGCGTAGTGGAACGTCTAACCTTGACGAAATATTTGTTTAAATAAAGATGTCTTTTCTCCGTTTAAATGGTCTCAGCAATTGTGTATAATGGTTCTGGAGTTAATTGAGTGTCACTGGTATATTGTTTAATAGTTCACTTGGTGTAAATTGTTGTGATTATGTCTATCTCACTTTGTCTATATGTGTCGGGTTTAACCTTGATTGTTCGTCTGTAAATTTTATTGTATTGGTGTTATTTTAATTAATTAGGCGTGTGTGGTTCTGTTTATTGGTGATGCACTGTTCATAGTTTAATTTCACCGGTTCAAAAATAAAAATAACTCAAAATAAAAATTTATAAAAATTTTCACCGAACTCGGTTTACTTATAATTCGCCATTTGTTAAGGTTACGTAAAGCAACGATCTCGTTTAAGTACACTCTTCAACGGATAATAATGAACTGTTCTCATTTCCTTCGTCTCCTGAAAATCTTAGCCAATTTAATATATATTATACATTGTTTCAAATTATCTTAGCTTCCGATACATTTTATATGAATACATTATACTCGGAAAATAATTTCGTTATGAATTAACTGTACGAAATACTAAATACATATTCGGTTTCTTTATTCTATTCTGCTTATTTTGATACTAATTAATATAGTTTTACAAAGTTTTCATTAAAAAAATTATATTTCTTACATTTTGGAAGGTAGGCTTAATTTTGTATTTCCTGTTCTCTAAGCAGATAATAGCCATTTTCTCTGATATAATTATTATTCTATTAAATCTGAAATTGATATAATTGTCTATTCTTACTTAATTTCTTGCAATTTAGTTTATTAATGATTGTTTTTAAATACAATTCATTTATCTATGACTCCTCCCCTGATAATGTCAGTTAGTACATTTCATTTTTATTTATAATTTTACTTATCTGCTGACCATATCTTTATAAAGTATTATGTACATGGTATTACTATATGTTGGGTTTATCTTACATAAATATTATCAGTTTAACTGGTTTATAGGACGAGATTTGTCAATTATTCTGTAGTCTAAATTTACTATCTGGCCTAAATTTGATCTGTTGCTATTTGCAAAGTTTTTACTAATATAGTTAGTTTGTACCCTTTTCTGACTTTCTATTCTTATATAATTTATTAACAATTTGTTCCTTGACTATTATAACATTGAATATTGATTTTACAATTAAAACATAACACTTATTTACTATTAAATCTGGTACTTTGAATCATACCTTTTATGTGTACTGATTACACATAGTAACATAATAAAAACATTTTATAATATAGGAATGGTATCTACATTTAGACATTGCATTCCTAATTTAAATTAATAACAAAATAATATTTTATAACTATAATACTGCTTATTAATAAATCTTATTTATCTAGTTAATATATGGAAATAGGAACATAACATATTGGTTCCATTAAATGGTTAACACTTTCTTAAACTATTTATTTACAGTCTGATCTGTACTTCCCAATTTTAAGGATGTATTCCCCGTTACTTTATGTATGAAACCCAAGCTCGCTGTTTATATTATTCATTCTATGGAATGTTCTAATAAACAGTGGCATTTCATTAGAAATATTAATCCTTAATCTTTCACCATATTACTTAAGTAACTATTATTATGATACTGTTCAAAAACACTTAAAGTTATTTACTTGCACTGTAACTCATGTACCTTTTCAAAGTTTATTGATTATAATTTAATAACTTGCACTTGTCCCTGGTTATTTATTGATATTATCACTAGTCCTTTTCTAGTTCTACAACATGAAATATTTAACCATGGGGGGGCTGTTAAGGTTTGTCTATATAAACTACACAATAACTTTTTTGGGTGCACTGTTACTTAATATTCTAAACACTTTTGGTTTTTATCAGTTTTACATTGGTATATGGTTTTTTGGGGTGTTATACTTTCTTTTGGGACATTCCTTTATTTTTGGGGTTTCTTGGTTTTCTCCCTATGGGGTTTCTATTGGGTATTGTTCGAGTTTCACCTCCTTTATTCTATTTGAGCTTCACTGGTCTCTGATTCTTCAGTATATTGGTTCATTCTATTTTTCTTCTTTCTTCGTTCTTGGTTCTTCAGTACCATTTCGCTTTATATTCTTTTGTTTACTCTGGTCTGTTTTCTTTGTCTGGGTATCTTCATTGCCTGCTTCTATCCTACCTGGGTAATATTGTTATTCAAATTTTAGTTTTCTGGGTTTTTAATTTGTAGTATAATTATATTATTTGCAGATTTTTTCTTTATGTTTACCTTTCTTGTTATTATAATAGTTTATAGTGCTTTTTAATTGATTTTCATTTGGATATTCCATATATTTGAGTTTTATTAATGATCATTTAGTAATTGATTTATGTGGATTATCTGTCATGCTACCGATTGCTCTCTTCCAGAAGTGATTAGTTCAGATCATACTTGGTTTGTCTGAAATAATTGCTTATGAAATTTTATTCTAAATTATATTTCTTTACTTCCTTCACCTTTCTAAATTTTTCTTCTTTATTTTTGAGCTTATCTATATTTCATTATGAACTGGATTTTTCTTGATAGTAATAGTCATCTGAGGTTCGTTATTTTTTATTTTTCCATTTTCTTCTTAACTTGGTTCTTTATCCTTGGGATATTTATTCCCTAATATTCCCTAACACGTTAGCTGGGGCAGTTCAGAGGGGCACTGTAGGCTACACTACTCTGCTGGCCATACTACGTCATTTATTGATTACAGAGGCAAATCATCTCTGATCAATACATAATAATACTGCTGGACTTATCTACAGACAGTTATTAATAAAAATTACATAAGAATAGTCCACCTTATGACTATAAAAAAAAAATTAAATATCTTTGGATTCGTATTTGAACAGATCTATTAATATTTCTATCTTAGTTAATTTCTATCTCAGTTATTTTTCTCAATGGTTAGCTCTGCTGGCATTTTATTTCTCCTTATGGTTGGAAGCTGGTTTAATATAATTATCACTTGTTATTCAGTGTAAAGTTTTTATTTATTTTAGTTCTCTGTCATACCTTGACGGTTATTACAATCTCCTTCTGGTCATTGGTAACATGTATTTTGTATTATATTTTTGTTTTTTTCTTAATTCTTATGAATCGTTCCACTAGTTTATGTTCTTGCAATTACTCTTTTAATTGTCCTTCTTATAATTGACATTTATTTTATGATCATACTTTTCTTATGGATTTATTTATACATAGTTTTTTCCTTCTTTTTCAAAATTTTCATTCTGCTCTTGCTTTTTATCCAAATGCACTCTTTAATTATTAATTCCATGTGGTTATTGTCTCTGCTTATTTTGCTTAAAAGTCTTATTAATTTTATTTCAAAATAAGTTTATTCATTTTAATTGTATCAGTGGTTTTTATTGTCATTTCTTGATTCTCGAAATTTTTTCAGAATTGGTTCCATATATAATTGTTTGTAATGTGAACTTACTCTTCCTTTTGAATGTAGTGGTTATTCTTCAAAATTCTTTTTCTTTTCTTTTTTTTCCATGATTTGAGTTTCATTGATGTTTGGTAGTAAGTTGTGCTTACTTGGTTTTTTAATTTATTTGTATTTTTACCAAATTCTTTCCCTTTAGTTTTTTCACAAATAGTTTCATAAATATTTTGGTAGTAAGTTGTGCTTACATGGTTTTTAAATTTATTTGTTTATTATCAAATTTTTCTTCTTTTTCATTAATTCAAAAGTTGTTTCAAATATTTGGTAGTAAGTTGTGCTTACTTTGTTTTTGAATTTTTTTTTATAATTTTATAAATTCCTCTTCTTTTTGTTCTAAAAGTCGTTTCATAAATATTTGGTAGTAAGTTGTTTGTGCTTACTTTGTTTTGGAACTTTTTATATTATATAAATTGTTTTTCTTTTTGTTTAATTCTAAAAGTTGTTTCAAATATTAGGTAGTAAGTTGTTTACTTTGTTTTGGAATTTTGACAATATATGCCAAATTCTTTTTCTTTTCATTAATTCAAAAGTCGTTTCAAAAGTTAGGTAGTAAGTTGTGCTTACCTCGTTTTGGAATTTTTTATATTATATAAATTCTTTTTCTTCTTGTTTAATTCTAAAAGTTGGTTCAAATATTAGGTAGTAAGTTGTGCTTACTTTGTTTTGGAATTTTGACAATTTTCTCTTCTTTTTATTTCATTCATAAATCGTTTCCTAAATATTCGGTAGTAAGTTTTGCTTACTTTGTTTTTAAATTTTGACAATTTTCTTGCCCAATTCTTTTTCTTTTTTATTAATCCAAAAGTCGTTTCAAAAATTAGGTAGTAAGTTGTGCTTACCTCGTTTTGGAATTTTTTATATTATATAAATTCCTCTTCTTTTTATTTAATTCCAAAAGTCGTTTCAAAAATTAGGTAGTAAGTTGTGCTTACTTGGTTTTTGAATTTTTTTTTTTATTTTATTCCAAATTCTTTTTCCTTTTTATTAATTCAAAAGTCGTTTCAAAAATTAGGTAGCAAGTTGTGCTTACTTCGTTTTGGAATTTTTTATATTTTATGCCAAATTCTTTTTCTTTTTTATTAATCCAAAATTCGTTTCAATAATTAGGTAGTAAGTTGTGCTTACTTTGTTTGGAATTTTTTATATTATATAAATTCTTTTTCTTCTTGTTTAATTCTAAAAGTTGGTTCAAATATTAGGTAGTAAGTTGTGCTTACTTTGTTTTAGAATTTTGACAATTTTCTCTTCTTTTTATTTCATTCATAAATCGTTTCCTAAATATTCAGTAGTAAGTTGTGCTTACGTGGTTTTTAAATTTATTTGTATTTTTACCAAATTCCTTTTCTTTTTTATTAATTCAAAAGTCGTTTCAAAAATTAGGTAGTAAGTAGTGCTTACCTTGTTTTTGCATTTATATATTATATAAATTCTTTTTCTTCTTGTTTAATTCTAAAAGTTGGTTCAAATATTAGGTAGTAAGTGGTTTACTTTGTTTTGGAATTTTGACAATCTATGCCAAATTCTTTTTCTTTTCATTAATCCAAAATTCGTTTCAAAAACTAGGTAGTAACTTGTACTTACCTCGTTTTGGAATTTTTTTATATTTATTTATGCACACAAAATTCAATCTTCTATACATTCAATTACTCATAATATTTTTTCATGGAAGCCTGGTTATATACACCCTTTATCCATTCTGAATCTATCTCCTTTATTTCATAAGTATTATTACGAGATATTTTTTACATTGGATATTACATATGGTCCGGTGTATAACAGCAATAACTTCTTCGTTATTCCTTCCAGTGTGCTGGGTAGTTCACGATTTTTTAATAAGATTTTTTCTCCCTTTTCATAAATTATTAATTTACCACTAGCCTTTTGATACTTATTTTGCCGTTTTACCTGGTCTTCTGCGACCTTGTTGTAGAATTTAGCCTTGTCAAATTTGTACCTATTGTTGCTGGGGAACTCGAGGATATCTGCGATCTCTCGTGGGGGTGGTTTTTCGTACATAGCGGAGTATGGGGTTATCCCTATAGCTGGATGGTATGCCAAGTTGAGGAATTCCTCCGTGGCTTCTAGATAGTCTTGCCACCTTTTTTGTTGATGGTGACAATAAGTTCTTAGGATCCTCCCCACTTCTCGTAACACCCGCTCTGCCGGATTACTGCTCGGATGGTAGACCGAGGTCTTGTATGTACGAATACCCATCGACAATAAGGTATCCCGCCATTTTCTACCCTTAAACTGGGTTCCATGATCAGTGATGATCGAAGATGGTTTCCCCAGGTGTGGGATATACTGTTCCGTTAATATCCCCAGAATTTTCCGGGTAGTCGCTCGATTAGTAGGGTATAGCTTAACATACTTTGTGAAGTGGTCCATTATGATTGTTAGGTATCGATATTGGTGTCGACCTCCACTACGGGGAAATGGTCCGCAAATGTCTAGGAATACCTTCTCCAATTTTGCTTGGGAGGTGATAGGAATCATAACACCTTCCTTCTTCTCATTATTTGTTTTTACAAGCTGACAGATTTTACAGCTTTTAATATACATTCGGACCTTTCTATTTATGTTTTTTATCTGGCAGCTCTCCTCCAGAGCTTTTATTACTTTTAGGGCGCCCATATGCCCGTAACGTATGTGGTAGTTTACGATTAATTCCATTTCTATCTGCGTTGGAACAACTACCTTCCAGGTCTCCTCCTTCAGGGATGTTTTAACGAACAATATCTGTTTATTTAGTTGGTAATATTGAGCAACGGTTTCGTCTCCCTCTTCTAATCGAAGTTTGAGGTTTCTCAATTTCGGGTCCGCTTGTTGGTGGGTGCTCATGTTTGTCAATATTGTTGTTAAATCGGCTCTGGTGCTAAGAAGATGGTATATTTTTAGCACGCTTTCCTTCTCCCCTTCGAAAGTTTGTTCTTCCACATTGACCCGGGATAACACATCAGCTACGACATTCTTTTTACCTGGGATGTATTCCCATTTTAGATGGTATTCTTGAAGGGCAAGTATCCACCTCGTTAGTCTGCCATGGTTCAATTTGCAGCTTTTCAAGAACGAAATAGATTTATGGTTTGTTCGGACTGTAACAGGGTATCCCAAAATGTAAGTGCGGAACTTACCGCAAGTAAATACTACGCTCAGTAATTCTTTTTCAGTCACCGTGTAATTCTTCTCGCACTGGTTCAAAGATCTGCTCGCGAAGCTAATTACTTGATGTTGACCCTTCTCGTCTTCTTGATACAGTGTCGTTCCCAGACTGATGTTGCTGGCATCGCAATTTATGAAAAATGGTAATTTAAAGTTTGGGTGGCGAAGTATTATTGTTGCCAGAAATTTGTCTTTAATTTGTTGGAAAATCATATCCTGTTCTCTACACCATACCCATTTATTCTTTGACGACAATTGAGGTTGAAACTTTGCGGTTAATTCCGAATATTGTTCCTGGAACTTTCTATAGTAATTACAGAGTCCCAGGAACGACTGTAATTGCTTCCTGTTTTTGGGTGCCGGGAATTTCTGGATTGCTTCCACCTTTTCTGCCGACGGTGAGATTCCTTGATCGTCCAAGTTAAACCCTAAAAATTGCACTTCTCTGGCAATAAACTTGGATTTTTCTAACTTCAGCGTGACGTTACTGACAGATAATTTCTCAAGCACGTGTTCCACACGGTAGCAGTGTTCCTCCCACGTTTCGGATGTTATTAGTAGATCATCTACATACACTGTGGTAAACTGAAGTGCTTCCTGTCCCAATATCTGGTCCATGCAGGTCACAAAGATGGCAACTGAGTTTACCAATCCGAATCTTTTGAATTGGTAATTGCGCCCCTCGAATATGAAAGCCAGATATTGGCGACTCCGTGGGTGTAACTCTACCTGCCAGTAACCGCACACCGTATCCCAGGTACTGAAGTACTTGGTACCGTGGAAACGTTTCAGGATTTCTTCAATCTCACCGGGCGATGTTCTATCATTAATGATTTTTTTGTTTATTTCCCGTGCATCCAAGCAAAGCCGGACTTGGCCGTTTTTCTTGGGAATAGCGACAATAGGGCTGGTGTATGGGGATTGGCTATGTTCTATAATATCGCTATTAATCATTCGGTTTATTTCCGCTCTCACAGCCTCCTTTCGTGAATGCGCAATAGGGTAGGATTTTCTATTAAATTCCACTGTGTCTCTGAACTTAAGGGTACATTGATAATTTCTTACCTTGCCTGGCTCATCTGAAAATACTGAGAGGTACTTCTCATAAATCCTTATCAACTGATTTGCTTGAGTAATGGGCAATTTCTCTCTAGTATTTCCGCTCCGGAAATCCCTTATTTCCTGTATTTTTTGGGACCATAAATCTTCGTCCGTGTTGTCGTATACTATTGGGTTAGAAATGGTGTTATTATTCGTATAGTTAATGTTACGAATTTGCTGGTGGATACTGCTGGGAAGTGCTATTTCGCTACCGACTAATTCGGCCGTCCAGGTCAGACCTCCGGTAAACAGCGATACTTTCTCCGATCGTAAATCAATAATAGCAGAGTTTTTTCTCAGCACATCACATCCCACTAATATATTGAAAGGTAATCCTGCTGCAATTAGGAAGACCATGTTTATTGCTATACCCTTACTAATCACATTCAACGACACTTTTTTCTTATTGTTTTGTTTTGGCGACCAGTGGCACCGATTAATACTATGTTATTGATAGGTAAGGTCGGCAATAACTTACCACATTTCTCTTGGATTCTCTCCAATTCTGTTGAGTTAATTATAGATACATTCGCACCTGTATCGATCATTAGCTGTGCGAATGTTCCTTCGATTTCTGCATTAATATAAATTATCTCGTTATTTATACTATGGAGGCGAGTGTCGTCCTCCTCCAGTAGTTCATTTCGAATGTTTTTTAAATAGTTACACCGAATGATAGTAATTTTGTTGTTATTATTTGCTCTTGGCAATTCTCTAATATACCCAGGCGACAGAAGCAGCAAAAGGTCCTTATCATTTATTACTGCCTCCTCCCGTTTAAATTCTCATTATCCTGGTTATTATTTGGACCAACAGAGGCGTCAGTTGGGAAACCTTGAGTGGGTTCCAGCCGTTCCGTTCGCTGTTCGTATATTTGTTCCCTATTTGTTTGCCGCTCTGGGTCATCTAGGCTGGTACTTCGCCTTGGCGGATTATATCGGGAATTGTCCCGTTCTCGGCTTCTGCGTCGATCTTCGTACTCGTGGAAACTGTTCCGCCGTTGATGGTTATACCTGCGTTGGCTGTTTCCTTCTGCGCGTATAAAATTTACCCGGGGTCGGGAGAACCTGTTGTTGTTGTTATTGTCATTACTTGGGTAACCCCTATTGTTATTATAAAACCGCTCGGTATTATTGGTATGGTTGGGGTTTCTCTGGCTATTTACATTGTTCTTTGGGTACTAATTATTTCTATTACCGGGGAATCCGTTATTATTTCGGTTAATTTTCGGATTTACATTACCGTGGTTATTGCTGTTATTATTACCGTTGGTAGGGTGCTGATTATGGTAATTTGGATTATACCGGTTCCCTTGGTACCCACTGTTGTTCGGTTGATTACTATTGTTCGAGGACGGATTATTTCGAAATTCTGGCCGCTCATTTCTTCTTCTACTTTGCCTATAATATTCTTCGTTCTCATAATTTTCTAATAGCTCCATCATCGCCTGGATGGTCTTTATCTGGCTACCTCTTCGTGCTCTTATGACCTCTTCGTCATAATGGTAGGAAAGCTTATTCACCAGGCATTCCTCTGGTATGGCCGGTTCCAGGTGCTTGGCCAGGCACATCTTCCCAAGGAAGTACGCAGTCATGGTATTGCCAAACTGGGTTTTGTATCGGCCATGGCAGATGTTGTCCCTGATTAAATTCTGGGTGGTCTCCGACCAATACTTGGCCTTGAACAAATTTTTAAATTGCTGGTAATCATTTATCTCGCTCCGGTTTGCCATCCACCAGTTGTCCGTCATTTCACGGAATGATTCATCCAATAGCTCTCGATTATTTGACCATCTATTACTTCTATGTTTGGCCATATATTCCTCAATATGGGCCAAGAACTCCATCGGCTTCCTTTTATACTGGCGGAAGTTAAGCCATTCCCTGTTTTCGTTGATGGGGATATTTGTGAAGCTGGTTGGTCGTTTCCGAATTGCTTCCATTTCCTCCTGGCTCTGCCGCACTTGACCAGTGATGTTAGTCATCACTACCTCCATTCCGTCACATCTTTCAGTAATTTGAGTCCGTACTTTACTGAGTTCTTCCTGGCTTTCCTTTCGGTTTTCTTCTGCCTTCTTGCGACTAACTTCTTCAAGATTTGTGACCTTGGTGTTTACCACTTCCTTGAACTCTTGTACCTCCCCTTCAGTTAGCCGACATCTTTCATCAACTTCTCTTATCTGTTGATTTATAGTTATTGTTTCGTCTTCCAGCCTTTTAGTCATAGATTGTTTATTCTCCTTGAGTTCTTTGTTCATTTCTTTTCTCATTAGTTCCATTCGTTCGTCTAACTTGTCTAGATTCTCCTGGTTAACTTCCCTTAATTCTTCCCTTAATAGTTGATTATCCTCTCTTAACTCTTCCAACCTTTCCCCCATCGTCTCTTCCATTTTCTTGTTATTCTCCTCCATTTTATCTTCCATCTTCTTGCTATTTTCCCTCAACTCTTCCTTCAATCGTTGGTTGTCGTTTTCTATCTTCTTCCTAGTTTCATCAATTTTTTGATTGGTGTTTTCAATTTTATTACTCAATTCTTCTTTTGTTTCTTGGTTGTCCTTCTTCAATTCCTCTGTGTTTTTGTTTATTTCACTTAAATCTTCCTTTGTGGAATCCATTTTCTTGTTCAAATTTTCCTCCATCTTCTTGTTACTTTCTTCTGTTTCTTGCTATTTTCTTCCGTGGTGGAATCCATTTTCTTATTTAAGTCTTCCTTGGTGGAATCCATTTTCTTCTCCATCTTCTTGCTGTTTTCTTCCATATCCTTTCTCAAATCTTGACGCAACTTCTCACTGGTTGATTTGAATTCCCGGAGGAGCATTTCCATCATTTTGTTCATCCTTGTATCTTCTGTTGTCTTGGCTTTCTCTAGTTCCTGCATCTGGAGATGGTCCTCTTCTGTTTGTGTTGGCAATTCCAGTTGTTCCTCTGGTGGTGCAGGTTGTTTATGTCCCACTGGGGTTAATAACGTTTCTACGTCCTCCACTGTGGTCGCCTCCTTATCATCCATATTAAGTTCTTTTTCGGCCTCCGCCGCTCTTTTCTTTGATGTGGCACGACGTTGCATCTTTCCTGGTTCTCTGGCTGGATAACCGCTGCCAAGCTGAATTAGAAACTGGGCGAGTTATTACAGCCTTTCAATCCCTAATTACAGCCCTTTAGTTGGACGCCAATTTTGTAATAATACTAAATAACCTGTATCTGTAGGAATGTTGATAATGTTCCACTTTGGAAACGCCAATTTTGTAACGTTCCTTGTGTCTTCGTTAAGCCCCCACTGTTGGGCTAGCCAATTTTGTAATAATACTAAATAACCTGTGTATTTTTGTTATTACAATTTGAAATAAAAAATTTAAATTTATTTCAAAAAAAATTTTGTTGTTTCTGAAAAAAAAAATATATTTTCTGTGTAATTTATGTTCCTAATATTTAAAAAATAATTGTGGTTATTGTTTGTGTTTAGAAATTTAATGGTATTATGTTTCTTAGTGTAATAGTGTCACTTTCTGTAAATTTACTTAATGACAATCTGGTTAACTCCAGTCCTAGTCGAAAGACGGCTCTCTTCTTCTTCTTCTTCTTCTTCGATGCGTTCGTTATTTCGTATGTACCGCCTTTCGGTTAGTCTGTGTTCTCGATTAATTTCTTCGTTAAATATTTCAAAGAAAAATTAAATCCAAATTACATAACAGAAAGTTTATTAATAAATTATTTAAATTTATCGATAAGAATCGATATTATACAGCAGTATCGACTCACTCAGGGCCGGTCGATAAAAAAGTTTACATTGGTTATATATAATAATATAGTGTTCATTGAACGGTTATTTACGAATAGCCAGAGAAGGGTAGGGACAGAAAAGTATAACACTTACAATGATAAATGCCTTAATACTAACAAATACAATGTTATAATTAATAAATAAAAGTTTATATATAATATTTATTTCAAACCCAAAGCAGCAGAAATTCGTTTCTTCACAGCTGGAGCGGAATGATGACGAGTCAAAATTGCCGACTGGCGCATGCGTAGTGGAACGTCTAACCTTGACGAAATATTTGTTTAAATAAAGATGTCTTTTCTCCGTTTAAATGGTCTCAGCAATTGTGTATAATGGTTCTGGAGTTAATTGAGTGTCACTGGTATATTGTTTAATAGTTCACTTGGTGTAAATTGTTGTGATTATGTCTATCTCACTTTGTCTATATGTGTCGGGTTTAACCTTGATTGTCCGTCTGTAAATTTTATTGTATTGGTGTTATTTTAATTAATTAGGCGTGTGTGGTTCTGTTTATTGGTGATGCACTGTTCATAGTTTAATTTCACCGGTTCACAAATAAAAATAACTCAAAATAAAAATTTATAAAAATTTTCACCGAACTCGGTTTACTTATAATTCGCCATTTGTTAATTACACTCGTTTAAGTACACTCTTCAACGGATAATAATGAACTGTTCTCATTTCCTTCGTCTCCTGAAAATCTTAGCCAATTTAATATATATTATACATTGTTTCAAATTATCTTAGCTTCCGATACATTTTATTTGAATACATTATACTCGGAAAATAATTTCGTTATGAATTAACTGTACGAAATACTAAATACATATTCGGTTTCTTTATTCTATTCTGCTTATTTTGATACTAATTAATATAGTTTTACAAAGTTTTCATTAAAAAAATTATATTTCTTACATTTTGGAAGGTAGGCTTAATTTTGTATTTCCTGTTCTCTAAGCAGATAATAGCCATTTTCTCTGATATAATTATTATTCTATTAAATCTGAAATTGATATAATTGTCTATTCTTACTTAATTTCTTGCAATTTAGTTTATTAATGATTGTTTTTAAATACAATTCATTTATCTATGACTCCTCCCCTGATAATGTCAGTTAGTACATTCCATTTTTATTTATAATTTTACTTATCTGCTGACCATATCTTTATAAAGTATTATGTACATGGTATTACTATATGTTGGGTTTATCTTACATAAATATTATCAGTTTAACTGGTTTATAGGACTAGATTTGTCAATTATTCTGTAGTCTAAATTTACTATCTGGCCTAAATTTGATCTGTTGCTATTTGCAAAGTTTTTACTAATATAGTTAGTTTGTACCCTTTTCTGACTTTCTATTCTTATATAATTTATTAACAATTTGTTCCTTGACTATTATAACATTGAATATTGATTTTACAATTAAAACATAACACTTATTTACTATTAAATCTGGTACTTTGAATCATACCTTTTATGTGTACTGATTACACATAGTAACATAATAAAAACATTTTATAATATAGGAATGGTATCTACATTTAGACATTGCATTCCTAATTTAAATTAATAACAAAATAATATTTTATAACTATAATACTGCTTATTAATAAATCTTATTTATCTAGTTAATATATGGAAATAGGAACATAACATATTGGTTCCATTAAATGGTTAACACTTTCTTAAACTATTTATTTACAGTCTGATCTGTACTTCCCAATTTTAAGGATGTATTCCCCGTTACTTTATGTATGAAACCCAAGCTCGCTGTTTATATTATTCATTCTATGGAATGTTCTAATAAACAGTGGCATTTCATTAGAAATATTAATCCTTAATCTTTCACCATATTACTTAAGTAACTATTATTATGATACTGTTCAAAAACACTTAAAGTTATTTACTTGCACGGTAACTCATGTACCTTTTCAAAGTTTATTGATTATAATTTAATAACTTGCACTTGTCCCTGGTTATTTATTGATATTATCACTAGTCCTTTTCTAGTTCTACAACATGAAATATTTAACCATGGGGGGGCTGTTAAGGTTTGTCTATATAAACTACACAATAACTTTTTTGGGTGCACTGTTACTTAATACTCTAAACACTTTTGGTTTTTATCAGTTTTACATTGGTATATGGTTTTTTGGGGTGTTATACTTTTTTTTTGGGACATTCCTTTATTTTTGGGGTTTCTTGGTTTTCTCCCTATGGGGTTTCTATTGGGTATTGTTCGAGTTTCACCTCCTTTATTCTATTTGAGCTTCACTGGTCTCTGATTCTTCAGTATATTGGTTCATTCTATTTTTCTTCTTTCTTCGTTCTTGGTTCTTCAGTACCATTTCGCTTTATATTCTTTTGTTTACTCTGGTCTGTTTTCTTTGTCTGGGTATCTTCATTGCCTGCTTCTATCCTACCTGGGTAATATTGTTATTCAAATTTTAGTTTTCTGGGTTTTTAATTTGTAGTATAATTATATTATTTGCAGATTTTTTCTTTATGTTTACCTTTCTTGTTATTATAATAATTTATAGTGCTTTTTAATTGATTTTCATTTGGATATTCCATATATTTGAGTTTTATTAATGATCATTTAGTAATTGATTTATGTGGATTATCTGTCATGCTACAATATATATATATTAATAAACTGATAGAAATATAACGGTTATTCTAGTTTGAACCCACGCGATCGTGTTGTGTGTGAGAGAGAGAGAGAGAGAGAGAGAGAGAGAGAGAGAGAGAGAGAGAGAGAGAGAGAGAGAGAGAGAGAGAGAGAGAGAGAGAGAGAGAGAGAGTAGGTAGACAGACAGACAGAGAGGGACAGAGGGAGAGAAAGAAGGCTAGGAAGAGTGCGAAAGGGAGATAACAATATTTTTAGAAGATTTTATTAAAGAAAAATACAACCGCTCCAAACCACCAACAACCCTTAAAAAGAAATAAGTAGGACAGTAAATTGTATTGTCCTGTATTTACGCGTGTCATCTCTGTGTATAAAAAGACGTTGCGTGGGAGCGTTCATTTACAATGTGTTCTCTTTCCTGGCGACACAAGAAGGGGTGAAAAAATGACATCGACGAGGGTAGATGATATCAGCGAGGGTGTAGTCACGCGCCGGGGATGTAGTGTAGGCACCGCCTTTTCGTGATCAAGTGCATCCGACGTGTCGCCTCACAGCCGAGTAAGTACTGCGCCACCTTGAGTAAACGAAAAATATTCTCCTGTCTACCGACGAACATAACACTCCTGCGACCTTTTTTTGTTTCAAAATAATAAAAGACCTGTTTTCTAAATTATTCAATATACATTTATGTCTTATTTCTACATTATAAATTTGATTAGAATATTTTAGTTTTCTGTCTGTATTACCCGTTTTTCGTGTTTTTGCTACTTTGGTAAATAACGGTCTCGGTCAGTTGCGACCAAACAATGGTATTACCAGTTCTTACGAGGTCAATTGCGCCCCGTACTTTCACCGAATCTATCATTTAAAAACGTTTCTATTCTAAACTTCTATGAAATTTCAATTCTGCAACTTTGCATTTGTATGAGTAACCTCTTTCTTCCAATATTTTTTTAGGTTAGGTTATGTTAGCTTAGGTTAGGTCAGGTCAGGTCAGGTTACGTTGGGTTAGGTTAGTTGGGTTAGGTTAGGTTTGGTTAGGTTAGGTTAGGCTAGGTTAGGTTAGGCTAGGAATGAATAGAATTATAATAGTAATTGCTGTGTTATTATAATAACATGAAAATAGATTTGATCGCAACTGACCGGGTTGAAATTTCCTCCTCGGTCGCAACTGACCGGGTTTTATACGAATGCCCCGCAACTGATCACGGTCCGAAAATAAAATATGGGAATTACAATAATTTGAAATCCCATTTGCACCCTGATACATACTGGGATTGTGCTGTCACAGATCGTGTCGATAAATACTTTGATTATAACATTGAAGTTCTCACGGGCGCAATCATCTTGGGCCGTGGTCCTCTTCTTATAGGGCCAAACGTTTCGACTGCAGCTGCGACAAACATCTTCAGCGGTCTACTGTTCTGCTACTCTGGGTTCAGGGTCGCGTCGTCATTTAGTCGCCAGACGACCAGAAGATGATGAGGACCTACTGAAGATGACTGCCGCAGCTGCAGTCAAAACTTTCGGCTGAACAAAAAGGGATCACGTCCCAACAGCTCGGAAAATAAATTTACTGAAAATACTTTGATGTTTGTAGGAGATCAGTTATTAATTCAGTACGCTGAAGACAAGCCACAGTTGGCGATACAGCCGACCTGCATACAACGTAGTACAACGTGAAAATGTTGCCCACAGAAGTAATCATGATATCACGATACGAGCAGAAAACAAAATTAATGACCTTCAGAAAGTGATTCTGTATGATAATGACTGTCTAAGATAATTTTTAAATAATGACTGACTGATGAAAGATCTTTTTCTTCTTCTCCTCAAACCACAAGAAGTTGCTGGGCTTGCAATTTTTCCTTTCCGAAGGCAGTCCTACATCTTAATCAACAGCGTCTTCTTCCTCTTTTATTTCATCCATGTACTCCTGTCTACGACTAGTTGAGGTATACAAGGACCTGAATAAAAAATCTGCTGTAATGGGACGCAATGTAAATGTCAGCAAAACTAAATACATGGTGATTTCTGCATCAGAATGGAGAAGAAATCTACATAATTTATTCATAGAGGATAATGCATTTGATGCAGTTAATAAGTTCAGATAACTAAGTAAGATGATAGGTAATGAAGGATCCATAAACTTGAAAATACGTGACAGGATACAAATAGGAAATAAGGCATATAATGCCAACAGCAGACTATTGAGAAGCAAATTCATTAGTCGTAACACAAAAACAAAAATATATAAGACACTTATTAGGCCGGTTGTTACTAATGGAGGCGAGACACGGACACCGATAGAAAAGGAACAACAAACACTAAGAAGGTTTGGAAGAAAGATCGTAATACGCGTTTATGGCCCAGTTAAAGAAGATTGTGAATGGAGAATAAGAAGTAACCAGGAGATAGATGAGATATTAAATCATGAGGACATTGGAAGATTCATAAAGGCACAACGAATACGATGGTTGGGTCACCTAGAGCGGATGGTTGATCAGCGTATGGCAAGAAATTCTTGAGAGCACAAGTCCATAGAAGCAAGAGGTCGACCTATAGAAGTCAGTAGAAAGAGGGTCCGACCTAGTATAAGATGGTTGAGTGATGTGCTAGAAGATCTCAGAAGAATGGATGTGAGGGTTTACACTGAGATGGCAATAGACAGGAGACTTTGGTAAAGGTTCGTGTTGGAAGCCTGAGCTCACGTTTGGCTGTAGTCCTGAAGAAGAAGAAGAAGAAGAAGAAGAAGAAGAAGAAGAAGAAGACTATACGTCTGTCTATATACATACTCCTGATATAAAAATATTTTCAGTAGAAATTACTTTATTATTTACTGGTGTAATATAATATTCAATTTCTCAAAAAAAAAAAAAAAATCATCGAGCGTTGCTTTCAAAGAAAAAATTTTAATTTATGTGTTGTCGACCTACTTTAAAGTGTGTGTTGTGTTCCGTATGAGTATGTCACTCGTGAATATTTAGTTCAGCACAAGTTATCATCTATTTCCGTTAGAAACCTGTAACGACTTACAGTTATCGAACGAAACCGCCAATATTCATTCATTCCTGTTAAAGAAACGACTCGAGCAAAACGGATATTAAACACTTCGTGTTGCAGTAGCACTTCCATACCGGCGCGGCGGCACTAGACTGTAGTCTGATTTATAAACTAATAATTACATATTTCTCTATAAATAGAATTTCACTAATAACCGATCTCTTGCTCTGCCCTCTTTCTCACTTACCTGCAATCATGTAACTATACGCTTCATTTACAAAACAATTTACTAGATTGAGTCAATACTTATCCGTTATGTACGGGTACTTGTATTTTTGTTATGTTGGCGACACTGTAGGTTTGAATAACCATGTATACGCAGTAGTATACAATGCACAGTTTTAAAGACGTTACGTCAGTTCTAGGGATGAGCATCGACCCTTAAGGCCACCGACGATTGCTATCGAATAAAATATCGAAGTGAACCATCGATGTTTACAAAACATGGGCCTTATTCATTGCCGGCTCTAGTAGAAGGCCGGAATATTAAACGTGACAACACTGGAACCAGCTGATATTTGAGGCCGACTAGACGATCTCTTAATTTATGTATTTCAGTAATCAAATCGTGTCATTTTTAATTGCCGGTTAGCACCAGTTTTATAATTCTTTGTTTTTTTGCAAATTAAAAGTTTATTATGCAAAATACTGTTATATTATTTAAGAAATATAATAATTAACTCATTCAAATGATACGAATTCAATAATTCGAACAAAATTAATTCATTAGGCCTAACACTAATTCACTAATTTCTTCAACTTAAACGTATAGTACTAACTGCACACGGACCTATAATTTAGATTTAGCTATAAATAGGCCTACTCAAGGTTTTAGTAATGCTATGAAATTAAATAAAAATATAACATGTTCCCTTTAGCTATTTTATTACACTGTGCTTGTAGGCCTCAGACACAACGTTGCCACTTTTAATATTCCGGCCTTCTAGAGCCGGCCATGCATTATTCCATCGACAATCAAAAAAAATAATAGATAATGGACGTTATTCTATTACATTATTCTTTATTGAGTTGTTAGACATAAAAAAAGCCTATACAATTTCCGAAATTTAATAAATGCAGGCTAAGCATGTTAAACTTAAACAGCCCAAAATTCCACAGTTCTTCAGCTGTTTAGTTTCGAAAAATTAAATTGAAAGCAAATTTTCCTAAAAGTCTATTTTTTTATTTTGCTATTCAGTTTGCTTCGTAGAATGATTACGCTTTACAGTTGCACAAGTTTTTGTGTGAGCTCATGAGCTCAGGAAGTAACGTTTTGATTTCGAGGTACTGACTGCTCATCATCATCATCATCTTCACATCACGGCATTGGACCTGTTCCGCCTTCAAAGGTCCACCAGCCAGCTGTTCCTGGTAATGGCGTACCTAGGCCGCTGGAGATCCGGGGCGGATTTCTTTCTCAGGCTCCTCTCACATAAGACGGGTGTTTATATTCCAATTTATCTTTAAGTAATACAGAGCAAAAACACTTTACTGTTATAATTTTATTGTTTAATTACTGTATTGATACATCTCGTTAGGAACCTTTATAAGAAGCTGTAGTAATGTTTGAAATAAAAATCCACTTCCATATTGTAAATACTCACGGTTTTGTTCACTTACACAATATGTGATACACTTTCTTCTGAATTCGTTCGTTCGTGCGAGTAACTGACCCGTTTTTCGCACTCCGAATTATCCACTGCTTGGTAAAAATTCTGATAAGAGATTATAAATTAATTTTTAGTGTCCGGAAATGTTAAATATTGTTCACTGGTGTGATTTCTTTTAGCTTAGGCCTACATGTTATCGCCCGGTATTTCACTCTGCCGGGTTTATATTTCCGTACCGAGGCACGGCCTTCCTGAGTTGCTGCTGCTGCCGTTGGCGTCAACGCTGTTTGGGGTTCAATTTGCGACTTCCGACTGAGTAGTGAGGCATTGACGCCAAGTAAGACTAACGCTTCTTTTTTAGTATGAACATATTTCTAATTATAAATTTACCTTTATAAGTTTTTTTACTATCTGTAAACACTATATGAGGTAGAGTTGTAAGGTAGATTTCAAAATAACATGAAAAAATTGTTGAAATCGATGGATTAAATCCTGGACCTCTCCTAGTGTTTCGTTCCAGGTTGTATCAATAGAACATTTGCAAAAAAAATAAAAAATTTACCAAAAAAGTTCAATTTTACAAATTTGGAGGCCCCTTACTAAGTGAGGCCCGGGGGGATCCACCCCCCTTTAGTCCTCTACTGCTTCCTGGGACTACCCACACACCTGTGTCCTTATAAGTTTGTTTCGAGACTTGTTTGGCCAGTCTAGAATCTGACATTCTTTCTAAATGTTCTTTCCGCCGTTGTTTGTAATCTTTTAGTCTTTCTTTCAGTTAAAAACTTGCAATTCTACTCTTATGGTTTCATTGTTTATACGATCAAGTTAGAACACCTTTCGATTCCTCTTAAGAACGCCATTTCCGAGGCCTGTATTTTACCTTCTTGTTTCTTGGGTTATTGTCCGTAATTCACACCCATAGGTCAGTACTAGAACCGCCATAACTTTGTAACACTTTAAAACTGATAAAGCATATTTCAGAGCGTAGTTGAGAAATACAAATACAATACCATGTTTCAAAAATACAAATAGCATCACATTCTGTGTTTGTGAAACATCGCATTTCTGAACATAAGTTAGCGATTTTAAATAATACAGCAGATACAGGTCTCACAGATCATTGCTTAAAACACAACCACTTTTTAAACGCAAGAAATTTAATACTTCTGCATAACATAGAAAAAGGGAAAAAATGGCTTTATTGGAAATTTTAGAAATTAAGAAAGCAACTGAAAACAAAAAAATGTAACAAATGAACAAAAAGAATTGTACCTCCTTTGTTATAAGCAGTTATTTAGTTTAGTTAATTTTAGAATTTGCATTCCATTATACTTGGTATTTACAATTACTTGACCTTCCTTATACTAGGCTTTCCACCCCTTGCACCGTATACACTTCACACATGTCCATGTACACACCCTTAACACATGTTCATCCTCTAACACATTCTTTGTATTTAGTTGTTTTTAGCAGCTCTTTGAGAATAGCTTGATCGGTTGAAACAACTGTCCGTGTATAAGAATAAATTGTGAAACAACCAGGCATTTGTGTTTTTAAAAGATTTTAATAATATGTTTCGCCAAGTGCCCAACGACTCTTCAATCAATATCGACAATACCAATAGCCTGTACAAAGCACAATGTTGAGCTCTCAACAAAAAAAGGAGAAACCGAGCAATTTGGAAAAAAGAGAAAAGAAATCACGAAGAATAATTCTTGGCCCGTAAAAAGATAAAAATAAATTGATGAAAAATGAACTTCATTTGGTAAATGAAAATCTTTTGGCTTCAATTAAGAAAAGAAGATTCGCATTTTGCGGACACTTGGTACAGATGAAGTTAGGAAAACCGATAAAAAGTAAATTCGTTTGTTTCGATAAAAATCCCTAAAGACAAATCAGAAGTAAAAAATCCGTTGGTTGACAGAAGTAAAAAAATAAGTAAAAAAGTATCTCACAGAAATGTAGCTTACAAAAGACAAAATTTTGAAAGGCAAATTTTTGTGAAAAAGGTTGAACAATTTGGAAGGTTTTCAAGAAAAAGAAAAGCGGCAAATAAAAACTATCTGGACCGAAGAAATGAAAAAGGAACGTAGAGAAAGGATGAAAGAATGCGGGAAGGACAGGAAAACGAGAAAGGAAGGGGACAATCATGAAAAGTTGTGTCACGTGGTCCATAGTTGACCAAAATCGAAGAAAGAACAGGAATACAAATAACATAAGAGGAAGTAGGTGGGTCCCCCCTGTACTCTGTGTAACTTCCCGAACATTTGTCAGTCTAGCCATCCCTGGATACAGTTTCAACTTCTACAGTCATGTACTTAAATAAGGTCTTTGCCAGGAAAGAATTTGTCTAAAGACTGTGGCAAATGTATAGCTACACAGTTATAATTCCTCTCTCTCTCTCTCTCTCTCTCTCTCTCTCTCTCTCTCTCTCTCTCTCTCTCTCTCTCTCTCTACACTCTCTTGCCGTAATCCCGTAAATCTTCACCTTTGTTGTAAAACAACTTACCTCATGCAAACACAATCATGAAACTTGTTCAGTTCGGCAAAGGATATACTCGTACGCCGTACACTTTACATCAAAGACAAACACAATGTTACTTAATCCAGTATTTGTTCCGATCCGGCAGTAAACTTTCCACTTTACTTGCAAACTTACACAGCCATTAATGTTAGCCAACCACTCCACCCAATACTTTGAGACGCTCTGCTACACTAAGATTAGCATTGTTCTTCTTCCTCTTCCCCTCCACCTACTTCTTCTTCTCTTTTCTACTTCTCCTCGTGCACTTACTTCTATTCTCTTTTATCTCCTCTCTTACTTCCCTTCTCTTCTTCCTCATCTTCCTATTCTTTTCTTTCATTTTTATTTCTCCTCCTCCTCCTCCTCTTCACCTTTTTCTGCTTTCCCATGTTGTTATTTATTTCTACTCTTTTCCTTTTATCCTCCTCGTCCTCGTCCTCTACTTTTTCTTCTTCTTCTTCTTAATTTCTTTTCTCTTTCTTCTTTTCTTTCTTTTCCTCTTCTCCTTCTTTCTTTCCTTCTCCTTACTTTCTTTATATTTTTAATCACCATCTTCTTCTTCTTCTTCTTCTTTTATTTCCTCCTTCTTATTTTCTTTTTTCCTCTTCTCCTGATCTTCTTCTTTTTCTTTTTCTTTTTCTTTTTCTTTTTCTTTTTCTTTTTCTTTTTCTTTTTCTTTTTCTTTTTCTTTTTCTTCTTCTTCTTCTTCTTCTTCTTCTTCTTCCCCTTCTTTTCTCCTTCCTTTTCTTCCTCTTTCTATCTTTACAACGAATTATGCAGACTGCAGACTGACTTCAGCCGTTGTTGCACCATTCTCCTCCAGTCTATTCCTATTTTCTTCTATCCTTACGTCTAAGTTATATGTATTTAAATCACTGTGTACATCTTCACTTCTAAGCCTACCAAATCTAGTACAACTTTAATTTCATTGCCTGTCTTTGAACTCAGTTTCCTTCTTTCTTTGTCATTATCAATACTATACTGCCATATGTATTCGTAGGTGCCGTGACTGCGTACAAACCTTCATCTGCGTCATTCTTCTTGTTGTATTTAAGTGACAACTTAATATATGAACTCAATATGGTGCCGGGCTCATTCCTGTACACCTCGCTCTCGTAGGATAGTAGGGAAATAGCTGAAACGAAAACGCAGTGCTGCCAGCTCAACCAAACCTTTTTTCCCACATTGGTACCTCACTACCAATTAAATATGTGTGATTTAAGCAAAGCAAAATATTTGGAATATGAGCATATTTCATATTTGTAAATACCATTACAACAATACGTAAATATTAAAAGTAACCTTATTCGTTAATTAATCTGAGTGGCGTTTTATCACATCTGATGACAAAATGTTTAGCGTTTACTTCAGGGCCGTCATCATAGCTAAGCACTACCGTCATTTCTTTCATCATAGTGTATTACGTTACATAAGCGTTAACTCCAGGCCCGCCACAAGATAGCAGCACCAAACAAGATTTGGTGATTACACAATCATCTTAATTAAAACAATATCTTTTGTTTCTGTTAAAAAATTGAATTATTTTACTGGACATACCATAAATACATCTCAACTTGATATTGCTTAAATGATATTATTAGAGTGAAAAAAATATTTGTTACATATATTTCGTAAACGCATATATATATACTGGAAATAATAGAACGTGTGATATGATTGCATATAGCAATATATGCAATAGGACGTATATGAATGGGACGTAATATTGCAAAGCGTATATAAAATATTTTAAGGAATATAAGCATGTTCTAAATGTTTAAATATTATTGCAAGAATAACGTAAATATTAAAATTTATTGTATTCTTTAATCGATTTTTACACGATTGGTCACATCTGATGACAAAATGTTTGTCGTTTACTTCAGGACCGCCACCAGAGAGCAGCACCAAACGAGGCTTGTTGATTACACAATCAACTTAATTAAAACAATACTCGTTTAATTCTTTTGTAAAAACTTTAATTGGTATATTGCGCACATTACATTCTACTTTTCAACTACTAAATATTGCGTAATAATATTGTTACATTGAAAAAGAAAACTATTTGTTACATATTGTTTGTATATGTATGTATACTGAAAATAATTCGACGTGTGATATGATTCTATTTATGTTCATTGTGAATATCGCGCTTCTCACAATAACGTACATATACACACTACTATGCCCTCGTTTCATTTAATCATCCGTTCACTCTTATTTGAGTCTTAATTCTGTATAGCCAAAGCTCTCTTACTCCAAATACAACGAGCACCATTTACACGTTGAATCAGTTCATCCGCGACTCGACGCTGAAATTCTCACTTCTGGCGTTTGTCCCACGACACATTAGTTTTCTTTTATTTTTCAAGCTTCTCGTTATTATTGTCATTTAGATATTCATTATTTCATCATCATCATCTTCAACACGACATAGCAAGGTGCTGCCCGTTCCTCCTTCAAAAATCCACCAGACATCTCTTCCTGGGTCTACCCACACACCTGTGTCGTATAGGTTTGTATTTCCAGACTCGTTTGGCCAGTCTGGAATCAGACATTCTTTTTAAATGGCCTTTCCACCGTTGCTTGTAATCTTTTAATTTTCTATTCGAGTTAAAAACTTGTAACTCTTCTCTTTTTGGCCTCATTTATTATTCAAGTTTATAACAATTTTTAACTCCTCTCAAGAAGGCCATTTCGGAGGCCTGTTTTTTACTGTCTTGTTTTTTGGTTGTCGTCCATAATTCACACCCATAGGACAGTGCAGGGACTGCCATAATTTTCTGAAACTTTAATTTTGTATCTCGACCTACCTTGTTTCTAAAAATACGGTTGATTGTCCCACAGATCGTTTGGAACTTACCTAACTTAACATCATTGTCATAATTTCAATCGTAGCCAATATTATTTCCCAAATAATTAAAGTGGCTCAACGGTTCTAGAATTCGATCACTAATGGGTTGTCATTCATGGTTGTAAATTTAACTAAAAAAAAAAAAAATCAATAGTGTAGTTCGGAAGTTTCAGTATTTATTGTATGATCGCCTGCTTTACTACTATTATTTTACTATAAAACAATAAAATATTCGGGATTTTCGTAATGTTCATGAGAATTGAAAAATTATCAAATGTCGACATTTATAACAATAAATGTATTTCGTTCTAAATAGTGAGTGAGGGTTGCACCTCAGGGAGCTTACTAGTTAAACACGTAATTAGAAGAAGAAGAAAAAGTAGAGGACGAGGAGGAAGATGAAAAAAAGGAAAAGACAAGAAGTAAATAAGAAGTAAAAGAAGAAGAATAATAGGTGGGGAGTAGGGGAGGAAATAAAATAGAATAGAAGGAAGAGGAGGAGGAGAAGTATTACAATACACGTAGTAAAATAATAATTAGACACTTATCTGAGATAAAGACGAACATATGACAAAGAGGAAGAGTTGTAGTATTCTTTACATAGTTTAAATCATGTTTGTAAACAATATGATTTTTTAATATCTAAGCGGAAAACTGAAATCGTGGCTTTTTGGCGGGGAAGTTTCCAGTCAGATAAAAAATAATTCTTGATGGAAGAATTTTGGTACAAGTCTCTGACTTCAATTTCCTGTGTTGCACTATCAGTATTAGGAATGACACAGGCCGACATATCATTAACAAACATATTGAGGTTTCAGATGGTGTGTGACGTCATACATAGAAAGTTGAGGAAAAAGAGAAGGAAAGAGACAACGCTTAAATTTTTTTGAACAATGGCAGTGCCTGTTTTACTATATGGATGTGTTCCTACACATTCAAACTTCGGAAATGGAGTTTCCGAGAAGAACGAAAGATTTGTACGAGACAGTATCGTTTGCGAAATGAGGATATTAGGCAAGAGCTACAGGTATTCTCCATGAGTGATAAAATCCAGACATATCGCAGGCAACGGTTACAGCATCTGGACAGAATGGAGGATGGACGACTACCAAAGGTTGCGTTTCGATATACAGTAGAACCTCACTAATTCGTCACTTACGGGACTGAGGGGGTGACGAATTAGTGAAATAGACGAATTAGTGAGGGAATAAGATACAAACCTATTAAAAACAACATAAAATGTTTTATTATAACACTAGCAATGTACAGTACTAATGTTACGCTCGAACATATTTATTGCTGGAGATTTTCAAACTAAAATACGTTAAGCATTGTAGGCTTAATTGTAAAAAAATTGTTTAATGATTATGAAAAAAATCTGTAATTTTCTCCGCTTTTTTCTGTCGACCGTACTTTTCAAGAGCCAAATTATGTATTTGGTGCAGTTACATTATTTTAGGCAGTTCTGCTTTATCTTGGTCTTCGTACCACTTCATTGCTGTAGTCAGTGATTGAATGATTGTCCTTATGAGAGATTGCAGGTTTTATTGGCTGGTCATCATTAGCTTCTGTGGATACGTATGTAACAATTTCGTAGCCTACATCCTGTAAGTCTATTTCACACCAATTTTTGACGTCGTCTTCATTGAAACTGTTAAATGCCGGTAGGGATTGGCAGATATCTAACAATTACGATGTGGGGTCAGCACCTGATTCTGTACACGCTGGCTGTAATTCAGATGACCGTAACTTATTCCAGGAAGATTTTGCCAGGCATCAACAATCCGACTGAATTTTCGGAAACGTAATACGCTGTAACAACACAACACAGCACTTATTGTGCCGTGTACAGAAATACGAAATACCCAATCTCGGAACCAATACCTTCCGCAATCCGTTCTCCTGGCTACTGTTAGAACCACGGCCACAATCAGCACGTTCTGGTTTACCCCGGCTATAATTAGAGCGTATATATTACTCACTTGTTAATAAAGAAAAAGGAAAAAGCTTGAGTGGGTGACGAATTAATGAGGTTTCACTGTAGACCCTTTAGTACGAGAGATGTGGGAAGACCGAGAGCGAGATGGAGAGATACTCTGTAAAGACGGAACAGGCAAGAAGAAGAAGAAGTTGACGAAGACGGTCCTTGAAGGGTTCACGAAACGACAGAAAAATGAAGATTGACTATCGGAGAACGTCTGCATTGAGATCTACAACGATGATCTCATACAAGACATTCTCTCGTAAGATTCAACAACAGATACATAGAGCAACACAAGCGCAACAGTTACCGCGTACCAGTTTCCATTATTGGACAAACTACTGTAAACTGCCTGTTTGTTTTTTGCTTGTGTGTTTGTATACAAATAATTATAGTTCACGCCCAAACGCCACGAATTTATAAACTATATAAATGACAGTGTGGTTGTGATTTACTATCTCTTAGAACAAGCTAATAACACGGTCTGTGAACTAGATCCGATTAGATAGAGCCGAATCAGCCCAAGGTAGAGCACGAGTTATTACCAGTCTGGCGTCCACCGACACTACGCGGATTGTAAAACACAGGCGATATGCGACTGAAAATCTTCCAGGCATAGATAGGCCTTACGGCCTGTTCGGCTTCATTGTCTTGACATACGTGAGCGAACCAAAAACGAGCCTGTATCACTCATTACGAAATCAATTTATTAACGTAACTATAAAATTTTGCACTATTACACTCGTACAATATACGCTAGTATGTTTAAACAATATTAAACAATTTAGTTTACTGCTATAATAAACGTAGTTAATTCGGCGTGGTGAAATGAATCGATCAACTATGTATTGATTTCAAAACCGCTCAGTGCAATTCAGTCTGAATTTCAAATTGTTATCGACTGGCTGGTCTCGGCCTGCGATTTTTATTTACTAAGATTTAAGTGAGAATATTAGTGAATTCTCTACAACACATTACGAGAAATTTTTGGAGCCTTTACGCAAATACAAATTGTTTTATAATAACATTTTGTAGACTAACCTCCAGTTGTCTCTACGTTCCCCGTCTCTGAGAGCTCTCTTACTTCGCCTTGTTTGCTTTAACTCTTTGAAGGGACCTTTTTAAGCCTTCACAAAGAACTCCAGTTTCTAACCCTTGCAGTACAAACAGAGACGGCATTAAAAACGAACCGATAAGAATTTCATGATCATCTTCAGCAAGGATTAAACCAAAAATGGTTTAAATATAATTTACCTTGACCGTCTTTGTGACTGCTCATCTTCTTTCTCCTTGTACTAACGCGTTCCGGATTATTTCAATCCATCATCAGAGTATAATAAAATCAGTCGATTATGACTTCGTTGAAAATATTAAAAGTACACAGAAATATTCATACACATGTCCCACAAGTATGACGGATGTGAGTGCGCACTCGACACTTGTTGACAATGTACTGCACAGTTTACTTGATCGTTCTCGATTGTTATGTTGAGGCGTGTAATCTATGTTCGTGTTATCTATAATTTTATCATACAGTATATGTGATTTAAACTCTAATTGTTCATTTAATATATTGTTAGGATCCTTTTTGAAGGCCCGGTAGATTTCAAATTCTTCTATTGCATTCATATATCGTCCTTTTTTGCACATATGTAGGGGTATGCAATTTGTTGAAGTTAGTATAATTGTGATTTGATGAAATGAGGTGCTTAGCATAAGTTGATTTAGTTATATTTGAATTACTTCTGGGTAGGTGTTCTTTATATCGCAAAAAAAACCTCTGCCAGTCTGACCTATGTAGTGCTTATGCAGTCATCGCACACCATTTTGTATATGCCCGTTCTTTTTTCAATTGGTCTTCGTGTACCATTGTTTAGTATTTTCTGGATATTATTATTTGTTCTAAACGTAATGTGGATGTTATGCTTTTTAAACGCATTTTTAATGATCATTGAAAAATTGTTAGTGTAATCAATTGCCATATATGTAACGTTTTTCTGGATGCGGTGAGCGTTATCGGTTCTATATTTGTGTTTATGTATCAAATGTTCAATCAATGAGCTGCGGTAACCATTTGCGACTGCAATATGTTTAATTATATCTAATTCTTCTTTGGGGTTCGTTGGGTCCAATGGTACACTGTGTAGTCTGTGTATCAGACTGTTAAACGCGGCCATTTTTTGCGAGTGTGGGTGGAAGGAATCGGCATGTATGACATTATCGGTTGTAGTGGGTTTTCTATATATCTTGTAGTGAAATCTATTATTATGTTTTTTAAAAGTTAAATCCAAGACATTTAACTGTGACGCGGATACCAATACAATGGCTTTAAAAATGGTTTGTTCCGGAGCTGGTCAATCCGTTTCCTCGGACGCCCCAGACTTCTCCATTCTTTCGGCTTATAATTGTTTGTAGATGGCGCAGTCACCCATTCGGTTAACACGTTGCAATCATTTTAGCCGATATCGGGCAAACCTATCAAGTTGTTGCGTCTTAGACGCTCTCGAAGTACTCTTGAGTTGGTCTTATAACGCTAGTTGTTGAATTAGCTGGTAAGAAATGAAAAAACGAAGTGGACTGTATATGTTCTTTGAGTTAATTATTTATTGAAAATTGTTTAGAAAATAATTGCATGGCGCGTGCAGTGTAGCGCGGCATGATGCCTGAGAAGTAAGTTAGAATTAAATATTGAAAGCCATAAACGTGCGTAGAGGCCGAGATCGCCTAAGTAATTAGCGCATGATGATCATGCTAAAATTTTGAAATATTGAAAATAATTATGTAGCCGCGGCTGGCGAACTGAGGCGAGTTACCCGTCCGGAGTCTTGCAATTAACTAACTAAATTTGACTGTTGCGAGCCTGAATACAAGCCGGCAGCAGATTAGCGTGGGAGAAATGACGTCACTGCACGCACTGCAATGCGGATGTTACAGTACAAAGTTTAAACAAGTACAAAGTTTAACCACAAGTATACTCATAATATTTAATGCCTGCTGTACATCGACATTTATTTTGCGATTTTGAAGAGTATATCTTGCCACGCGTCTCATTTTGGCCGCTTAATGCGAACGGCCTACGATTTCGTTAATGTCCAATTCTCAGAGGGAGGAACATCACCCTGTAGAACGTTAGGCGTGTTTCTTTACTCGTTGATTTTAGAGCTCTCGTGATGGCCCCACACAAACGGTTGAACCTGCGCATCTTCTTTACAAAAAAGTGGTGAAGTGTCACAGCCTAAAAGAGGTGACCCTGTTGATGTAGAACGGTACAGATCTAGACCGGAAGGTCGATAAATAGGCTATTACTGGTGGATGACAGCTATAGCCATCATAGACCATTGAATAAAGGCAGATTTTGAGAAAATCTGGACAAAAATCCTCCAGACACGAAATTTGGTAGAAAGTTAGGTTTTGGGGTCACTTCAATGAGGGAAAAAATCGGACACTCCAGCTCACCGGTGGGCTCCCCTGGGGGGGTTAAAAGTGGTGCAAAACGGTTTGTTGTAAATATCTCACAAACTAAGCAAGATATCAAGAACTGTTAAATACAAATGTTGTAGCTGACTAAATTTTTCATCAAAATGATCCTTAGTAATTTTTTCATCAGACGCACTGGGACAGAGATATGAGCGCTCAAAGTTGAGACCTTTTTTGCAATTTTTCGTATGACATTTTTACGAAAAAAAACTTGCATTTTTTGAGTTTAGGCTGATTTTTGTATAGTAAAAAGCGCTAAATATGGGTATGTAAGTGTTTGTACATGTAATACCAAGTATTTGGATGTAAATGTTTGCATGTATATATTTATGCACACATATACACACACACACTACAACTACAAAAACGTGCATTTTTTAACATAAGCGTTACATGCATATACTGACTAATCCATGCGTATAGATGTGGATTTTTGGATTCAGACAAGTATAATATATATGCATGAAAATATTTCTACACATATTTGCACATATATGTGTGTGTATATATACATGTATATATGTGTACAACTAAAAATGCTTACTTAAACAACCAAGATAATAATTTTAACTTACTATGGCTAATGTCCGAAATCTTATAATTTGTAATAATTTTAGTTACTGTTTTCACCACTCGGATTATTCAGGCGGTCACCGACGACATTCGTACCTATAGTTACTTAGGCTACCTCATAAACCGCAAGATGGCTAGCGTGAGACTCGCAGATTCACTCGCCGCTCATTTCTCTAGTGTGTGGTAAGGAAATGTACCCGTAAATCATTGTAAACAAGTATGTATACAGTTCTATTAATATCTGTCTCCTTTCCGTGCTGTCGAATTAATCAGTGTGTAATTAAAGTGATAACCAAACCAAAGCCAAGTAGGAAACTGCTGTTGCACAGTATCACAGTTGATAATATGCACCCCTGACTTGCACTGACGTCCTGGTGGTGGTGGGGTGTGTGGCCACCCCTTTATGTTTCGCACCCGTCACAGTCAAACCAAACTTCACAATTTAATTAAAACTTCGACCTCGCTCTCTTGCATGCACCAGAGACTGCCCTGTTCCCGTCCTAGTAACGACTTCAACGCAATTTGTACACACACACTCCGCGGACTCAGGCACGTGCAAAGGAACATACGTTAAATCATTAAACAGAAATACACTACTCAGATATATCAGATTAGAACTAGGCTTACTTTTTTGCAGCTTAGATTTGCTTCGTCGCAATTGTGTTCACATCGCAACCAAGGGAGAGTATAATTTGCCACTTAACGTTGAAGAAACGAAAACAAAATCAATTAATATTATTACAACGGTCTCACTGATCGTCGTATGGTACAGTGGAAAACTAAATACAAGACACCCATTAAGTCACTAATCACCAGCTTTTTAATTAATCTCAGTTAACAGTTTGAAATCAACGAGTTATTCAAAAAGATTATACTCGTACAATAATTCAAGTTAACGTGTGCGCACAAATAATAATGTCAACTATAAAGAATTCCGCACTATAATCACTTTTCACTAATACACCACTTGAGACGCACTGTGTAAATCGCCCGACAAAAACTGAACTGAGAAATCGCCGACGTAAAACTGAAACTAAGCGGCAGCTGTCGTTGTTTAAATAGATAGCACAAGTGTTCCAGAATAATCCATAATACGCGTCAACACTACTAGAAAACAAAAGAGCGTAATTGCTTGCCGCTTGAACACAGTGCGGTGAAGTCTGGAACAGCCTCGGCTGCGGAAGCATGACAAAGTAGCAGCAACATGTACGCACACACACACTACAGACGGGCTTCGCTGGGATAGCCGAGAAACACGTACATGGTTCTGCAGTGGCGTCAAAATATAGTTAATTACGGACCATCCACGTTCCAGAACTAGAGGAATTTACGTTTTGAAAATGTATCCGTGAAGTAGGGGTTTTCGGAGAACAGTACTGGGTTCGACGTGGTTCAGGAATACGGAAATACAATAAAGATTGAGAATTTGGGAAGATGTCAAAGACACCGTGTGACGTAAGAAATTTAGATAGAAGAAAAAATGGTGGAGCATTAAAAATTCGTCAGCGTAAAAGAACTGTGAGATTCTTCAGGAGTGAAACGACGGTACTGGAACTCAGCAGTACGAGATTCCCCACGCAGGTTTCTGGTCCGCACTTTTAAGTGTAAACAGTTTAATTACCAAAATACCATTAATGCAAAACCCATAATTACAAAAACGTCCAGTTACACATAAGGTCTAATTAAAAATGTGATTGATTGTATAAAATGGTAAAAAAATCAAGTATATAGTAAGCCGGGTCTCCAAGCGATGTGCAGAAAGTTACTAACAGTCTGTGTCAAGAAGTAAGTGATAAAGTGGAATCAATAGTGAGCTGTGTGGAACGAGTGTGTGTGGATGTGTTTGTGTGTGTGTGTGTGTGTGTTTGTGTATGTGTCTGTATGTGTGTGTGAAAGATGAGCGGTACCACCACGTTTTCGACCTATCGTCTGGATTGTCTTTGAGTATTCACCAGCAAAGTGCATCAGACCATCAATGCTGTCGACGAGCGGTATTCAAACTTTAAAAGGATAGACCTACTGAAAACTCATTACTGAACTTCTGAAATTTCTTGAAATTTATAAGAAAAGATCAAAGAAAACCGTTTTAATTAATTTATGTACTACCAATCATAATATACATTTCTTAAGCTAGTCTGCTTAAGAGATGTACAACTATAAAATGTACACCTTGGACTTCAATGTGGAAATCTCTAATCCGAAATCCTTGGAGACTCGACTCAGTGAATGCACAGGTACCTGCAATTCTCTTTCCGAGTTAGAGAGGACAGCCTAGTCATCAGAAAATAAGAACATCGTGTCAACTGCAGAATTACCAATCATATCTGGACGGTTCATCTGCCAATTCTGTATGACATCGTTTGCATGTAAATTAAAAGTAGAAAGTGATAACGGGCACCCTTGTCGTAGTCCACAATTTTGTTCAGACCCACACTTGAAGCTGTGTTCCGTTTCCGTGTGTCAATTAACATTTTGTTTTCCATATAATGACGTTGTATGCCTCTAATGCGGTGTTGCGGGATCTTGTTGCGATTATTGAACACATCCTGCCCTGTTCACTCTATTAAACGCATTTCCAAAGTCGATGAAAGGTATGCATTTGGGTGTGGGCGACTGACATTCTCTGCTCTTCTCGATGACCTGGGCTATTGTGATTTTAATGATTAATTTAATTTATCAATTTAAAAATGATTTACCCTTCCTGAAATCATGCTGGGTCTCTGACAGAATGGTCTCCGTTATTGCATCAGACTTCTAAAATAGCTGTTTAGTAGTTATTGTAGCTTCAGTAAAAACGTCCATTCTCTTGCTACTTATTGTCATAGACTGAGTAATATAGACAGTATTAATACGCTTTCAATTCAGAAAACATGTAAAGATTGCAATTCATCTATTTGGTAGACATATTACTTGATTTTTTTATTCATATTTGTTTGAAAATTAACCCGAATTACGAGATCTAGATTAATGAGATAGAATTATATTTACATTACTTAGTATTTTGTACATTCATGTTTTATTTCCTTAGATTTGCTAATTACTATTTCTAAATCTTCTATCTTTGTTTTCCAACTACGTTTTCGTTTCCCTAAAAAGTGCTTAATTGGATTCAACAGCTATTTCAGGATATTAAAAAAAGCGAGTATTGAACGAGCGCTAAACAGCTAGTGCTGTTACACACTTTACACTACATACACTTTAAGTGTTAATGAACACACAACATTTACAATGTTAAACAGACACGCGTTAGCATATGTACCGTGCGGAGACGACGCAAATTTCAAGCACCGTTGTCAGTGGGCAGTCCATTAAATACAAGAAAGAGACACAATCTGCACTTCAAAGGTCATCTTTGTCTTTATCTGTGTCACTTCACCTTTAGCTTTATCTGTTAAGGTAAAATTGTTTCTAAATTTTCCCAAAAATCTATTTTCCACCTTTTTCTATGTTATGAAGTAATACTATGTTTTTTTGACATGATAATGTCTTTTAGCTGGACATCGTTTGAAACTTTCTGTAACATTTTATTTACCGTCACGCTGCGTGACGTCATCATTGCATGACGTCATTGGGATTGTTGTAAATAAAGGCTTGTTTTGATACGTCGCAATATATATAATCTGTTTAAAATAATATCACTGCAAACAATTAAACCAGATTTATAAAGCATCCTGAAAGTTTAAAATCAAGTGTTAGCACAATTTACCAGCCGGGAATCGTTAACTAAAACCGCGATTTTTTTATTATTAAAAAAATAATATTTTTATTATTTGATGATTTTCAATATTAAATAATTTTCAATTATCAGAAAAAATATCGGTATGGAGAACCATACATGACTTCCATGTTCTAATTAATTATAAAATTATTTTTATTATGTACACTCACAACGAAACCAAATTATATTAGCATGCTTTTGGTAAAAACGCTAAGATAGATAATCAAAGTACGAATTATACCTAGTTGTTGTTATTTTAAAAATAAAGAAATGCTTTGATTAAATTATCTTTTATTTAAACAACGCGAAAGAAAGCGAATACCGCCCAGAGTTTGTTTTCTGCGCATTTTTGAAAACAACAAATTATTTTGTTTACGTGTCCGTGGTTACATACCATGGAAGGATATCAATTGTTAATATTTTATTGAAGTGTTTAAGTTTTCAGTAGAATAAATTTATAACATCAATACATAAAATTACCCCCCCTTCAACTACCCTTTTCATTTATAAATATTTCATCTACCTTTCTACAGTGGATTATTTCAGGGTATTTATTTATTAAAATTAAGTACTTTACTCTTGTTAAAACGTAAAAGGTTGCATATAAAATACCTCTTTTCCTTAACCGATCTTAACCAAAATGAATAGGCCTTGGGTCCTCTACAACTCGGGCACATATGCAAAAAATTATTTGGTTCTGTTTGAATTTGCGGCAGTTATCGTTCGCCATAGAAAACATTCTACACACAGACATGTTTCGGAAAATGACTTTTCTTCATGTTTTAGGGTAGTACAATCAGAATCTGCCCTTATTTCGAACACGATTTTTTTCGCGATCACCATCCTTCCATTTCCTTATGGAACATGGAACTAATACAAAATGCCCGACGACGGTACTTGTTTTTTCTTTAGTAAACTAACTATTGTAACGCAAACTAGACTATGTAAATACTAAAATTCCAAACTGAGGTTCAGTTTACAACCATAATGCCTAAATGACAATAATTTAGTTCATGTTTTTAAGTTTATGTTCGTTTTCATAGATATCTATAGGCCAACATCTAATACTTCCCTCAAATATACATCGCTGATAAAAATATGTAAAGTTGTTTTGCAAACATAGTTTACAAACATTTTGAAGGCACTTCAACAATTCCAACAATTACAACAAATGTTAATTTAGTTTTGCACTAATTATTACAATCAGTGGCGGTTTATCCATCCAGATGACTTGACTAAGCGAAGCAAAGCTTATGATCACATTACGCAATTGTTTGGTTTTCTTGCGCAATTTTTAATAATGGAGAGTGTAACGAGCAGAAAATTTTAAAAATTTTAAATTTTCACCTCGGCAGAGTACGTTCACACGAGGCAGTGTCAACGACTTATAGTTGGCGCAATAAATAAGGAGTAATGAGAAGGTGTCAGTGAAGCGTCGCTGACTTGACAATAGAAACACATTAAGTAGATCCAACTATAGAAATTGGTGGCGTAAGATGACAGGGAAAGTTTCGTCCAGAATTATTGCTCTCCGCAGCTGTAACAAAGTAAGCCAGGACATTCACACCCGTACCAAGAATTGTAGCAGATGTTGACTATGTTACGTCAGTAGACGATAAACGACAAAAACGAGTGAAACTACACCATTTCAATGGAACGGATGCACTGCACCTTAAGAAACAATACAGTAAGAAAGGCATGACAAAGACTAAAGTCATGTTACGCAGCTGGAGTTATCGTCTAATTGACAGACAAGAATTTACGAAGGGAAAGTTGGGGTGACTTCACCAGCCAGCAGATGTTCAAAATTGTTAATAGCCAGAAAAAAGGGGTTAGAACGTGGAACAATGCGCCAGGAAGACTGAAAGTACAGATAATGGGAATCTATAGAAACACAGAGTTTACTCAGACAATAGGCTGATCGACAAGTGTCTAATAGCCATAGTTTCGTCGAAACGGGTCAACGTTCGTCAGAGCAAAAATCGGGGAGACCAAAGAACCTATCAGAAGCCTTCAGCCAGCGAGAAATTTGGTGGTGAGGAGTGTTTCCATAGTAACAGAAACGAAGGACCTATCGGGAGAACTATGACGTAGAATCTTGACAAGGTGGGACAGTATTTTCCAAGAAAATTAAAAACTGACCAATCTCGAAATGAAGTAGGCGTGAAGCGCGCCAGAGACAAAATTTTGAGTAGGGACGAATTAATAAAACTATCTGTCTAAAACGGCGGAGGGACAGTCTACATTCAATTTTTCAGACAGTCTACACTCAATTTTTGGTACAGTCTACACTCAATTTTTGAAACAGTAATACTCAATTTTTCGACAGTTTTTACTAAAGTTTTCAGACAGTTTTTACACTCAAATTTTCAAATAGTTTAACTTCAAGTGCGAGAGACGGTATATCATAAACTTTCAACAGTTTATTCTAATCATTCGGAGTTAATATTATTTAACTTTCAGTAGAGTACATTCATCGTGCGGAATATTAACTCGAGTCCGGAAGTTAGAACGTTAACCAGTAACTTAAAAGACTTAGTAATACATTCATGTCACGGTAGTGAGATTTAACCGAAGTGCGAGGTAACGGACTTAGTTAAAATTATACAAAGTGAACAATCAGACCGTTACACCAACAGACATCATCACTTAACGATATACAAAACAGTTGAACTTAATATAGTGTACTACACATTATTAACAACATAATGAACACGAAATATTAAACAAATTAATGAATAATACGAATGTTTAATGAAGCAGCGACAAGTGGAACTAGACATGTATATTAACATTAAAACGAACTCACAGCACACACAGTAAGATGAAACATTTGATTGAACACTGAACTTCAATTATTCACATATACAAACGCCTACGCGAGTGATCGGAAGAGTAAGTGTTAAGTGATTGTGATAAAACAGCATCCGACGGAATGTGTCTACGAGCCATCTTCATCTCTGGAACTCGACGTCAACAACAACTAATGGATATTCAATAACCAAGTAACCATTATTATAATTATTTCTAATTAGTAACTTCTACTGACCTGGCTTCTTTCAAAGAATTCACACCTGAGAAAATTATTAAGAAAAGTAATGAATAAATCTGAATAAAGTAATTAATGAATGTATTAACAAAAGCTTATTTGGGATTTAATGAACGCATTAAATAAGTAGTATATGAATTGTTATATTATTTAATTTGTATATGTATGTATGTTTTCTTTGTTTTCAGCATATATTGAAACATGTATTTGTTATATAAAATATGTATGTATTTCAGGTACAGCGACGTATCATATGTACAATTATAATGTATTATGAATGATAATTAAACTAGTACTTTAAGTTGATCATAAATATGCGTTCATTATTACCAAATGCAACCCAAATATTAACCTAAAGTTTGAAGGAATACAAATAGATTTTAAGAGTTTCATGTGTTCAAATAAAGTAAATGAATTGATAACGTTAATCTAATAAATGATATCACATATGTGTTTTATGAGAATCAGAATAGTTACACATAAGTTTAAATGGCTGTTTCACACACGGCATGAAAGTAATCAATTAAAGCAAGTAAATACATATTATCTATTGCACCTGAATTAGATAGAATTCATTATATAAAACTGTGTTACAACACGCGGGCATAGATAATCAGAGTAAAATATAAGATTCAATTATACAGATACATGTGAAAATCAATAAAATATTTATGCAATTAATACACACTTATAAATTGACATTTATAAATGGCGCTCCAAGATCGTGGGGCACAGCAAACACAATTACATAATTAATTACCACAATTGTAATTCTTCATTTACATTTATTTGACATTTATAAGAGTGTCGAGTTGGAAAATCAAGCGAAAGCTCTTATAGAATTTTACTCGAATGATGTGAATAACTGTCTTCTAATAGAATTGAAGCTCTTTGTACCACGAGTAAAACTGCAAGAAAGAGGTTTTTTCAAATCGTTCGAATAAGATGATAGATTCCATGATACTACAGTTTGACCGCTTAAAGTATTAAACTGGATTATTTATTGTAAAATGATTGACGTATTTCGGAATATACATTGCTTATCGTCTGCTTTTTGACGATTCCAATAGCTAACTACAAATCTGAAAGATAATTTTCTGTATTAAAACGCATTAAGGATACTTTGAGTTCAACTGTGAGTCTATTATCTTCGGAGATGAGAGATTATCTTCGTTAGCAAAGTTGGGATATTGGAAGCGAGATACTTGAATCGCTCGATTTAGAAGAAATTATACAAGACTTCGTTAAGGCAAATCAAGAAAAAAAATGGATCGATTAGTATTTCCTAAGCTTAAGTATTACTACTATGGTCATTGTAATCACTGTTTAGGTAAATATTTGTTGAAATTTAAGAGTTTCATCAAACAATTGTCAACTTTTGAAATTATGTATTCCGTTTATCAGTGTAAATAATGGATAAAAGGTTTAATTTTGAATCGGGGGGCGGGGCACCAGTCCGGTGGTAGCATAGGGCACCACGTGCTTCTAATCCGCCGCTGATTACAGTAATCACTGTCCACTACACCGCAACAATCACTTCGATCCGCACTTGTTAATATCGCCAGGTGTAACAGAAATCGGTCGACTCGAAATCCAGCAGTACTCACACCTTGTGCACCTTGCATTGTAGTGACACATCGGGCGGTAGAATAGTCGAGAATCGTGTGGAAGCGGCGTCTCGAATTATCTAAGGCACCAACCGCAACCCTCCTCCCGCTCGAGAACCAATTTGTATTATTTTTTTTTTTTTTTTTTTTATAGGCCATCTAAAAACCACATACCAATTTCAATTCTTTACTCTTTGTTCTTTTCTTTTTCTCCAATTTGTAATTTTATTTATTTATTTATTTTTTTTTTTTTTTTTTGAACGAAGGAAAGCATCCGAATTGTATCTGCTTCGCAGTATTGTATTATAAAATAGTACAAGCCATTTACCGAAACGCGCTATGTCTTCTCCCAATACGATTCCCGAGCTTGTTGCCCAGCGCCCGTCCCCACCTTTGTCCCCAAAGGAGAAATTTGATTTTTTCAAGTTTTACACTTCTGTGCACTTTATGAAAATAAATAGTGTTATTGTGGTAAGTTCTTTAATTAATTTTTATTGAAATGTTTTCATGTTTAACTTTTTTTTTGTTTTGTTAAAGTCTTATTAGTTTTAACGTGCGTGTGCATCATGACAAATTGTTGATTACCTACTCCTGATGTGAAAATTTTTTTTAAATTTATATGAAAAATACTGCAAACGTTTTTTTGATTCGGTGTTCCACGTCGCTAAATATAAGCGCAAGGGTATTATAAAGCGACAGTTAAAGTTTTTAACGTCCGGCTATTGAACTCCGTACTTTTCTATTTTCCATTGGCGGGGTGGGGAGGGGTCCTCGGTTATATATGCGCTCCTATAAACTCAAAGGTTGCCTATGATAGTGTTACGTAATTCTGCCGCGAAGAATTAGTTCCAAACAGCTTCGTGCGTTCTTGAGTATTAAGTCGCGCATGGACTTTTTTATGTTTCAGTTCAACATAGCAGTATTATGTGTTACTAGTATAAAGGTCATCGTACATACTACAATTACAAATAAAACACTAAACAAACACCACACAAACCTTAATGTAAAAATCCTTCCACTAATTATAATATAAAATATATCAACTTTACTTATCAGAGAAACGCAACTCGTGAACTAAGCCAACTGTTTAAATATCTGTATAATATTTACCTTATTTCTTCCGTCGTGTGACTTCGTGTTACACGAACACACACGTGTGACACACGACGGAAGAAATAAGGTAAATATTATACAGATTTTGTCAATAAGTGACTTGGATACCAATTCAAGCATGTCTTTCATGTTTAAATATACAAACTTAAAAATATCTTATAACACAGATAATATTGTTTTTATTACTTCCATATTCCTTAAGGAATGGAAGTATGGTGATGGCAAAAAAAATCGTGTTCGAGATTATTGCAGATTCTGATTCTACTACACTCAAAACATGAAAAAAAGTCGTTTTCCGAAAAGTGTCTGTGTGTGTGTCTGTCTGTCTGTCTTGTGTCTGTCTGTAGATTTTTTTTCTATGGCAAACGATAACTGCCGCAAATTCAAACAGAATCAAATAATTTTTTGCATACAGCCCTGATTTGTAGAGTACTCACGACCTATTGTTTTTGGTGAAGATCGGTTAAGGGAAAGGGGTAGTTTACCTGCAGCGTTTTTTTATCAAGGGTATTTTCTATGGCAAATGATAACAGCCGCAAATTCAAACAGAATCAAATAATGTTTTGCATACAGCCCTGATTTGTAGAGTACTCAAGACCTATTGTTTTTGGTGAAGATCGGTTAAGGGGAAGGGGTAGTTTACCTGCAACCTTTTACGTTTTAACAAGAGTAAAGTACTTGAAAATTTATTTAAACTTTTTGAAACAATGGTAATTGTTGAAAATAAAATAATTTTGTTGCCAGGTAACAAAAATAAAGTCATTTTGATTATAAAATATAAATATTTACAACAAGAAAAGAATTTTCAGTTTTCAAAATTTAAATATATTTTTATAAAACAATGGGTTCTTCATTGAGGTGGGGACCATGTCACTCACTCCATCTCAAGCCTCTCCCATTTTGCAGAAAAAGAGGACCCTGTCAAGGCTGATACTTTGACGACAGTGACAGGGCTTTCCACCAAATTCAGCAGAGTGACAGGTAGGCCCAACTCTGATTGGCTCCTCAGATTTCCCCAGCGTTAGTAGGTTCTATGAAAATATTTTATTTCAAAAATGATTTTAAATATAAATCTTAGATATGTTTTATAAATCTCATGTTTTATGTTTTAACATGGGTAATTTTTTATATGACGAACCATAACTGCCGTAAATTCAAACAGAATCAAATAATTTTTTACATATGTGCCTGAGCTATAGAGAACTCAATGTCTGTTGATTTTGGTGAAGATCGGTTACGGGGAAAGGGCAGTTTACCTGAAACATTTTTTGTTGTAACATGAGTAAAGTACTTAATTTTGATAAAGTATCCTGATAAGATCTTAATAATCCACTGTAGAAACGTAGATGAAATATCTATAAATGAAGAGGCTAGTTGAACGGGCTGGGGGTAATTTTCTATAAATCAAAATTATAGTTGAAGGGGGAGGGGATAATTTTTTTTTATATGTGTACTACGTTATTGGCAACAAAGAAGTATTTTTTTGTTAAAATTCCTTCCCTGGCTGTTTGGCTGAAAATGATTTTAAATATAAATCTTAGAATATGGAAGTCATGTATGGTTCTCCATACCGATATTTTAATAAAATAAAACCTAAAACTAAACGCAACATTTATAATAAAAATTGAGTTTACAAAACAGAATGTCCAGATTGCAATAGATTTTACGTAGGCCAGACGAAGAAAGAAAATTGTCCGAGAAGTACATTCAACATCGCTATGAGTTTTTGAAACCAGATATTTACAAATCTAATTTAGCCACACACTGTTTAAACAATAAACGTAAATTTCCAGTCATTCAAAATGTCAGATTAACTAAAAACGTACAAAAAAGTAACAAAATGAATATCTGGGAAAATCTTAATATTTACAAACACAATAAAAATAATCAAAGAACAAATTCAGATTAAAACAAAACAAGACGATTTATTTAAAATCATACAATTATTAGAATAATAAAACATTAAATATAATAAATAGCTGATTGCATAAACATTACAACATTCGAAAATACAATCAAAGTAAAATCGATTATTCGTTAACTATATTGTAAGCGAAACATTCAATTACAATTCAAACAAACCTATGAAGATACAGAATAATTTCTGTGAAACGTGCGTCAGGTGAAAATCTAAACTTGAAAATAGGTGAAAATAAACCTACTTGTAGTGTATTTATTACAATTAAAAAATAATAAACTACAGTTCTGGAAATGAGAAGTAGATGAAATTAGCAATTCCGTGATACTGGTCGGACAGTGAAAGCTTTCGTACGTTGATGATTTAGCTTACTTAATTCATATTATTATCATATCCATATCAGAGAAACGAGATACGCCAGGCAGGGGACAGAATTTAATCAGCTGAGAAGGAAGATTTGTGGATTCCGCAATAACTATGATGATAACATGCATCCATCCCCCGTCCAGTAAATTACTGGAGGGTGTGTACACCTCACCCTTGTTTAGTCGGCTTTGTGTTTCGTGTCAAACTTCACAATTCAATAAAGTGTTCACCGAAACACTGGCTTCTGTTGTTTGATTGCTTCGGAGAGTAACTTTTTGATAAAATTTTATCACGACGTCTATACCAAAGTTTAAAGTTATTTTTTTTTATTTTTTTTTTGTAGCCCAGATATACGTTAGGCGATTATACAGTATTTCACGTCAGCCAATAAACAGCACTTGACCGAAATTTCAGGACAGTCGTATTGAAGCGGCCGAAATAAGATTTCTCGGGCACGTGGCAGGATATACTCTTCAAGATCGCAAAAGAAATGTCGATGTGCGGTAGGAGATGAATATTACGAGTATACTTGATAGGACTGCCCAGTTTCGGCTAAAATGGCGGGAACATCTTAGCTGAATGCATGACCGCTGCATCGCCAAACAACTACGGAATCATACAACGAAAAGAGGGAGTGGTGTGGAGGCGTCTTAGAAGCATTGGAATGATCAGTCCCTTTAGTCACTGGAGGCCCGGGGCGGATTTCTTTCTGAGGCCCCCCTTCTATAAGACGGGTGTTTATAATCCAATTTATCTTTAAGTAATATGTACCAAAAAACACTTATACTTTTATATTTATTGTCTAATCACTTATTGATACATCTAGTTAGGAAACTTTATAAGAAGCTGTAGTAATATTTGAACTAAAAATCCACTTTCATATCGTAAATACAAAATTTAAAGAAATAATAGAAGTAGTATTATTTCTAGATTGCATTAAATTTATTACAGTACTTTATAATACACCATAAACTTATATGCTGCAAAACAAATTTATCATTGCTGCAAACAATACTTGGCAATTTTTTGTCAAGTCAGTTAGCAGTTTTAGTGCATAACACACGCTGTGTTACTTATCGGTGTCACTCACGGTTTTGTTCACTCACACAATATGTGATACACTTTTTTGTGAATTCGTTCATTCGAGTAACTGACCTGAGTTCCGCACTCTGAATTATCCACTGTTTGGGAAAAATTCTGATGAGAGGTTTTAAATAAATTGTTAGTCTCTTAAACTCAATTTTCCAAATCTGGAGGCCCCTTACTAAGTGAGGCGCTAGGCGGGCCGCCCCCACGCCCCCCTTTCGTCGGCTACTGTCTCTAGTGTGTCTCCTTGGCACCGAAAGAAACCATCTTTTGTGTGTTTAATCCTTGATAAAGATGATGATGATAAGAGAATTGTTACATAAGCATAGTAGGAGAATATCAAAAATGGGTATACTAACTCGTCTTCTAAACACATGATTTTCTCTGCCATCTTAGACAGTATGCCTATAGTCTTATATATGGCTCTGAAGTTTGGTAGATAAATCGAAGAAACTCCCATAAATTCCAATCAATGGAAATCAGCCGAAACTGCTCCTCTGCGTTCTACACTCTTCTTGATGTTATCCTCCCATTTCGTTCTGGGCCGTCCTCATTCATCCTACAGACGTGGCCAAACCAACGCAGTTGCGAGCTTTCAGTTTTATCATTTAAAGAGAATATCTTCAAATTCTTCCGGATGTTAACGTTTCTCACCCTATCTCTACGAGGTTTCTTCTCAATTCTCCTCAGGACTCTCATCTCCATTGTTTGTATTATCTTTTTACGTCTGTTATCCATGAGATAACAGACTGGGAACCGTACATCAATGTTAGAGCATATACAGATTTGTATACTGCCAGTTTGGTTTTTTATGACTCTTCGCTTTTTCCCAGAAACGTCCTGTCGATAGCACCGTAAAGTTTGCTTCCAGCTGAGATCCTCATGTCTATCTCTGACTCAATTCTGCCACCCTCACTGAAAACGGCGCCACTTGTTCAATTTTCGTGTTGTTGTATTGTTGTACAAGATCTGTGTTGTCTTGTTTGCCTACTAATTATCATTGTATTTCTCTTGGTGGGGCTGTTCTTCCCCCTCATAGTTTCGTCCACACATTTATGTTATGCTGCAGATTCTGTCCTGTGCTGACAATGAAAACGATTGCTTGCAACGTAATGATTGAAGCGACAGAATCCTCTGCAGAAACAGCAGTAGCTATGTAAGGAATCGCTTATCAAGAGATGGAGGACGGTATATTTATCATTTTGTAAGCTTGTAAGAAGTTTTTAAATTTGATAAAACTGTCAGGTAAGGGAATTCAGGGTAACATGACCAATGAGGAAAATATGAGCAGAGTTAATACTTAACCACATTTGTCAAAGACGGAAAGGTATTTTCCCCTAGTTTTGTGTTGGTGACGCTATTTGGATTGTTATTGAGCAGTGTTGAAAGTGGCGCCACGATAGATCGCACCTCTGCTTTGACAAACTTATTTTAAGCTAACTGGTCATTTAAATTTATTACGAATTTCTCTCCGTAGTTATTCAACCGTCTAAATAATTAAGATTTAATTACCAATACGTATACTATTGCTGTACAAAATAATTAATATTCTGCCTTAAATACTATTTAAAAGAAAGTGGCCGACATATGTTTGGCTGAGAGCAGTGCAGGGTAAGTGCTTGTTTTAAGTTTATTATGGCTCTAGACTCGGGGGAATATGAGCACCTTATTTCACTTACGGAATATGGACGATCAGCGGGATAATTTCCAAAACTGTGTAAAAATGTCTGTTCAAGACATTTGTGTAATTTCTTTACTACCAATAGTTAAGTGAGTAAGTGCACAGGGAAGAAAGCAAGGGACTTCTAAGGAACTCACGTCAGCTGGTTCAATTAAAGAACATACGATAAAAAGACAAAAGAAGAAGACAAATTTTAAAACAATTCCAACAACAGATTTGTATCTTCCCGGAAAATAATTAAAGATGATAGGAATGCCATATGCCCCGTTTGCAATGGTTAATATCCAATGAAGATAATTAACAGTAGGGAAAGTGGGTAGCGTGCAATTAACAATAGCGTGCAGAGTAAAAACTTTCGTTCAACAAGCTATAAGTTGATTATATTTGTGGTGGTTTTGTATGTGATTATTGTGCATAAATTTATATTTATCAACAATTAAAACTTTAAAAAAAACTACATTATGGTTGAGTTTTATTGTAGTACAATTATTAACTAATTGTTACATCTAGACGTTTCAAGTTAATTTCAATTTTTAGAAGATTATTTTAATGCTCTACGAACTCTTGTTAAATATTTACACTTTTTTTTTGTATTACAGACGTTTTTGCTTTGTGCTTAATTTTTAAATTCAATAATGGTTTTTTTATGTTTTTGGTAATTATTAGAGTATATTATAACAAAAAAAAACATTTTGTTTTTTAACAAATTGTTGTGTTTCATTAATTTATTTTGAGTTGCTCATGTTCCCCACATACAGGGAGAATATGAGCATATATTGTCAAACTTATACTTTCCTAATTTGTTTTCATATTTGTTATTGAAACTTAAAAATATTTTGTACATTGATAAAAAAACATATCAGGAGACAAACCCATCGTATAACTTTTAATACGATTTTGTTTTAGCTTCAAAACAATTTTTGAGCAGCTTCAAAACAAAATTGCTCAGCTCATATTCTACCAAATTCCCTTATATTAAAACAAGTTATAATAATAGCTTGTTTATGACGAAAACCGTATGAGTTTTAGGAATTGCTTTCCGAATTGGATTTAGATTCTATTAAATTAATTCATCAATTCAATTCAATTTATATTTCAATAAATCGTAGTGCGCTGATTAATCCATTATATTCAAAGTGAGTATCGACATCGTACATACCGTACTGCGAACGTACAATAATTGGATATCGTTGTAGGAGATAATTCATTAGTTATTAAAACATTGATTCTCCGCAGCGTAGACGACATTATACTCGGTTGAGTCAACAGAAAACGCCATGAAACAGTTTGGAGTGCACAATGCTTGTACAAAGCTGAAGTATATGATATCCTGGTCAAACCGTTTACGGTATAATGTTCAGTACAAAGAAAGTCTCAACTGCAATAATATCCAGAACAAAAACGTTCTCTACAAAAAAATTTCAGTATTTACTGCAGGACAGTAAAGTACAGCCCTCAGAAATTGCATATCTAAGAGGAGTTAAAATGTGTTCTAAACTTGACCGTAGAAAGAATTGGGCAATAAGAGAAAAGTTACAAGTTTTTAACTGAAGGAAACATTAAAAGATTACAAACAACGGTGGAAAGAACATTTAGAATGTAAGATTCTAGCCCGGCCAACCAAGTCTAGAAATAGGACAAACCTATAGGACACAGCTGTATGGATAGACTCACCTAACCTAACCTAACCTAACCTAACCTAACCTAACCTATAGGACACAGCTGTATGGATAGACTCAGGAAGAGACGGCTGGAGAACCTTTGAAGGCGGAACACGCACCATCTTCCCTATGCCGTCTTGTGAAGACGATGATGATGTTTAAAAACTATAAGTCGAGAGAATCGCTGGTTAAGTAACTCTCTGAAAATACTGTGTAGAAATTACAGTATAAATCTTGTCAGTTGGCAGAGTTGCTGTTCTCCTCGTAAAGTTGACGGCAACGTAGACATGTTACGAGTCGTTCAACTGTCACGTACGCTAATAAATGTCACGTAACTCTGTGCATTCCTCGCGACCTTGACTGTTTCTCTGTCGCAACTTTACCCATAACTTGCCTTAATATTGTATAGTCACTGATTATATTGCTGTTTCAGACAGAGCCGTAACTTCGGAGGATCGATTCCCCTTCCCCCAGAGCTATTGAAAATTTCAGCGAAGGTCCACAGTCACTTAACGAATGCCTATTTCTAAACCAGTTGCGCATGTTAAAATAAGGGGCTTACAAATAATTGTATAAATAAAAAGAATTACAATACTTGGAAATTAATAAAATAAAATTAGAGTTTAACACCAACATTTGGTAAATAACGTTGGCATTTTCAGCGTTAAGAAGCAATTAAGCACTCGCCACAAAACGAAGGCAGAGCCTATTAATCCATCCTTATCTTTGTGAAGATGGTGATAATGATGAAAATCTTCAATAAAATAAGTCCACAAATAAAAATGCCCAGTAAAACAGACGTGTCTAAGTCAATTTATCCGAAACAAAAATGTCCACAAGTCAGACGGATGTTGTGCGAATTATTAAGTCGAGAAGGTTTGGGCGTGGGTCGAGACCGGCTTCCAAAGAGAATCTTGAGTGGTAAAGTGGGAGGAGTGAGGCGGGTACAATCACCGAGAAGGCAATGTCTACAAGAGGTGGAAGCAGATTTGGGAAGGATGGGAATCAGACGCCTGGCACGAGAAAGAAGGGAGTAGAGGAAGCCAAAGTCCACGGAGGGATGTAGCGTTTCCGAAGAAGAAGAAGAAGAAGAAGAAGAAGAAGAAGAAGAAGAAGAAGAAGAAGAAGAAGAAGAAGAAGAAGAAGAAGAAGAAGAAGAAGAAGAAGAAGAAGAAGAAGAAGAAGTCAAATGGAACAGTTTCAAGAGAAAAATGCACATTGGAACGAGAATGAACAATTATTAACGTATTATAGTTCTATTTATAATAAATATAATATCATACATTATCAAATTATAATTACTTTTGCAAGTAGTTGATCTTATATTTTTTATCGTTTTAATTGTCCTGACGCACGTTTCACTCATTGAATCAGTATATTCAGAGGTTTATAAATTAATTAACAATAATCGAATTGATTCGATTTCGATGAAATCATTTGTTATTATAACTATAACTATTATTATACTTTTATTATTACTTAAATTCGATTATTTGTTAATCCATTTATAAACCTCTGAAGATACCAACACAGTGAGTGAAACGTGCGCCAGGACAATTAAAACGATAAAGAAAAGATCAATTACTTGCAGAAATAATTATAATTTGATAATATATAGGCTAATATTATACAATAATACTGCAAGAAACTCATCAAGTTACTTATAAAGAAATGATGGGTAGTAATAAATAAAATTTTTAGTTTTTTAACAAGAATATACAGTGAAACTTGCTTATAACGAGATTCATGGGACCGGACAAATGTGCTCGTTAAAACCGAGTGCTCGCTACATCCGAGTTGTCGACTCGCAAGCCTAACTTTTTATACCGTGATTATCGAACACACAACAACAAAAAGTCTATTATAAAAGAAGGTTTGCACAATAAAATTTTGACATGTTTTACATTCATGCTTAAAAATGAAATTTAGACTTTAAACATTTTTTAGACGCTAACACTCTTTGCTGAATATTGGCCGTATAGTGCATTCGCGAAACATAGTAAAAGTAACTGTGTAGTGAAAACTTACCATCCGGCTATCTGGCAAGAAACGCAAAACTTTCCATGTCACATGTACAGTACAATATTTATTTTAAATTACAAGAAAATTCACTCTAATTTATTTGTCTGTTTCTTCTTCTTTAGAAATGGAATCAAAATTATATTTCGCAAACAGAACTTAATTAACCTTACAAAGTCACTTATTTTTGTTTGTTTAATAATTTTGTATCTGTAGATATCAAAACAGTTTTGTAATTTATTTAAATATTTTACTAATTCATCACTTACATTATTAGTTTCACCAAATTGCATTAATGATTTTAAACGAATGTTTAAAATGCTGTATTGTGAGGAAGTTTTGTTAGACCTTAACCTATGAACACGCCTGCGATAGAATGCTCGTTATAACCAAGTCTCTAATCCGTTCTTACTCGTTAAAAGCGAGTTTAATTATTATTACCAATATACAAAACCAAACAAATCTCCTACTTTTGCTCGTTACATTCGAGTTCTCGTTATAAGCGAGCTCGTTATTCGCGAGTTCCACTGTATTTTTATTAATATTTTTTTTACACTGGTTTGACAGTCTTGTTCACTGTCACCTTCATAAATATAAATATACAAAAATATAAATCATTATTTATAATTTCGCTTTTGTATATTAAGCCACTAAACCTGGGCATGAGAGTGGTCATGACTTTTTCCCGGAAGACAATGTTAGTGAAAGATAACTAAGATATTGCTGGTAGTAGAATACGCAGACGTATTGCTGATACGTCAACATGCAGTTGCACAACCGGTTCCCGTAATATTAAAAATGGCCGGATACTTTTCGGCCAGACCTCGTATATAAAGAAAGAATGGAAAACGAACCACTGAGCGAGGAGAAACTGTTATTAAACCGTTAATTAGTTGTAACTTGACTGTGTGCATTGGTCGCAATGGAACAGAGTAAGACAAATGCGAGAGTCCGTTAAGTACACCCACAGTGGAACGAAAGAGAAAGAGGGAGAGACAAAGAGACAATGATTGAAGCACATAAGTGGATTCAAACTATTGCAGAGCGCAGAGCGGAGAACAATTTGCAAAGCGAATTACACACACACAGAAAGACATTTAACATTTCTCAAAGCAATCTTGATCGTTCATTGTCTGGTGCAGTTGTAGGTAGCTACTGTCCTGACATTACAGCGTATTGTTTTAACAGCGGGTAATACAACAACACAGCAACAATAATACAACGTATTGTTATTGGTGGGACGATTTATACGTATCACGATCGGCTCACGGTATTATCAGTAAATTAGATTTCTCGTTGTTGTTACCAACCGATTCTCCGTGTTACGCAATACAATTGCGAAACCACCGCCTCCGCGATTTGTAATTTGAAATGTGTGAAAAACGGCTCCATACTTCACACGATCTACTCTGCCGTTTGTTCGTATTATAACGGTTCAGTTGTTGATTATTGAATAGTCTGGTTTCTACTTCTATACGCGATCTGTACGTTCTCATGTGCATGATAAAACCATATTGTAACTGATACATGAATTAGGCTTTCGCGGTCGCCGTCACCTCTGTACTATTCGCCGTGCTATTAGGCCGTGGTCTGATACTGCCGTATCAATAAGACCTTTCGGCGCCACCGTTGGCGGCCATCTTCAGTGTTACGACTTGAGGCGGCAACTGGAATATTTTGCCACAGCACTGTGGAAACTGGTGAAAAGCGTACCAATGGTGGCGCCGAAACGTCCGCCTTAGGCTAGACCTACATTGGACGCAGAAGTAGTGGTGGGCCGATATACCTGTAACAGGTATTTTGGAACGATATTTTTGTGGAACGAATGTAACAGTGACCGAAAAGTTGAAATACCTGTTATTCGCGGCCTCGCTGTTCCGAGTCGAGGCACGCCCCCTACCCAACTATACACAAGTAACAAGCAAACGAATACGCCAAGGCCAAATACTAGGCGTACAAAAATATCACTGGTACGCAAGGAACAACAAGTAAACGAGTATTACAAATACTAAGCGTATCAGAGGAACAGTAGTATTTTAAGAACACCAAGTAATTTAGGAACAACTAGTATCAAGCGTATTTCGAGTACGAACTAGTACGAAGCCACTTTTTGGTCCTGAATACTTCATTCTGCGCAAAGAGACGAAGCTGTTTTTAATAAATGACAAAATTCATCCTGATGTTACATTTATTCTCGTGTGATATGCAGATATATAATATACCGCTAATAAATTATATATTATACTAGTCACCAACTTGGTAAATTTTGAAATAACGAATTATATTGTGTTATAACCTATAGAGTGGCTGATGTTGATAGGCTATATTATGTACTTTTATTAATGTGATTTTAACTTCACTACACAACTCACGTAAATGATAAGATTGTTGTAATGGACATTTATGCACTTTATCTAGTCCTCTTCCTTAAATCTTTACTGATCTGATATTAATTCAATTGTTTAATTTTATTTATAATGTGTTAAGTGAAGCAGATTGTAATGTAAGTAGGTGTGACATTTCATGACGTGTATATTCTGTGTACATTAGTGAATGAATCTGAAGATTATCCAGGTATGTAATGCATTTAATTTTCTTGTTGTTGCTTATTATTTATAAGTTTTATTTATTTATATTTATTTTATTACAGTTGTTTTTTTATTTTTATTTGTAAAATTTTGTTTATACTCATTCACTCTTGTGGCTTACCGTTATGTTTTTATTATATTTTTTTGATGTTTTTTTCACATTATTTGTTATGGTATTACGTGTTCTCTAAATTATTTCATTGCCCCGAGTTTCGCAACTGATTTGTCTAACCAAGTTTGTTTACTCCTAGTGAAAACTTAAATTGGTATTCCCAAAGGGAGATAGGCCTATAAATTCTCTTGTTTCTTATTTCCTTTTAAACAGTAATAGTTTAATAAAGTCACAGTGTAAAGTAACACTGTTAATACTTTTAGTTTCAATTTATTTCTTATAACAAATTATATAGTATAGGTTATATAATATCTTCAAATAAATACGCTGCAAGTAGGTTTATTAATATATTAATAGGTTTATCTAGGTGAAAATAAACCTACTTGCAGTGTATTTATTTGAAGATATTATATAGGAGACCTGCAGGAAACTCAAAACGAGTTACTTACAAAGGATAATATAGGTTATGTATAATAAGTATGTATTAACAGGTATTTGTACCTGTTATTTTTTGGAACGGTATTTTCATACCTGTTGTTTTAAAATACTAGTTTAGCCCACCTCTACGCAGAAGTCTTCCGATCCGATCAGGCACGGTTGTCTGACCATATTTCTCCCGGCCGGTGTCCCTACATTGATGACAGACGTTTTCCGGCAGTTTGCTGCCACCATTTATCAGCGATTGGACGAAGTTCTCGCTTTGTATGTCATGAGTGACTCGGAGGAAGATTTGGAATGTTTACTCCTCCTAGACTCTAGTTACTTGTTGAAGCAATATAACACAAAAACGTGGATTCATTATTTCAACAAAGACAGAGGTGACAGTGAGTTTGTCAAAACTAATTGGCAATGATAAATTATCCAGATAAAGAATACCACACGATGCGGACTAAAACTTTTGACTACATTCTCGAAGTCATAAGTGTGATCTTGTAAAAAACTCTAATTTGAGAGATTGTATAAGTCCTGAAGAAAAGCTCACAATTACTTTAAGGTTAAGTTTAACTTATATTTTAAATCACTAAAAGAACGAAACATAGACAAACAAGCTTGAGTGTAATATTTTTAAAAATGTATTTTTAAAATTTTTAATTACTAAAATATTGCCAGGTTTTACTTTTGTTATCATGACATATACTAGTTTTAAGATAAGTACTCATCTTGAGTTGTATATTCTGCAAAGATAAAAGATTTCTGTTTTGTAATCTTATGCTTAATAAAAGAGGAATTTGACAATATATTAAGGATATTCATGGCCTAGGCGCAACTTGGACATTTGAGGAAATAGACACTCATCACTTTATTTCTATTGTGACAGATATTACAAACAAACTCACCTGTATTACTTAACTCTACTGTTAAGTATACAGGAAAAATATTAATAATATAGATAGGCCTATGTAACTATTATTTATTTGAGACTGCTCTTGCGAGATATATTTATTATAGTAGCCTATAGTAAACTGTCTCCTGTGTTTGTTCGCTTTTATTTATGAAGAAAAAACTCGAATTTTTATAACAGGGATAGTGCTATATCGAACATTGACGGTCTGTGTCCAATGTAGGTCCAGCCTTACGCGGTAGCATAGCTCGGAGAATAGTCAAAATATTAACAGAGTGATAGATACAAGTTTGGTAACCTTATTATTAGCAACAGTGGTGTAAATATGAGCTGTTCCTGGAAGGATGGGGAGGTTAGCTTATCGGGTGTATGAGACTAGCTTGAAGGTTGGAACCTCTCTATTTTCTTTAGAACTAAGCAGAAATTCAGTATTCTTCTAACATAATTTTGTAAATACATTTTATAGATTCTATGCATCTTAAAACTGTTTAATAAGCCAACGTGAAGTATAAGGGTTGAAAAGAATGTGCTGAAGTCCTGTATTAAAAATATTTTTACGACGGTCTGAGTGATCGTCGTATGGTACAGTGGAAAACAAAATACAAGGCACCAATGAAGTCACTAAAAACCAGCTTTAATTATCACAAATAACAGTTTATAATCAACTAGTACAATAATTCCAGTTAGATTTGTCCACACGCAATAATAATGTCAAATATAAAGAACTCCGCGCTATAATCACTTTTCACTAATACACCGATTGCGACGCACTGTGTAAATCGCCCGCCATAGCACTGAACTCTAAGCGGCAGGTACGGGGTATTTATAGTCTGCAGGGTTCCATAATATGCGTCCTTAAGAGACACGTGAAAATTCTAGATACTACTTCAGTGCGGTCATGGCAGAAACACACACCGTTGGGTTAGTCAAGAAGCGTCTACAACGACACCATCGAACCCACGAGACGTTCCGCATTTCGTAATACTGCCTCGCATGACAAGCGTCACGTACGCATTACAGCTGCGGGAGTAGAGTAGAACAACGTTGTCCAATGTACGAGAACGTTCCGTAATGGCATAGTACTTTGTCCGCATTACATAACAATATTCTATCTGGTTGATTGTTACTCATACTAAAAGTAACAAATTTCGGGTCATTAAGAATCACGTGTATACTTCGAATTTGTGTTAGTAAAACATCTTGTGAAAATGAGTCTTTCTGAAGATGTTTCGAAAAACACTATTTTTTAACCCTTCGAACTTTGATTTAAGGACGTTGTCCCAAGGATGTTTTAAGCAACTTGTAGTGTGTGTTACTCCACGTAATTTATTATGTATACTCGAGAAATAAAGTTTTCTAATTTTTCCGAATTAAAATCAAGAAACTGCTTGTTTATGAGCCGTCCAAGGTATGGAATTATGGAATGAGCCGTCCAAGCCGTTGACGGAATCAGCAACTGGGCTAAAAAAATTTGAAATGGTTTAGATCTTGATTACTTCTTTAAATGAAACTTAGGAAAATTGTTAACACTTACGAAACCTCCGGACCCTGCGTTCGATATGAAAAATATTTTTTATAGTTCCTCGCGGGAGTGTAGTCGAGAATAGGTGGGCCAATTTTATCAATCTTTGTACCGTGAAAACGAGCGTAGAGTGAATATTCATAAAGGTAACACTTCTCGATCAACAAGGTTAGTTAAGCAAGTGCGGGAGGCGCAATATAAAGCGTTACGACAGGAAGGAAAATTATTAGTAAAAAAAAGAAATGGTTTAAACAAAAATTTAAGGAAACTGCTTTTATTGTTACAAATGATAATTTCATTAGTCAGGTTATCAGCGAAATTCCGAAAATCTGGATCGTTTCATTCGTAAAACAGTTTAGGTAGTTTCTGTGTAGCCTTAGCGGGTTGTGCGTAGGCGGTGTTTACTATATAACGGTTGGGCTTGTTGCACCCATGTCGCTTTGATTTGTTACCGGTGTTGGTGTGCAAGTGTTCGTGTGTATTGTGCTTGAATTTTGTGATGTTGTGTGTTTTCCCTAATAATTTGTTTGTAGTATTATTAAGACTTTCAATCATATATTACGTGAAATTTTGTTGTTACTATTCTATTGACTCTCTATAATTAGCCTGAAGACGGCTGACGATTGTTTGGGAAACCGAAATGTCGCAATCAGTAGCGTGGCGTCCATGTAACAGCTGTTGCCGGCGGCAACAGTACTGGAAATAAGAGAAAATAATATTAATTATATCACAGAATAAATACATTAGTTATTTAATAATTTGAAATCCGAACAATATTAGTGGGGTAACTTGAAGAAAAGCGTACGGTCGTTGACCTGGTAGTAGTTGTCACTGTACAAACTGTGGCGGGGACTGGACACACTCGTCCGTCCAATGTGTTGCGCTGTATAAACTGGCAAAACGCTCAGTTAGTAGCTATGTTCGTTTTCGGAACTGACGTGCAGCAGATACTACGTACCTATTTGTGTTTTCATGTATTTTGTGTGTTCATTTAGTCATGTGTTTCTCTGTTTGTCCTTATTGTTTTTAATTCGATTATTTGTGTTCTCATTTATTCTGTGTAAGTATAAAGAGAGTCAGATCTCAATGAACCGGGACCCTCTTCTTCTCCCAGCGAATGATAGAAAATGCTCTAAAAAGACCACTTGGTAGAAGAAAAAATTCGAATTAATTTTTAGGTTAAGTTTTAGGCCTATCACAACCGACAACATGTGTTATGTACCTACGCCACGCCACTGGTCCCGATTATTACTTTTTTCTGTGATTACAGTAGTCCGTCATTTAAATTAAAATTCAGATGTTTTTAGATCTTGATGTTGATGATAATGATGTAGCCTATGATTCAGTCATAAATAAGGAAATGAAAAAGCTGGTGGCGGTTTTATCACATTACCAAATCTTCCGAAAGTCTGGGGCGGCGGGCAGAAACGTTCTTTGATCCCCCCCCACCATAACAAAAATACATAAATGTAGCGCTAACAATATGAATATGAAGCAGTACCCCTAACTTTATTATCGTTACTTGCTGAAGTGCTACTTGTCATGCTCCGGACAAGGCTTTCCGGTGTCTCTACCAGTGGCGGCTGGTGCTATGGTTGCAGCGTTGCACAACCACCAAAATAGAATAATTAAACTATAAAATAGTATACGAAAACGTTAAGGAGCTAAGAGTCTCATAAATTTCAACGGACAGCGTATTAGATTCTATGCGGTAATGTTCCCGTGCAATTCAAATGTGGCGCGCAGACTGGTGGTTGTAGGCCGCTTGCAACTTGAACAATATATGGCAGAGCTTTCTACAGAAGCATATGGGAGGACGTGCACTACTCTTCACAAATTCCCTATGTTCCCTATGTAAGCTTGGTGGTTGCAAAGGTTCTGCAAAGCTCCGCTAGTTGCGTTGTAGTGCATCTATAGCTGTGTCATGAAATCAGCACAGCCTTCTTGATTTGTAAAGTTGTGTCAGGTTTAGTGTTTACGTTGGTTCGAGGTAAACGTTATCCGTTGTTTGAGGTTATAAAATTACAGTAATAATTTTGTGTTTAAAAGGAATAAATCCCAAATGTTTAGTACCAAGCCACGTGTTGTTCAATCAAATATATTGCAACTTACCGTCTGCGGCTTTTAGAAACAACGTCTTCACAAAGTTGACATGTTTCGGGACACTTGTCCCATCATCAGAATTTAAAATAATCGTGTATCATTTAAAGTTGATACATTTGTCAATTAATTAAAATATTAAAATCCAACATGAAACAAATACTTAAAACAATATGAATACTTAAATGTTTAAAGCGAGCGGGAAGGTTTAACGATGTACATCGTACGGAGATTGACCGCGCATGATAAACTGCTTTTCAAGTCAAATGTATTGTACGACACTGCCTTGCGCTATTCTCGTGGTGGGAGCAAAACGTAATTCAGTGCGCGGTCAATCTCCGTACGATGTACATCGTTAAACCTTCGCGCTCGCTTTAAACATTTAAGTATTCATATTGTTTTAAGTATTTGTTTCATGTTGGATTTTAATATTTTAATTAATTGACAAATGTATCAACTTTAAATGATACACGATTATTTTAAGTTCTGATGATGGGACAAGTGTCCCGAAACATGTCAACTTTGTGAAGACGTTGTTTCTAAAAGCCGCAGACGGTAAGTTGCAATATATTTGATTGAATAATTTTGTATAATTGTGATTATCACAGTTTATACTTTTAATCAATCATATCATACTTTAGTTTTTAATCATACATAGTCCTTTTATACATAGGTTATACATAATCATAGTCTTTTAATCCCTGTCCCGTCCACTCAACCAACTACTGCAACCACCAAAATTTGGAACCGTCAGCCGCCACTGGTCTCTACCATTATCAAGTCCTACACCACGACTCGATAGCAAGTAAGTACGACAAATTTGGAATTACAGAGACTGCTAATTCAAATAACGAGATGAAAATGAACCAGTATCGTTGGCCAAGACAGAATTCTGTATAGATCAAGTATACGGAAACCTATTAGTACTACTAAACCTTTACGCAGGTATTAGATTAGAATGCCATCGTATAGAATTCAAAAAAACACTACCTTCTGTCCGAACAACCGTGAGTAGGCCGAAACGAGACGGTTAATCGCTTGAGAAGACGCACTGCTTATATTACGGAGTGAGTCTGAATATGAAGACAGCGGGCTGTACGATTATTTATCAACTTTGTGCAACAACGCTATTGTTCGCTAATTTCCAGCATTAATTAACCGTCCAAGGACATAATAAGGAAGTAAACTGTCACCAGTGGATACGAATGGCAGTGACGACTCGACAGAGATTCAGTACAACCGGAAATCACGGTACTACGTCGCGTCCAATACTGATTAGTTTAGTTGTGACAAGAACAACGCCCGTCTGTGTAGCCGTGAAACGATTGTAAATAATATGGAATAGCGGGCGAAAAGTTCTTCTTCTCTTCAAGGATTAGGTTATATAAACCTGTTCCGGCACCCATCACATCCTCGGACGGCCCACGTCTCTTCTACCAATCGCTTTATAGCTTAGTGCCGCTTTCGACAATCGATCCTCTGTCATCCTTTGCAGATAATCCCACCATTGTCTTCTGAAAATTGAAGTAATTTCATTTATATCATTTACTTCGAGTTCTGCTCGGATATCCTCATTCCTTATTCTATCTTGCAATTTATAATTTAAAAAATTTCTCAGAAACTGTATTTCAGCACTATGAATCTTGCCGTATTCATTTTTTGTCAGGACCCACTCCTCATTCGCATAAATCAATGTGGGTATTGCAATTGTCTTATAAAATTTAATCCTTGTGCTGTGTCTTGTTTTATTTCTAAGATTTCTATGAATCGTACCACACATATATTCCTAAATTTATTTATCTTCCCCCTTATATCATATTCAGATTAATAGCTTACTGCACAGCCGAGATATCTGAAACAGCTCACTTGTTCTAAAGTGCTGTTGTTTATAAATATCTTAGTCCTCAGTAGACATTTACCTTTAAAGGCCATGTTTTTGGTCTTTCTTACTGAAATTGTCAGTGACTGCTCTCTTGCCACTTCTTGTAGTTGAAACATAGCTCTTTGTAAATAATCCTCATTTTCTTGAATAAGAACTACGTCATCCGCGCATAACGGGTATGCCATACACATTGATTTGTTAAGCTGTATTCCCGAAGTCATTCTGGATTTCCATGCTCTCAACGTGTCGTCAAAGTATATATTAAACAAGGTTGGAGAAACACCGCATCCTTGCCTAACTCCCTTATTTGTTGGAATGTCACCTGAGAGCCTACCATTCAGATCCAGGACTACAGATGTACTTTTGTAAAGGATCTTAACTGAATTTATTAAATGCTGTGGATATCCATTTCTGTCCATAATATTCCATAACTTTTGACGGTCCACGTTATCAAATTCTTTTTCCAGATCAACAAAAGCGATATGCGTTTCCTGGTTAGTGTAGAACATGATTTTATAAAAAGCGTATATTTTCTTTTTTTTATGGTTTAAGGGCTTGGCAAACTAAGGCCGATGTTCGATTCTCGCCTGCGGTCCAGTTACTCAATGAAAGTAGAAAGTTTTACACATACAGACGCCAAACATCTTGTCAAAGTCTATACAGTATGCGTGCTGCTTTTAGGAAAAACAGAGTTCTGTCTGTCGCTAACCGTTCGTTGCCGAGATCTTCTTTCAGGTTACCTTTTAGTCTGTATTTTGCCTAGGTTAGGTAAGAGCACTACAGTCTGTTATGTGTTCCGCCCACAAGTACAGACGGGCCGTTCTTGTTCTTGTAGGAGGCACGATGACGTCAAGTTCGTCTGCCCAGTGCGCACTCTCGTGATGCAAACTTGTTCACCTGCCTGATTGCCATTAGCGGACGCTCTGCTTCACAATACTTGCACACACTTCGATTTCGATCGTACGGAAAAATGTCGTACAATATTTAATCGTATGTGCGTTGCTTGTACACACCACGGGTATTCCGTGTAGAGTGCAGTCGTTTTAGCTCGAGATCACTCACAGTTGTATGGAAAATGAATGCAAATCGTGTTGTTGCTATGTGGTTGCTATTTTAGTTCACAGCAGACGTCTTTCCATGCATTTCTGGTAGCATCAATGTCTAATGTTTTGTCCCATAGCACTGGTCTTATTTCTACCGATGAAATAAGGATTTCATTATAAATATTTTCAGCCGTACTTAAAAAAAATAACACACTAATTAACTACCGTATCACAAACTAAAATCAATATTTGAATACCATACAGATAACCACTTTTTAACTATCCGTCAAAAAAATTTACGTGTTAACATCTAACCTCGGTAGAACCTCCTCATTATTAAACTAATAATGTTAGTAAAGTATTTTAAGAGTTCGATTGAAATGTTTATACACCAAACTAACCCAAACTAATATTATTATTTAATAAAATTTGCTAATAATATTACTTGATTTAATGAAATAGATCCCAGTTTGGGCAGAAGCAACAAGTCAAATGAAGACGGATTTTTACGGTACGAATATAAGCCGTGCAGTGTGCAAGCGTGCATTGGTTCACGTACGCCACTGAATTCACGGAAACGGCACGGCGACCGTCTTCGTAGTGGCAGTGGACGGCAGCTACACTGCGATCGTGCCGTGTCGTGTGGAGATCGAACTGTGTGCAAGCTCCCACGCTCTTCTTCGTTCCACTAAAAGAATTTAATCGTACGATATTTTTCCGTACGATCGAAATCGATGTGTGTGCAAGTAGCGTCACGGCAGAAAGTTTCTTCTGTCGTCCGATCCACGTCTGATGCAACACATTAATAAACATCATAAATTCTTAAAATGTTAACTTAAATTAAGATTGATCTTTGCCTTTTACGAATTAGACGAAAGAAATTTTAGTTTCGGACTACTGTACTTCAAAATATTGTAGTTGGGCGTACATGAACTATACACATAATAATAATAATAATAATAAACATTTTTTTAATAACCAATTTACTTCTTTTCTGAGATGTCATATTTTCACTAAATTCCTATGGGAAATATTCAGATTCTATTCCTTTTGTCTTGTTAATCAGAAAACTATTCGTCTCTAGCCTTAGATGTTAAAAGACGTTGGGAACAAAATTCCAGCTGGTTTCTGTTCATATGTGAAGTACAAACTATGAGACAAGTAGAAAATTTTGAAGCATAGAAAATAGAAAAAGAAAATAGAAATAGCGATTTTAAAGCTGGGAACCGGAAGAACTATTATAAACCGAATTATAAATGTGACAATCATAAATCTGTTTCGGCAAAAGTCAGTTGTAGCGGTGAAGAGGAGATGTATGATATGGTGATTTGGACACATACTGAGGATGAACAAAAAGAAACCGAAGTTCACCGAGGAAACACGCCAGATAGCAGGAAGAGAAAGAGGTAGGCCATAAGTGGAAGGAGTAGAATGTGTTGAGAAACCGTTAAAAAAAGGGGCGAGGTTGTTATTAGAAGTAAAACGCATCGCCCAACATAGGAAACTCCAACGCATAACGACAAAAGTGGCTGGAGAAGAAGAAGAAGAAGAAGAAGAAGAAGAAGAAGAAGAAGAAGAAGAAGAAGAAGGTTGCTGCTAGCCGGTCAAATGTGTATGAAGTTTAACGTCTCCAGTGGCGCAACTCTTTTTCCTCCCCCCCGCAGAAATCCTTTGTGGAACCCCCTTACTTATTTTATACCATATAAGTATTAAGTAAGTGTATTATTACTTATCCCTCTTGAATACTACCCCTCCTTATAGCTATAGCAACTACTAAAATTATATAACGTGAACAGAATAACTACTCTGTTTGTTAGGCTTTCATAGCTGCTCATAATTATTCTTGTCAGTCGTTTCGGAAGCCTTTCACTGAAGATGGCATCCAGAGGTGAGGCCGAAACGTCTGATTATAATAACAATATCGATCGGCATGAGAATTTTATTAGATCGGGATGAGATCGGCAAATTATTATTCGGGCCTCCTTACAGCCCGAATAATAATTTGAATAAGAATCACTGTTCTTTCTTGTATAACGTATACACAGCTAATAAAATATAACGTTTTGTTTCAATTAATAGTTTGATTTGTTATTTGGTATCATTTATGTCTTTATGATCAATGCAAAAAAATACTGATTATCAGATCTGTCACTAGTAACAAATTGTAATTTTGTCATTTATTGAACTTACATGCATGCCGAAAAAAGTACATATTTTATTTAACTTTAAATTCAGGAAAACAGTATATGTTTATATTGAATTTTGTATCGTACTCTTTATTAACTAATCTCATATTTAAACAAACAAAAAATATATTTCACCTTTAAATACCAGTAAAAATAAAACTGCATTATTTGTTTTTTGTGTTAAATACTTACGGGGTATTTTGTTTTTACGTAAGTTCAATGCCTTATACCCATTCGTAAAAAAATAAAGGAAGTGTTTGCGAGTGCTCCTAGTCCACTGCCCCCCCCCCCCGCTTTGCGGGTCCTGCAGGTCTGGCAGTTATGCCACTGAATGTCACATTATAATTTATCTAATTTCCTGGGTATTTTCACCCTTTACTAAACTTATCAAATGATTCTCGCAGTGGTGTATCTAGAATTTGGCCTTGGGGGGGGGGGGATCCGCGATCGGGTTGGCTTCATACAACAACAAAAAATCAAGTTAAGACTAATCAATATTACTATCTTTAAAGTGGCTGAAATTAATTGCATCAAATTAAACGGTAATAACACAACACATATACGCGTTATTGAAACGTTATTAACAAGATACTGACTGACTGAATTGATTTTCCTATATTCCGTATTTCAAACGTATATACGCTGATGCTGTGTGTAATAAACCTGTTTGTATATTTAAAAAAGAATTACTACTATATTAACGTACACAGCTGGAGAAAATAATAAAACAGCATAAAAGTTAAGAGATTAACAAATTCCGTCAAGGGCGGAGGTCTCTCCGTAAAAACGCCCCTAGACTCTCACAACCCCATTGTATCCGTAACGCTAATTAAATGCTGTATACAAGAAGACAAGCAAATCTAATGGAGAACCAGATATAGTCACTGACATTAAGAAAAGTAGAATCCGGTGGGTAGGGCATGTCCATCAGACATCCACGTAAAAGAAAATCTTTACGTGGAGACCTGGTGGAAGAAGAAGGAGCGGTAGGCCCAGAAAACGATGGTTGGATGATCTTGAGGACGACCTGCGCAAGCTCGGTATAAGAAGATGAAGACTGAGACCAGAGGATCGAGACAGCTGGAGGCGGATTGTCCATGAGGCCGAGGTTCTCCAAGAGCTGTAGCGCCAATTGAGAGATTTAGAGAGAGAGAGAGAGAGAGAGAGAGAGAGAGAGAGAGAGAGAGAGAACAAGAAGAAAACGGAATTAGATAGACAACAATACAGTGAAGCTGAAGTGAACTGTTAAGCCTTACCTTGACTTGTAGATCCCAGTTCCGTCCAAAATTCGTATATTCGTCGCATCTCCTGCAACAGATAACAGATTGTCTTCTTTCTTCGTTAACACTGCTCAGCACTTTGTACTGCTGTAGCGCCAAAATACACTGCACTCGACACTAAAACACAACACTGTATACTTTCTGCAGAAGTAGGACACTTATTTAACACAGTCATCTAACTGCCGTTGCCTTCAACTATCAATATACAACAAAATTGTTTACAACACACCAAACGTATTGTGTGGATTAACTGTTTACCATAAGGTGAGACTATAACAGGTAAAATCCATGAACAAGTTGTTAATGTTTACATAAGGTACATAAAGAGTAATGCTATTTACATATAAAATGAGAAAAATCAGGAATCAAGTTAAATAAAGTAAAATCATCCAACATACAATTTTTTACAACATACTTGTGTGAAACTTGTAGAAATAAACAACCGTTTTGAACAATTAATAATGTACGAACATAAGCAAACGGCCGCCTTCTTTTTTTTTTAACATGATAATGTTCTTAGGCTGGGGGTCATTCCACACAAACGTCATCGAAAAACGTGACGTTTCCACACTTTCGATTCGCCACAGTCTAGAAATTTGATACGTAAACGCATCAAGACAGAAATAATCGCTGCTGACATTGAGTTTAGCAAACGTTTCAGTGAGAATAAATTTGGTTTTACATGCTCTGTTTGTGATCGTCTGTGGTTTGGAAATGATTTACATAATTCACCAAACGTAATCCACATTATACGTTTCAAAAGCCTAAAAACATTATCATGCTTCGATGTTTCGGTTTCGTCGAAATTCTTTGAATGCTTAGGTGCATAAATAGAGAGAGGGAGAGAGAGGGGGAGAGTATTTTTTTTTTTTTTGAAAAAGATGCCAGCTTCTTACTTACTTTATATAAATTAAAACGTACGCACTTCAATTTACTTAGTCGAGCACCACATGATGTGTTTAAGATCAGCTGATTTAAATTTAATTTGCTTGGAGCGTGAATATTGATATAAACTTACTTGTGTTTAGATTTTAGTAAAACTACTGAATTTTTCACTAAAGACTTCAGAATGATCGTGCCAAGAATATTTTCATACTGTTTTTATTGTTTATATTGTTTAAAACTAACACAGGTTATTTAATTTTAATTTAAAAACACAAAGTTTAAGTAGTAATTTGAACTAAGTAGTAATCAGTTCATGTACTTCAGCTGTATTCAAAAGTAGTTCTTTCTTTCTTTTCAGAATTTATTTCTGTTTTGCATTCAATAAAATAGAATCTTTATGTTGTTTTATATTCGTAAAGAATTATTTAATAGTGTAACTTGTAGCAATTACGATGCTGTTAGCTTTGTTTTGAACGCCGATCATCTATCTCAACAGCTGATTGTGTTTTGATGACTCTAGATATTGTTTTAACCGTTACATGCTAGATTAGTATAGTACTATTCAACAGTTCAAAATAATATGAACGGGTTCTCTTAATGAATATTGCTTTCGCAATTTTTTAGTAGAGCGTGAGTGTTTTATAATGTTTAGTGTTGTATTCACTGTATTCCTAACGTTTACGAAACCTAAATAGAAAGTTCAAACTTTTAGTAAAATCTCACAAAATAAATTTTCAGTGACGATAAAGACAGAACAGACAATGTACAATGCGTGTGCTATTTCGGTGAATTACATATTTCCGAAAGTATGATTTACATAAAATCTCTGCCATGCCCTCGATCTCCGACACCTTTTGTAAGTACACAAATCATTATTCTCTTTTCTGAATAACAACACGTCTACCATTAGGTAACCGCTTTAGCATTATGAAACTGAATAAGTTTTTGTTTTTACAATAAAACAATTTAACAGATTAAATTGTTTAACAGTAATTGATAAACTACAACCTTTTCATTGACATTTTAAGTATAAAGTTAATATGTATTTTAAAATTAATCCGTTTTGTAGATTGATGTTTTAGTAGTTTTCTACTTTTTTGGCAGATCTGTTTTACAGTTCGTTGTACGCTGAATAGCAGTGTGATGTGTCACACACACACACACACACACACACACACACACACACATTTAAAAATGAAGATCCGTCATTATTTTAAAGACATCCATGAGCTATTATAAATGTTCATACGTATATCAATTGAATAGTACAATTTTAAAAAAAGGTTAGTTGAGTTATAGAAAGTCCCTATTCTTTTTAAAACAACAATAGTGATGGAACTGTGACACTGCTTACAAAATGGAATGCGACCACGACAAATCTACTCCAAAATTGCACACATCATTAAATATATTAATTAGACTGATATTGTAAATAGCCGATAACGATTAAACAATCAAAATTAAATATTAAAAAATGCATTACGTAGACGCTATTACGATTCCATATCTTTGGGATTTAAGCCCCGAAATTACGAATTTTGATATGTTTAAACTGTACACATACAAGTCCAGTGCAATTAATAGGCCTACCTCTTATAATATGTAAGCAATAGCTTAAATATCGCCACTAAAAATTTCCGCATTATAATTATAATAAAATGTATGTTTATACTGGTATAAACGTGTTACAGCCAGGATGTATTTTTAATGGAATTAATTAGTTATTAGAAAGTACAACAATAGCCATCAGAATTAGAAAACTGAATACTTAATAACAAAATTTCTATTGTGTTTTATTTCTGAACTTATTTTTTATTTTATTATATAAATTTTATTCTTCCTGCAAACAGTGTATGTTTTACATTTATTGTACATATATTTGCTAAAAAAGTGCAAGCTGGATTTAGCATTTTTATTATTTCATTATAAAATATAACATTGTATGCATTATATAAATTTGTTATTTAAGACATATCGAAGGGTTAGTGATAAAACTACCTAAGTCCAAGTTTTAATTATGAGTCAGTATGTTTCAGAAACAACATTTTTTATCCATTTCTCTGTTTCTTTTTCTTTTTTAAAAGCTACGTAATCAATAAAAAAATCTCTATTAATAATAAAACTTAACCTTGAAAATCAGTTTTATTATTCATCAAAACACTTGGATATCTTTAACTTAATTTTTCGGTAAATTCACATGAATGGACTTGGGTAGATTTACCACTAACCCCACAATATAGTATAATTTATAATTATAATATACAATGATACGGGAGCGCGTACACACACACACACACACACACACACACACACACACACACACACATTTCTGCTTACGCATCCTTCGCTTCATTAGCAACTCTGATATAAGTATAAGCTCTGAAATAACAGAATATGTTTTCTGTATCTCAAGGTCTGTTTCAAGAATAATATTTGAGACTTTCCCTTAATTATAAAAAAAGCCTCCAGGTGGTCTAGTGGCTAACGCGGGCGATTGATGCGCTCGTGGCCCGGGTTCAATTCCCGGCGGACGTTCCGTACGGCGTGCACTCAGCGTCGTGATGCAGAACTGAGTAGGCGTGAGATAACAGCGCCGCCTCCTGGCTGTGAATACCGTAACTAGCGGCTGGTGGCGCGTAGTACTAGCCATACACCTTCACACTAACATAAAAAGCCGCGCGGGTACGCCTTGGTCTTTAACGGACTGTTGAGCGGAGGATTTAATTATAAAAAAATTTAACCCTTGTTTTGAAAGAGACAAAAGTTTGTTCAAATATTGAATTCAAATTAGCTGAAGAAATATTTTTGATTTGAATAATTTCATTCTTGTTCCTATAAATATAACTAAAGTTAAAAATAAATACATTTGTTGAATGGTCATGGAACATTATGGACAGCGACTTAAGCAGATAGAGAAATTTAGTTTTTAATGAAAATTTTTTAGGTATGCTCAATTTTTTGACACGGAATGCTCAATGGTATCCAGAGACACATTCTTACTTGATTAAAGAGCAAATATTTTTATTGTAAAAAAATTCCCTGTAAGTGCTCCATATTTTATTGAATAAGATGTAAGGTTAGCCTATTAAATACAAAAATATTTTATGGAAGTAGATTTTAAAGTTACTTACAAGTACGTATTTAACTCATTAGAATAAATGGTTGTTACAAAAAATTAGTTAATTGTAAAAGTAACTGTAAGCCCGTTTTTTAAATACTTTTCATTCTCTCGACTTTCATTGGCGTCGTCGAAAGAAATACAAAATGCAAAAATACAATATAAAATTCTTGCGGATTTATAGTAAAATTATTCTGTGCCTACTTAATAGTACGTGACCACTACTATACGCGGAATGATTTGAGCGTAGACTGTTGCGCAGTGCAGTGGATTCGATACTCCCCGATTCCGAGAATCGGCTGTCTGTTGGACAAAGTGCACACCACGCCGCTCGAAGTGGTTTAAATGCGACGTTTTTACTGTGTGGTCCAATTCTTTTGCTTAAAATTATCATAACTAAAGTTTTTAAAGACTTCCTCAAAGTACTGAGTAAGCATGACTCTTTTACAATGTTCGAGCTGTTCAAAGTGGAATTATACTATATTTATTTCTCTTTGGAAAACCATTGCGGAGAAAACGGTCGCCAAGTGTATCATAATTATATTTTATAGAACAAAGGCGACCAATTTTCTGCGCCTCGAACCACTGTTCCAACCGGAAACTTGGGCTTGCCATGTGAGCAAATTATTTATTATAATTACTACATATTATAGGCAAATAGGCAGACATGAAACTATGTTTTGAGACGTCTCGTTAAGACTCTAATATCTTCTTCTTCTTCTTCTTCTTCTTCTTCTTCTTCTTCTTCTTCTTCTTCTTCTTCTTCTTCTTCTTCTTCTTCTTCCCTTTCAAGGTAAAGGAATTTTGCCTGTTCTGGCTTCACCATCTGGTCGTCCCACACTTCTTCGACTTATCAGGTGATAATTCAAGACCTGCTTTGGAACTCATTCTTTCAGCATTTCGGTACACGTTCTTTCCATCTTTATTTATTTCTTCCCCTAGTGAAACCAACTAAATGTTTAAGTTTTGTCTAACAGTTGCATTTCATATCCTGTCTTTCCTAACAGCCTTTCACTGACCTAAGAAATTTCATTTCTGACGACCCCATGTGTCAAAGATCTCTGTTTTTATTAGGTTCCCAACATTCTGAATCATATAAGAGTTTTTAATGTCTTATTCTTAAGAGTTCTTATAACTGTACCACATACCTTTTGAAACTTATTTATTTTATTGCTGATGTCTCTGTTTTTCTCGTAAGAAATATCGAAGCCTAAGTAATGAAAATGTAAGACCTGTCCTAAAATTGTATTCTTCATGACAATTTTTTTCTTACAGGATTGTTGCCAAAAAATGCCATGGTTATAGCTTTTTGACAAAGACATTTTCGTATTGTGAAGGGAACTTAGCTCATAAAGTTTACAGACAAATTTGAATCCTATTCCATATGTGACCGATATAATTTATACGGTGACTATACACTAAATAACAATGACAAACGGTTGAGAGAATTTGCAACTGATAGTGGCCTTAATGGCCTTAAAGAGTCTAGTGTAACAAGTCTAAATGTGAACTACTGTCTTTAAACTGACTTTAGAATTTTGGGAACAGATTTACTTGCAATATTTCCAATAGTGTTTTTTAGATCATCTCTATCGTGACTTTTTAAAACCCATAAGGATATGACAAGCCATATACTAACAGTCTTCGCATTCCGACTGGGATTTAGTGCACATTTTTACCCCACGGATTAGACCCTAGTTGAACTGATCCTAAACCCATCTTCTTCTCGGTGTACCAACATCCCTTGTCACATTAGTATCATGTGTCAAGGCTGCCACTAGTAATCGGTGATTTCTTATGCGGTACAAGCGTTGAATCTGATCATCTTGTACAAAGATAAAAGAACTCATATCCGGGCTGTTTGGCCGTGGTCGATTGCTTTGTTCAGTCATTTTCTCAACGTTGTGGTCGATGATTGCTTTTACCTCAGTTATGGCTACATTCGGCTCTCCACCATTTGTCGAACATTTCTAACTTTTTCTACTGAAGAAGGCCCGGATATGAATTCTTTTATCAGTGACGTCGGTCGTGATAGCCTACGTAATAATCTTGTGTAAAGTTTCAATTTTTAGTTCTTTTCTAATATCTTCATAACTCTGCTTATAAAGGAGAGATTATCCCTGTGTGCTTCTTAAAAATTTCTATAATCGTATTAAAATTTAAAAAAGTGTCTTCTTTTTCTTTCCATCCTATTCGTGGTTGCCCAATTCATCTTTTGCCTTTTGAACATTACCCCGGGCCCTCTTGACGAATGTGCTATAATCCATCCTGTTGACGTTGCCATTCCAGAGTCGTCGCTTTGCCTGTATAGAGTCCACTATGTCTATCACATGGCATGTTTCTCGAATTAAGACATTCCAACTTGCCGTCTTCTGCCTACCATTCTTCTCAGTAACTTTGTCTTAGCAACGAGTGTTTCTCCTCTCTTTGTCGTTGTTTCGGGCCTTGTCTCTGCTTCATACGTCAGGATGAAGTACTCGTCTCACTGTACTTTTATATATCCTAGCTTTTGTTTCCAATCTTAAAAAATTTATCATTCCAGGTAACACTACTCATCCAGACACGCTATTTGTTTTTGTAATCTGGCAGATTATTTAATTGCCTATTGAACCATAGCTTGAATCGTTACCCCTAAATAGTTGACTACTGTTATCCCCTCTACAATTTCTTTGTCTACTACTCACTTGCACCTCATGGCGTTGCAGCAGTAATCATTGTTTTAGTCTTAGCTGTAGACATCACCATATTATCTTGTTTATAACGCGTTGTAATATTTATTCAGAAGCAAACAAAAAATTCCAGTTGCTATACTTGTTAGTAAAGTACCTATATCATAAATAAATGACAATAGCCACATAAGTATTTTGGGTATACCGTATTTTGTTCTGTTTTAAATTGACTGAAATTAAGAAAAAAATTAGTTCTATAAATTCGTAAAGAGAAAACAGATTGTTGAAAACAAACTATATAATTTTCATACAAGTTTCGGACCTTAATAAGCCTAATTAAGTAACGCGAATAGTGGTCTAAAATAGGAAACATGGGTACTTTGTTCTGATATGGATGGATGAATGAATTCCAAAAACATTTCTTATCGAGACCACGGTACCAGTTTGTTTAAATCAGTTCGTGTATGTAGAACGAAGTAGTAAATAACGGAAGTCTTCCCCACTTACATGATAGGATATTCAATGTTAATATTACCACAGAATCGAGTCTTGACGTTTAGGGTGTGAAGTCCACTCGAGCGCCGTGGTTTTCGTTTGATTCATCGATTCCTCCTTCAGACGCCGAAGTCGAGAGAGACGTACGGCATTTATAATGGACTGTTTGAACATAAAATGACGCCGGAAAGTAGGAAGAGACGGAGAGAATGGTATACTGTGATAAGAGAAATGATGAATGTTAGAGAGGGGCAGTGGCATAAATAGGAGCTGCTCTTTGGGGGCAGGTGAGACAAGGTGGAATGTTGAAATGAGAATAGGGTGTTTGAAATGAGGCTGTTTGTCTTCCTCAAGACAAATGAAAAATTCAAAATTCTTCCCACATAATTTCATAAATACATTTTGTAAATTCTTTGCGTCCAAAAGTTTTTGAGTAAACCAACGTAAAGTGTAATTGTTGGAAAAATACGGAAAAGCGCTGACTTCAACATATTCTGTGTTGATTATGTGCTATTCAAAAATACGGAAAAGCGCTGACTTCAACATATTCTGTGTTGATTATGTGCTATTTAAAAATAAGGAAAAGCGCTTACTTCAACATATTCTGTGTTGATTATGTGCTATTCAAATGTACGGAAAAGCGCTAACTTCAACATATTCTGTGTTGATTATGTGCTATTCAAAAATAAATAACACCTATTAGAGGTATTATTTATTAAAGGTAATAAATCGCGTGTTTTTAGGAATCATTTTAGTTATAAATTGTATCCTTTATAGATCGTGTGAAAACGAGTCTTTCTGCAGATATTTTGAAAAACTCAGTTTTATTACACTTTCGCATTTTAATTTAAGGATGTCGTCCCAAGAACGTTTTAAGTAACTTATAGTTTGTGTTAAAGTTTGTTATTTTTTAATGTAAATCCAGCAATAATATCTTCTCACGTTTTCGAATCGTAATCAAGAAACTGCTAGTTTACGTGTGCAAAGAAGACGGTTCAAACCTTAAGATATTGTTACGACGGTCTACTCGATCGTCGTAGGTACAGTGGAACAAAATAAGTACTCGTACAAGACACCAATTAAGTCACTAATCACACCTTTAATTTTTACAGTTAAACAGTTCGTAATTAACAACACAGTCTCTACAACAAGTCAAACGAAAATTGTTCACACGCAATAAAATGTTCACTAAATTAAATACAGTTGTATTACAATTATACCGTCCGATTATAAAACACCACTCTTAACTAATAACCACTTGAACGCGCACAGTAATTTCGCCCGACAATAACTCTCGAACCGCGCTGTCAATATATCGCATTAATACTGAAACTTAAGGCCGCTGCCGCCATGTATTTTTACCTGCGATCACAGACCAGAATGTTCCTAATTGCGTCTAAGCGCTCGTGTGAACTACGTAATTAACTGCGGCCTTGACACTGTCCGCGCGGCTGGCGCCTTCGAGAAACCTCTCGAAAATGCGTCGACAATCAAGCACGTACGCCACACGCGTTACATCGAGATTCTTCTGGCACATTCGACAAACACGTAGATTGTTCTGTGATGTCGTAACAATATTGAGCAGAGGTGTCATGACATAGACACACAAGCCTATAAGGGGAAATGTGTCTGGGAAAAAAGATAAATTAAGAGGCTCTGCCTTCGTTGTTTGTCGCGTCCGTAATTGTACGTTAGTTTTTAAATTGACAATTTTCATTAATACAGAATTCTAACTTTATCTTGCTTATTTACAAATATTGCAATTCCTTATATTTCTACAATTATTTATGAGCGTTATTTTGACAAACGCAACTAGCTTAGAAATAGGCCTACTTTAATTGATTATGGTATTTTGCTAACATTTTAAATAGCTCTACGGGAGTGTCGATCTTCCTGATCCTTTTCGTAGTTACGTCATTGATAAAGGATATAGTAGAAATTGTTGAAAGAAAAAAATTATGATAGTACTGTATGTAAGGAGGATGATGGATAAAATGCCAAAGACAGTGATGCGCTGGAAACCACACGTAATAAGGAGAATGGAAGTCCTGAATGAATTGAGTTAAAGAGGACTTCACGACGAAAGCGGAAGAGTAGAATTAACTGCAGTTCGAATATTTAGTGTAGCTTTTTGTTACCACAGCATTGTGCAGACTCCTAGATAAAGAAAAATTGATTGAATCTAAGGAAGTTTAAATTATTGCTATGTGCATTTCATGTACTAGGCTTGGACCCTGTTACGGTATCGATACTTTCCTCAATCTATTGACTCTTCGTCTTCCTCTCTGTTCAGCTATATCTTTTTGCTTTGACTAACAGCCTCTCTTCGTTTATTGTCTCTATATACCCATTTCATCACTGCCCATTGCCCTGGACGTGTTTAAAATTAGGTCGAATGTTTTAAAATATTTCCTTATGCTTTCGTTTCTTAATCTCTCCCAACGACTGCAACTTTCACTCTACGTAGAAATTTCGAAACCTATTATCAGGTCTGCTATAGAAGACCTCTCAGTACTGGAAGTAAGTACCGTCTGGATGGACCAATGCGGGACTGCCATCTTTGAACTTCTGGAGTTGTACCAGGTTTCTTTCTAAGACCCGCCTCCAAGGTACTTCCGTTCTCCTATAAGACTATTGACTAGCTGTCCCTCAATATTATTGGCCACCCAGTGGGTCCTACCACTCTATCGCTGAGTAAGACCTATGGTGGGGATGTCACCTTAGAAACTCTGGAATTGTCCCTGGATTCTTTCCCAGATCACCTACCAGGGATTTCGGTTCTCCTCTGAGACCGGTGACTGTTTGTCCCCCAATATCGTTGGCCACCCAGTGCTTCTTAACACTCCGTCGCAATAGTAGGACTGCCAGCTTAGAAAAACTGGAATTGTCTCTGGATTCTTTCCCAGGTCGCCTACCAAGGATTTCGGTTCTCCTCTGAGACCAGTGACTGTTTGTCCCCCAATATCGTTGGACACCCAGTGGGTCCTACCACTCTATCGCTGAGTAAGCCCTATGGTAGGGATGTCACCTTATAAACTCTGAAATTGTCTCTGGATTCTTTCCCAGATCGCCTAGCAGGGATTTCGGTTCTCCTCTGAGACCAATGACTGTTTGTCCCCCAATATCGTTGGCCACCCAGTGGGTCCAACCACTCTATCGCTGAGTAAGCCCTATGGTGGGGATGTCACCTTAGAAACTCTGGAATTGTCTCTGGATTCTTTCCCAGATCGCCTACCAGGGATGTCGGTTCTCCTCTGAGACCGGTGACTGTTTTTCCCCCAATATCGTTGGTCACCCAGTGGTTCTTAACACTCTGCCGCAATAGTAGGACTGCCAGCTTAGAAACTCTGGAATTGTCCCAGGATTTTTGCGCGGACCGCCTTCCATGGACTTCCGTTCTTCTCTGAGACCGTTGACTGGTTGTCCCCCTATACCTTTGGACATCCAGTAGCTCCTCCGCCTTTACGAGTGGTTCCCCATCCCAATGACAATAGAATCCCCTTTACTCGACCCGCTATTCTACATTTCAAAGAGTCGTTTCGCACTTGGTCGACGAGGGACAACTTAGTATAGGCTGACACTCGGTTTCCAGACCCGCTTTGATCCCTATACGGTGCCCAACCTCACCACGTGAACATATCGTCGGAAATGTCCCTTCATCTAGGAAACAGACCCGGCATGGCTTTCTTATCATCGTCAGTTTTTTGAAGTACAGAAACTTGAAATTCTATTATGATGCTTGCTGAATGAATTTCTTTTTCGTAATAACTGAAATTGTTTTGCAAATTTTAACAGGCTGTTGTAAATTTTATAACAATATCGTCGTATTTCATACGTTGTTACGTTCCGATTGTGTTTGATTACTGTTATAGCTTGTAATCGCGATAGCATCGGCATCGTGACCAGTCTGGTACTAAAGCCACCACTGCTATTTATCGAATATTAATTTAGACGTGATAAACAGCCTTCATGATTTAATGTGGCTGCATACGGTAGCGAACGCTTTCGGTCGCATTGTCTTGTCCGATACTGCGTGGGGTGTTTTTTGTTTGTTCGTAATAAATCTTGTTTTCTACAATTACGTAAGACAGACTAACGCAGCCACCGATTGAGTCGGTTCCGCGGCCTACACAACTGTTCAGTCGATACGTATTGTTGCAGTCCGGTAATAAATAACTATCGATATCGGACAAGATAAAAAGTATGTTCTCCCTATAAATACGGATATCGGTAGGAGAACAAGCAGAAACAAAACTAATAAACAATTGGTTACGTTGTATTTCAATATCCGAGGAGAAAGATTTAAATCTTCAGCGTATCTACACCGCTGTTGAAACTTTTACAGATCCCCCACTTCGTTGTGTAGTGTCGTTCTCTTTTCTAAAGTATCCCATATAACCGTTTAATAGTTTTCTCATTTTCATCATCATCTTCAATCCAGTGGCGGCTGGTGATTCAAAATTTTGATGGTTGCAGTAGTTGTTTGTGTGATGGGAGAGGGGTTAAAAGACATTGAACTATCATAATCACAGTGTGATATTAGTAAATTATTACTATTATTTTATAACCTCAAACAACGGATAACATTTACCTTGAACCAACGTAAAAATTAAACCTGACACAACTTATATACCTAAATCAAGAAGCCCGTGCTGATTCATACATAAAGTTGCGCTAAAGCGCTACTAGTGGAGCGTTGCAGAAACTTTGCAACCACCAAGCGTACATTGGGAACATAGAACAACTGTGAAGAAGAGTAGCGCATATGTTTGTGTAGTAAGCTCTGCCATTTACTGTTACAGCGGCCTACAACCACCAGCCTACGCGCCAATTTGAATTGTACGCCAACATTGCCGCGTAGAACCTGATACGCTCTCCGTTGAAATTTATGACACTTTTAGCTGTTTAATGTTTGCGTATATTATTTTATAGTTTAGTTATTCTATATTGGTGGCTTTGCAACGCTGCAACCATAACACCAGCCGCCACTGCTTCAGTCCAAGGTTTAAGCCTTAATTATCACATTGCGGAACCCATCTTCTCCTAGAGCTGTCTTTCCAACAGCCTCATATTTAAGAACCGCTACTATTACATTCAAATTTTTGTACAGTTTATTAAAAATAATTAATCCACCTCTGTTTACCTTTGTAGCACATACTAAAATTTACTTTCGGTACAATGAATTAAATTAATATTTTAAAAGTTCTTTATGTCTTATTTACTGTAAAGTCTTTACTGAGGTGATAGAGCCTTTCTTTTGAATAAATTTTTTTACATTCTTATGTATTTATCCAATACATTCTTGGATTTTGTTGTCCATGACGTGTCCGTTGATTAACTAAATATAGGCCTATGTATTTCACTACCGACACGGAACACAAAGTTTTTATCGGTAAAATCATATACGTTTTACCTTATAGCCTGAACCAGTTTTTCGCTTATTATAAGCTTCGTCAGAGGCTACCACTGGGAGCGCTGTCCGTCTTCTTCTTGGCGACGGCGCCGACTTTTCATGGATCGATGTTGTGTGTGTGGGGTGTAATATGTTCGAATAATACGTGTGATTTGAATTTTGTCTGTTCGTTTAGGATGTCGTTATGTGTTTGCATATTTCCAATTGATCAAGAGAGTCTAGTTTTTGGCCTTTTGTGTGTACGTGTAGAATATCCATGTTTGTGTCGATGTTTGTGTATGTGTGGTTTGCTTCAATGAGGTGGTTTGCAAAGGTGAGTTCTGTGGTGGAGTGTAGTGCCTTTGTGTGTTCAATGTATCTTTGTTTGAAGAAACGTCCTGTCTGGCCTATGTAGAATTTGTTGCAATCTGAGTAATTAAGTTTGTAAACACACTAACTGGTTCAGGCTATAAGGTAAAACTTTTACGTTTTTTAAATAAAAACTTTGTGTTCCGAGTCGGTAGTGATATATTTAATTTTTTTATAATTATATATAAATAATACAAGTTCACGAAATTGTCAATTGATAGGAATTCAACATTAGAACACAAAATGGTCCAGATTGTAGGGTATGCAGATGATATCAATTTTATGGCAAGATCCCAAGGAAGAGCAAAAGAGACAATCCAGGAACTCAAAGGTGAAGCAGAAGAGATAGGATTGCAGGTTATTAGAGATAAAACAAAGGTTATGATCACCACTCGGAAGAAAACCAGGAAAACTGAACAGTTTGAAATTGAACCACTAAACCAGGAAATAGTGAATCAGTTTAAATATTTAGGATGTTGGATGGCAGAAGACAATGAAGAAATAAATGAAAAAAGGAGAAGGATACAGGCCGCAAATAGAACATATGCTTCATTGACATCTATATTGAAGACAAGGAATATCCACTATCAGTCCAAGGTCACATTTTTAAAGTTATGAATAGACCGGTGATAACATATGGCAGCGTGACTTGGGCTCTGAACAAACAAGCCGCTAACATAGTCAATACTTTTGAAAGGAGAATTTTGAGGAGAATATATGGACCAATCCAAGTAAACGGGATATGGAGAATGCGTCACAATGAGGAGCTCTACAAGCTGTATAAAGACAATGATCTGGCCACCACCATCCGACTGCATAGATTGCAATAAGCAGGACACATCATTACGATGGAAGACAACCTAATACCTAGGAAGGTACTGTTTAGTCAGATCGAGGGTAGAAGGCCTGTCGGAAGACCCAAGACACGCTGGATTGACGCAGTGGCGAGGGATGCTGATAATTTATTTAAAATAAAACGATGGACATCGATCGCCAAGGACAGGGAAAAATGGAAGAGGATGGAGGCTAAGGTTCGACTTCGAACCGTGATGCCATAGAAGAAGAAGAATACAAGTTCACTTCCCTTTAATGTCGACTGTAGAATCTTCAGACGAGGGTTTATCCTGGATCTGGATGAATACGTGGCTTGATATAGTCTGCCCGGCGTCGGCCGTGTAGATATTTCTCACGGGCACGTTGCATACACTTTTACCGCGAACCGATACCGTTACTGATGCTAGTGTCTTATGCTTACACGTTCCAGCAAACTAGAAGTGTCTATATCACTAATCGGAGTGTCTTGAACTTTCGCGGATTAGCACAATTATAATAATTTTCGTAGTAACTCTAGGAATTTTCTAACTTGTGTTTGTCACAATTGGCAGACCAAACCCCTGATACCAAAGTGGCGTTTCCATGTTATCGATTCCGAAGAGAAGCTGATTTATCCGTTCAAAGTTACGACGCATATCCAGAAAGTAAGTTCCGTTTTTAAACATTGCCGCGGTATCGATGCCGTCACGCTGTTGCACATGAGCAGCAAGTTTTCGATCCGTTGGAAAACCAACTCAATTTCTAAACAACTGTGCACTGAGTAAGCTTCGTTGGACGTGTTTATAATGTCGAAGAAACTCGAAACTCCCGCCGCGTGTGAAAGTAAGATATGTGATTCTGTTCTGGGTTCGAAAGCCATTAAAAAAATTAAAATTCACCGACAGATTTTCAATATTTATGGAGAAAAATCAGTGAACGATTCAATGGTACCAAGATGGATACGACTTTTTTGTCAGACTTAGTCCGATCTAGAGTAAGCGACGTAGGATGCTCACCGGGGACATTGCGATGAATCATGGCAGTGCACACTCACTGTCGCTGCAACGCAACATCTCCTCACGAAGTTTGGCTGGCAACAATTCGATCATCCGTCTTGCAACCCAGAGACCTCACAACAAGCTAATATCACCTTTTCAAGCATGACAGATCCTTCATTGGTGGCCAACGATGCCAAAGAAGCAGTTAATACATGGTTCAAATCACAGGCGGGAAATTTGTATGACGAAGGTATACAACGCCTGGTGCCTGTAGCGGTCACAGGACCGTACGTAATATTTAAGACTAGGTTAGTGAACCTAGAGGAAGCGAAAACTGTGCTGGAGCTTAACAGAGTGACAGGATTTGGAATCAACACATTTTAACAAAATAACAAGATTTATTAGATTTCACGTTGATGACACAATGTTCCAGTTTCACATTGTTCTTTACATATAATCATTAATTTATAGTATTTAGTAAATGGTCATAAAAGATATAGGCCTATATGTATATTTTTTTTCCAGACTAGCATACCCCATGAGGGAGAACAACGCGAACATTAATCCAGTAGAAATGACCGACCATACAAACGTTAACCCTACCACTTAATTAAAGAAAACACTAATAACCTTTGAAGAATGATTATAATAAAAATAATGGTAATAAAGATAATCTGACTCCACATAGCTTAAGCAAAGGAACCATGCTTTAGTAGAACAGTTTAACCATCCCCTCATGGTGTATGTTAGACAAGTTACAATGGAACAGTTACAATTGTTACAACTTGAGTTCTGACCTTGAGATACTTTCAGTTCTTAATAAGTTGTTACACGGATTGAGTTGACAGATATTTAATGTCGAAAACAAGGGTAGCCAGACTATGGAGTTGATGTAGTTAGAAGAGGGATAAATGAAACGCTCCCACCTGTAATTATGTAGCGACGAACTCAAGTTGAAACCGGATGAACTGTGGACGAGCAGATGTTCCGAAAATTGTCCATGTGCTATGGTGACTGCTTACTGGAAATCGTTCCTGGTCTTTCTGGATCTCTCGGTGTATTTTGATTATTCCGCATTTCTTGGTCTGACGGCTTCGGGGAGCGCCTTAATGTAGAACCGCTCTGCTGGTGGTCACAGATGTTCGCATGACCACCAATCTTCCCCCTTTTCCCTGGCTAAGGCAGGGACCCTGAACGGTCTTGAGGAGTCTACTCACACATGAAAGAATTCAGACACACAAAACCTCGGCCGTCAGACCAACGGGAATGTCCTGATTGAAGGCTTGCTGAGAAATGAGCCCGAAGCCGGGACTTGTTGGTCGTACCTGCCTGCGTAAAACAAACCTGTCCCAGTTTGTCAAAAATAAAGCCTTTGGCTAACCTAACTGCGAACAAAACACAGCGAACAGCTGACACCCCAGACTGGTCACTAAATCGCGTCGCCGTAACTTCGACAATGGTATTGGCAGGCGCTGCTGCCAACCTTGTTGGTAGCTCTGAACAACTCTACACGCGCCGGGAAAATTCAAAGTCCCGGCACATGCCTCGCTATGAAAAGTGTTTCAAAAATGACGGAAACTATATAGAAAAGTAGCTTAAGGTGTGTACTTCAAATTACAATAAAAATGTTTTGAACGTATATTCTTATTCTTGGATTTCGTTGTCCATGACGTGTCCGTTACTTAACTAAATACAACTATTTCACTGACGACTCGGAACATAAAGTTTTTTATGAGTAAAAACATAAAGTTTTACCTTACAACCTGAGGTTTGACTAAAAATATGTTTTTACTCATAAAAAATTTTGTGTTCCGAGTCGTTAGTGAAATAGTTGTATTTAGTATACTCTTAGTTTCCTTTAACACCCTATCGGAACTTACTTTCTGGATAGCCGTCGTATTTTCGTCGACTGCCTTTCTCGTAATCTGATGGTTTCTTAGACAACCTCTAAGATAAATATATCTACTGACATGTAGTCGACTGTCCAAACAGAGTATTTCCGGTAGCACCCGCCAGAGCGGATCCAGAGGTTGGGTGAAGTGTCGTCTTACCCCCTCCCAAAACACTCAAATTTTTAACGTAGGACATAAGAAAACAAATAAAAGCATTAGGAAATTAGGAAATAAACATTTCGGAAAACGGCGTGTTAACACACCAATATACCTACGTACAGAAACGAGTAGGAACTGATTCACAAACGCCTATACAGACCTTGCTAGAATCGGGTTGGCGTTCATAAGAAACAGATTCTAATCGTAAAATGAAATATCGCTCTCGGTAATATTAACCCGTAATATTTCGTTCGTTGTTGACAGCGCGATTTCACCAGTTGCAGACGGCCAATGCCCGCAGTTTGACCAATTAAATTCGTCACTATTTTAAACGTTGCTCAAACCGGTTGGGGACGCCCACTTCCGACATCTCGAGTGCAGCTGCCTCTGGGTCCTCCTTCGTTCTATGAAACGCGCCAAATGCGGTTTCAATAAATTAATATTAGGTTCATAAACACGAATAATCACAGACGTAATTAGAAAAAGAAGAATTACCTTCTACGGACATGTTCAAAGAATGAATACTGACAGTCTAACAGGGAAGCTTTTCAACTATTTCAAAATGCTCAAAATGTCCAATACGTGGTTCAAAGAAACAGAACAAGACATAGGAGAACTCCAGATGACTCAAGAAGACATTGAAGAATGCTTGCCACTTCAAAAGAAATTTAAAAATGCCGAAGGTTTTCAGGAAAACCCAAGAAGGGGACAGGTGCCATCTGGACTGTCGAAAGGGAGGAGAGACATCGATCAAGAATGAAGGACATGTGGGAGAGAAGGAAGAGAGAGGAGAAGAAGGGAGGAACCGGTTGAACGAAACGTAGTCCACAGTGGATCATACGAAATAAAGAAAACAAGATTAAGTTACACTTCTCTCTTCTTAAATGAGTTCATCACTGCCTCATAGGTACCTGACCGTGGGTACTCTTTTGGTCATGTTTTTCATGTTTTTCAAAGTATTTTTCGATAGTTACAACTGTTACAAGGTGTGTTTATAAGATTTTATGATAAAATTGTTTTGTTTCTAAGTACAATATCTTAGAAACAGTAGGTTTTTTGGCTATAGTCCATCCCAAAAAAGTTGTAGCCCTTTTAATTTTCTATAAAATGCATTTTTTATATTTTTTATCTTTAAAATTAACCGAATTATGGTAAAAAATGTGAGCGCTCAACGATGATAAAATTCGGTAACTTCTTATTTTATCAACGGCTACTAAGTGGAAGTCGAAAATAAATAATAAATATGAAGTATTTTGTATATTATAGTTTGTAAGATAAAAATATTTTTTTTATTATTTGATATTATCTTGCGGAATTTGAATTTTAACCGCTTCAATCTGTACCCTCTAGCGGAAGAACCCGGTAGGCACACTGAGATAAATATTATTACAAAATTTGTAAATTCAAAATTTCTAGCTATTCATGCTGTCTATACTTATAAGGAACGCCGATAATGGAATTATAATCAAAACATTCTGAAAGATAACTGTTATTGTACCTAATACTTATTTATAATCTATGTTGAAAAGCGCTGCGCTCGAATTTTCGAAACTCCTTTGGATGGAACCGAAACAAATAATAAATAATAATATACAAGTCTATATATTGCTTTGAAAGTGGTGTTGTTGTAAGTACGTTTATAACATTTATAGTGCAGTAATTTGCAAGATATGTAACTAGATATTTGACATTTGAATATGTACTTTGATATAAATTTTGTATAAAGTTGTACTTTCATTTAAATGAATCTTTTATTCTTCGGAATCGTGATAAGCGACCCAAAAAACCTACATATATCCATGTCGAAAACTTTCGAGCGAAATATTATTATCAATCCCTAATTTTTGCTATTTTCGCCCTTAAAACCTCCCCTTTTCACCACACGTGTAGTCTGACCTCGGAATCGTGATCAGTGACTCAAAAAACCTATATATACCCATGTCGAGAGCTTTCGAGCGAAATATTATGTTATCAACCCCTAATTTTGGCTATTTTCGCCTTTAGAACCACCCCTTTGCACCTCACGTGCAGTCTGACCTCGGAATCGTGATCAGCGACACAAAAAACCTAGATATACCCATGTCGAGGGCTTTAAACGGTGTCCTAACATTCTTTTACATTTTTAACCATTTAGGGGTGTTTTTCAACCCTTTAAGGGTGAGAGCGGTCAACATTTTTTTTTTTAACTTTGCTGTATAGTATAAGCTTGTAAGAAGACAATAAAAAAAAATTATGATAATCCATGGAGACTTTCTACAATTCCCTAGTTTTGCCGATTTTTACGCCTCATTGAATAGACTAAAATATCTTGTAACCGATGTTTCAATGGCACGTATTACTAGCTACCGTTTACTTGAATGGGACTGGTTTCGGGGGATTATCACACGTTTTTCAGCCACTTTGAAGATTCCAACATAGATCTTGAATATTTTTAATTCTTTTTTCTTTCTCTTGTTTCTTCTTTTGTAAGAAGCCGACACGACCGGACAGTCCCCAAGGTAAAATCCTAGATACGCCACTGTGTTCAGTTGTTTTTATATAGTGAAAACTAGCGGTAATTCGCAACAGAGCGACAGGAATATTCATTTAACATAGGAAATATTAAATATCGGATTCCACTAAGTCATTAAATATCGTCAGATCTGACAAAGGTTAACACAGCATCGGTCTCTTGGCCCCTGCATTTTGTTGCAGGCTTCCGTACAATTCCACCGCAGACCTCTTCCTCAATCTCGACTCTCTCGCTCTCTCTCTCTCTCTCTCTCTCTCTCTCTCTCTCTCTCTCTCTCTCTCTCTCTCTCTCTCTCTCTCTCTCTCTCTCTTTCTCTTCTTAACACATACTCCGCTCATCTAATTATTTTATTCTTACCTTCCGTCACGATTTCCTGTAGTCTGTTCAAATCTCTCAATTTGGCTGGCTGTCTCGATTGTCTCAGTTTCTTCCATTCCGTTCCCCCTACAAATCATTATAAATATTCTACTCACAATCGTATTCTCGAACATGAATAATCATCATCTTCAGCAAGGATTAAACAAAAATTGGTTTAATCCGGTCCAAGCAGAAGGACTACAGCTGATGACTTAAACGCTTCTTCGGACGTCTCACGCCTCTCCTTCCTTTGACTTATAATACAGTAGTTATCCATTCGGGTAAGACATTAACATTTTAACCAATACTGGGAAATTTTATCATAATATTTAGTTCCTGCCGTGCAGTTATATTTTCCTTGCGTCAGTTTAGTATCTTTATTTTACGTAAAGTATCAGCATCCCTCGCCACTGCGTCAATCCAGCGTTTCTTCGGTCTTCCGACAGCCCTTCTACCCTTGATTTGACTAAACAGTACTTCCTAGGTATTCGGTTTCGTTCCATCCCAATGATGTGTTCTGCCCATTGCAATCTATGCAGTCGGATGGTGGTGGCCAGATTATTGTCTTTATACAGCTTGTATAGTTCCTCATTGTGACGCATTCTCCACAGCCCAGTAACTAACATGTCTCCTGAATATGTTAGTAGCAAATCGCAGGGTAGGGGCCGTCAGCTTCGGACTTAACGTCCAGCCCGATTTTCTGTCTGGGTTGTTTCCCATAAACTGGTTGTCTTACTGGACTAAAGGAACCAGTTGTCCCTGTACGCAGTATAATAGCCGACTAAATCCAACTAGATTCCCGCCTGTAATATTCCAATGAGAGCCGGACCAGGATCATCCCTTGGTTCTGGTGTCTACTTCTGCCCTTCACCAGGGATACTGATCGACCTTCGGGTCTAGATTCGTACTGTCCTGCATCAAAAGAGTCCCCTCTTGTTGGATGTGCACTTCACCACGCAGTACGGTCGTGGCTTGAGAGAGGCTCAGGGTTCCATTGGGAGGTAAAATCACTTTAACAAACTCTTAGAATTTGTGAGGAACCCAGTCAACCCGGTTCAAAAGTAGTACCTCTCGAACATGAATCTTATTTCCTTGTTTCCGCTCTTCTGCTCACCGTTAACGTTTCCGCTCCATAGAACCAGTCCGGCCTGTTTCTCATTTTTGACAACGATTTTGTTTTAAATAACTTTTCATAGGTCAATGCAACACTCTCGATGTTGCGTGTATCAAGTCTTCCATTTCCTGTTCTTCTCTCTTCCCTTGTCCAGATGTTTCTATCGGTTCCAGATTTGCCTGGTCTTATCTATGGATGTAGCGTTTTGATCATTTTCATCATTCATACTTGATCAGCCTTCTCAAAGATTACTTTGGCCAATACTCTCGGTTTGAGGGAAACGTTATTAGAAATATATTTTTACGTTTAACCGTAATAAGTGGCAAAGTGCCTGTCGTAGTCTGAGTATCGTACCGTAAGTGGAGTGGAGATCGTAATCGTAAGTGGCTAAATCGTAATAAGTGTAATCACTTAATTAAATCCCGGAGACACGAACAGAGTGGTGCGGGCCGGTACAGAGGTAACGTTTGAGACTCACAGTATGGACGGCTGTGCTGCTTTCGTGGGATCGAGTCAAGGCCAGCAGTCGTTCTGCTTGCCCACGCATATCGTCAAGGACAATAATATAGCGGTCTCATTTGGCATTCCTGGCCTACATAAGTTACAAAGGTACAATTACAATGCGTCCCCGCCCCCCCACACACACCTCTCTTAGCTGTGAATTTCGGTTACTAGGTATTTGAATTCTCTATGGCGATGGTGGAACTTGAGTCGTACATGCCTGGAGGGACAACGGCCACAGGCCTAATGTTCCAATGGAGAAGAAAAAGGAAAAGAAGAAAAATAAGAAAAAGAAGAAGATTAAAAAGAAGAAAAAACAAGAAGAAGATAGAAACAGTAATTCATACAGTACTACTACTATATGCATCGTCTCCTTTACAAAGGCGTGGGTAGCCAGACACGTCAGTTCAACACGGTTTCCAATCATGAAAGCTGTGGTAGAGAATACAGCTGACGTAGACAATCCAGGAAAGCCTATATTGTCTGAATCTTATAGTCTGGTGCGAACAATATCACTGCGTCATTGTGATTGGAAGGGTCAGTTTACTCGACGACTCGCGTAAAATAGGCTGGAGAAAGTCTGTTTCTCTGCACTTCGATAGTATCGATTGCGTAGTATTATTACAGACGCGTCGGTGTACTCTCTCAATCCGAATGCATAACGGATCAGCACTCTCGCTTACAAAGCAAGCGTTGTGCGTTCCATTCCCCATCTCATGATGCGCATCGATTCTCACGCATTGTAAACAGACTCGAATACCATAAGCTTCAACTAATAAATACAGGTGTGCGAGGGTCAGTTGAAAAATTCGCGGAGCGACAACTGTTGCTTAGCGGTAAAACTGCAAGATTTGTATTTTATGTGAACTCCTGTTAATTTCCAAATCTATCGATCAATTTATTCATTGTTTAAAAGCTGTTTAAAATTTACGTGTCATGCGTGTTTTGAAAACCGGTATCGTGCAAAATCAAACATCGTGGTATGATTCTTTGTTAAAAATTGTTTAGCACCAACGGAAATTCAGAACGAAATTTTAAATATGTCAGGAAATGCTGCGACTTCAAAATCAACGGTTTGTAAGTAGGCACTTGAGTTTAAACGTGATCGCACTGGACGCCCAAAAAATGCAACAACTCCAGATTCGGCAGCCGTCTTACACAACGCTTTTTCACACCAAGTTCTTTAGTTTAAGTATGATGCACACGCTCATATGAGATGCCTATGATTTCAGTAACGTCATCCACTCCTCAATCTGCGGTCTTCCAACACCCTATGAAATTTTTTCAATAATGTCATTTTTTGTTGCAATTTTTGAACGTCCACTGCTTGCATCGTCTTCAGTCCTTGTACAACCACGTTTAAACTCGAGTGTGCCTCACTTACCGTTTTTCTGAAGGCGCAGAATCTCCTAACAAATTTACAATTTCGTTTTGATTTTCCATTGGCGCTAAAACGTTTTTAATAGAGAACTTATCACAACACGATGTTTGATTTTGTGCATTTTAAAACACGCGTGACAGGAAAATTTCAAACAGCTGGTAAAAAGTGAATAAATTGACAGATATATCTGGAAATTAACAGGTGTTCACGAGAAATATACGTCTTGTACCACATGAAAGATTTAGTTCTACCACTGAGCTATAGATGTCGCTCCGCGAACTGACTCTCGTAAGACAAGGGATCCCGTTATTACGCATTAGAATGGCGGTGTGTGGCTCTACGAGGGATCGGAATAAATCAACGCTACTTCTTGAACATACTATAAAAACAGATGATCTGATTCTGCTTGCACCGACTGTGGACAGTCTCCAGAAATAGATATAGTCCTATTGTTTAGATAAAAGAGAATCAACCTATTGTGCAAGGATATCAGCGTAGAAGACAAAGGTAGAAGAATGACTTTGGTTAGGCGATTGGAACGAAAGTAATACAGTACTAAGAAATAAACCACTGTAGCAAGTGTCTCAATTTTAGTATTTTGGTTGTCATATCACAACGAATACAATGGGAATCTGATAATGTTGTCAACAAAATTATTAAATATAAAGCCGGTTTATGTGGAGCACCAGCAGATATTTAGAAATTAAGGTAGACTGGAGTTGTGTATGTCTCGTTATATAATACTTTGGCTCTTCTTCTTCTTCTTCTGCTTCTTCTTCTTCTTCTTCTTCTTCTTCTTCTTCTTCTTCTTCTCCTCCTCCTCCTCCTCCTCCTCCTCCTCCTCCTCCTCCTCCTCCTCCTCCTCAACCCAGAGGTTGATGGGGTTGAAATTTCTTTCTTCCCGTAGACAGCCTCTTGATCACCACATATTCCTTCATTCTTTCTTCTTATACCCCCCATCCAAGTACTCCCGCCTGGTCCTTCCTCTCCCACTTCGCCCCTCTCTCATTCCCTCGACCAGTTAGAATGGTGTAGCAGGTGACTAACCATATTACTTCCCCTTTCCACAATGGATCCAATCAGCATCCTACTTTCCCCCACTCTCTTCAAGACCTGATAATTAGGTACTCTTTACGTCCGCGATATTCTTAAGGACTTCCTCCAGCACCGCATCTCAAAAGCTTCATGGTAGCTCCTCTCAACGTTCCTCAAAGTCCAAATTTCCGTTTCCGGCCATATGTGGTCCAAATGAAACGCTTTATAAATTTCTTCGTGATTCCAGAGATGCGTTTCTGAACGCTACTAGAGACATTTTCTTAAAAAATGACCTTTTTGCTTGTATGATGCACTTCCCGTGTCATGTAATGCAGCTCCCAAATTATTTAAAAGAATCGACTTGCACTAGCTTCCTATTGTCTAGAAATACCTCAGCCTTCCGTTTTCCAGTTCCGGCTTTCTTTAGGCATACTGGCCTAAATTGATATTAAAACAGTCAAGGGTAAAAAAGGATTAACTTTAAATATCTTCCGCTAAGATGGTCTGTGACAACCAGATATCAGAACAAGCAATAGTCGAACGACCTGAGTGGTGCTCAAACTGTTTCCACCTTGCGATCAGACATGTGATGTTCTATAGAAATATGCATTAATGTGTTGTGGCAGATATTTAAACTGTTAACAACTTATGTTCGCAGCATAAGTTAAAATGGGCTCCACAATAGTTGTGTAGATTCTCAGTTTACTTTGAAGTTTCATTTTGTTCGACCAAAGTAATGAGTTTACGAAACGAATAGCCTTTTCCCCCTGTTGTATCCTATTTTTTGATGTCATTCTTTGCAAATATTTTAAAGTTGAATTAAAAATCAGACCATCGTTATCTGGGCCTTCCTCCATTACAGCAACCCCGTCGGGCATAAAACTATGCGGTCTTTTCCATGCGAAGAACGTGTTACCTCCATCTTACGTTGTATCCATCAACTTTTGCAAACAACGGAGACACCTTAAACTTAGTCCGTATATCTGAAACATATCTGAGCGTGAGCATTCTCTGATTATTATTAAAAATCACGTTTCTACCGCGGTGATTTAATTTGCATCCATCTTTCACCATATCCTTGCACAGGTCAGCAGAGTGGGTATCGCCATTACCTTGTAAAATTTTATTTTAATTTCTGATGTAATTATTTTTTAATCTTCTTTGAATCTTCCCGTCTAGTTTACTCAACTTGTGCTACACATCTCTCTATACCTCACGAAATGTTACATCCCGTATCTGCTCCAAACAGTAGTCGTCTATCACTTTCTTCCGCACTGGATAACAACCACGCGATATCATCACTTGGTTATTGCCAGAGAAATTACCAGATATATTGCTGACTCATTCGCTGCAATTGAAATACAGCACTTTCTGATAGGTTCTGTTCATTTTTTTTCCATTTCTTCCAGCACTTTACAATTCCTTCGCTGAGTCTCAGCTCTCCCCCTTTTCTCCTGAATATTTTCTTTCTCCTCTTGCTAAGTTTTGTTTTGTCTACACCTTCTTCTGTTATTCATAGTAATCTCCCATCTTAGATGTTCTTGTTTCGTCTAATTGTCTCCCATTCACATTACACCTCCAAAGCACACCTTCTGTCTCTATACAGCTTTTCCTATTCTATATGGGATCAGCTAATCTCCATTTGGCCACTTGTTTTACTGACAGCTGCTATACACACTCCATCAAGCTCCGTTTAGGCCAAATCTCGTTCTCCTACTCAGTACCTCCATTTTTATCATCCTTATCTCCACGCATGACTCTTCTCTCTCCCTCACATGACATGACCAATACAACCGTAGTCTTCTTCTTCCTCCGAAACACGTGACGTATTTAATTTTGTCATTTTTCTCCTACTTCATTATGTATCCGTGTCAGCTCTCTGACTGTAATGAGCTATTCCCGCTACTTAGGACCACTGTCTGTCTGTCTATCTGGCACCTGTCTCTCCCGCCCCTCTATTTCTCTCTCTCTCTCTCTCTCTCTCTCTCTCTCTCTCTCTCTCTCTCTCTCTCTCTCTCTCTCTCCCCTTCTCTCCTTCTTCCTATTATGTATCCTTCTCTTTTCCCTGGCCTCATAAGTGTTATAGGCCAACTCATCTACTTATAAAAATGTGTATGTCTGCTGAGACATAAAATATAGCTTCAAAGACATTTGTAATAATTTAGATACCACAGATTAATTGTAAAAGTGAATGGATCTGATAATATAAAGAAATTTTGGTTTAACTGTAGAACGATTCTATACAAATAGAATATAGTACGTAATGAGGAATTTGAATACTGGAGAGTCCATCTCAAAACTGTCGAACTGATTATGTACAACTTCAGTGTTAGAATCTGTGCTAGAGCTTATGTGAATGGGGAGATTAGAAGGAGAATGAATGTCTAACACGTAAGATAGAAGGAAATTATTGAGATTCCATTCCAACGCTACAAACAGGGATGGGTTTTGGGTTGTATTACAATTTTCTCCAGTCTTGCTCTCCTCAATGGCCGATTCCTGCAATCCCTCACCCACATCATTCACATTTCATTCTCTATATCACTGATCTACTTTTTCGTGAAGTTCTCTCTTTCAATTTTCAAGCGGTTTCGATAAGATCTACTTAATGACCTATATTTGGGCCACTGATATTTTATTGTTACCTAACCACGCAAAAGTTGATGATTGATATGGTCTTTAGATTATGATCACGATAAAAAGGTATAATGTTTATATTATGTAGAATGCTTTTTAATAAGGCAGCTTCGATACATTTTCACGGGTTATAACAATAAAGGACCTTCTGCTGTTGAGGTATTTAGCAATATTTTTCATTTGGTGGAGTAAACACAAACACTGTTCAAAATTAAAATTAAAAAATTTCAATTACTTTGTAAACACCCAGAAAATGCAATACGTAAGAATCCGCTTCGCTATTACTCAGCGGTCTGGGGAAGGGAAAATTTTAATTTAAAGAGTAATATATATCGCAGTAGCTTATAATCTTCATTATTCTTCCTCCGTCACCGGTGAAACATATACATAGCTTTAGATTACAATATTGTATTATGTGAGAGCGGGGGGGTATCGGTTCCACGACCATTTACAAACGGCTGTGCACAGAGATTACAAAACAATATACGATGCTCATACGAGTCTGAAACATATTGCAGTGTGCTGTGCCCCTTTATTGCAGGCAGACAGCCCTCAAAGTCGCTGTCTCAACCCTCTCTCCGTGCACAACAATGCATATCTAACCCCGCCAGTCGTGTATCTCTTGTTCGCCCTCTCTCGCACCTTTTGTTACGTTTTAATTCTCTCTTTTTTTCAACGTTTTTCTCCGTGCTGTGTGTGTGATTTTTTTTAAATAAACAATAGAGAAGGCAACAAGTTACAATGAACTGCGGAAATGGAAAATCATTACACCGCGTTCACGTTTTCCTCTTTAACCTCAACGGAATTTAACACTTCAAAACTGCTTTCCTTCCGGTTTGACATTCTTTCTACTGTTATTAACATTTAAAATAAAACTAAAGGTGAAAAATGTTATTTTTTTTAAATAGTAGAGAGGAAGTTTTAGAATAGCTACAGGTCCCTAAAAAAAACAGTGCTAAACAATATTTTTTTAAGTTGTTGGTATATTCTTCGCATTTTCGAACTCAGGATCCAGGCTTGCAGCCCGTTCCGTCTTCAGCCCTGCGATCTCCCTCTGTGCGTATCTACATATTTTCTTCCTTGGGATTGTTGTTCTTTTAATGTTATAACACACACGCGCGCGGGGGGGAGGGTGATCCATGAAGTCTTACTCCCATACTGAAAGCTTATTCAACAGCCCGAAATAGAGAAAAAATATCATATAAACGTATGTCCATGGTGCATTTTGACCACCCACATTTTTGTCACTTTTTTGATCTCAAAGATGAAAGATGTGATTTCAGAAATTTTTGTTTCATAAGTTTCCAATATAGCATGAACAACTGATCAATTACTAAGTTTTGAGTATTACAATTTTGTAAGCGTACACAAGCTCATCAGTTCCTCTATGTAATGTGTTGTCATCAGAGTGATGAGCAACTGTTTTTTTTTCTAATAACAACTAATTAACAGCTCATATTTTTGGGGCTTTCCAACAGTGTTGTTGTGATAACTGTTCTAAGGTACAGTTCTGGGACACACTACTATCTCATTTTTTTTCTTTTGAAACTAAAAACAAATCGTTTTTCACTTTTAGTTTTGATCTTTAACTACCCATAACTTGAAAGTAGACCGATTTCGGACATTTCCTATATATGATATTTTTTATTTATTTTGACGAGTTCAATAAAAACTTTGGATGTGAGCGTAAAACTTCGTGATTCACCACGGCTCTGTGTGTGTATGTGTGCGTGCGCGCGCGCGCGCGTGTGTCTCTGTCTGTCTAAGCAGGTCACAACAGTATTCTTTAGTTTAGAACGATGAGCCGACCTAGAAAAAGACGGTTAGATGATGTGGTGGAAGATCTAAGAAGAAGCGATGTGAGGTGTTACACTGAGATGGAAATGAATAGGAGACACTGGACAAGATTGGTGTTGGAAGCCAGGGCTAATATTGGGCTGTAGTGCTAAAGAAGAAGAAGAGGAGGAGAAGAAGAAGAATTGCATAGTTTAATAAATAAAGTCCTGGGATGTTTATTCAGAGCCGCGTAGAAACTTAAAGGCAATTAACACTTGTTGAACTACTAACTGTTCTGTTTGACTTTGTTATTGTAAAATATTCCAACAAGTCAGGTCTCGGCGAACTGAATTAAATTCAGCAGGAGTCAGTACACTGAGGTGTATGTGAAGACAGTACGCGTTGACAACACAATTCCCAGGCGGTTTAACATAAACTCTGCACCACAAACACCCGTAATAACTTTCCACAACTCTGAGAGCTCAGTGAGCTCAATAAGTGCTTACAATTACGTCTGCATTGTAATGACAGAGTAATATTTGTGTTGAGTTCTGAGAGAGGGTATTGTTTATTTTTTTCGTTGTGATGTTTTAGTGTTTTTTTATTAACTGAAGATGGCTACATACTTGTTGCGTAGCCGAAACGTCGCTTTATATAAAGGAAGGCAGTGACGGAAGAATTTCGACCCTCTAGTAGGCCTAATGTCAATAAGCAATCAGTGACGTCTTTTAAAGAAATTAATTGTGCTGAGTTCTTGTCTATGATCTACAGACATAAGAGTAGACCTACTTGTTAGTGTTATTGATTGCTGGGTATGTGCCTCTCCCACACAACCGTCAACCTCACCTTCCTGACCGGTGTTTTTACATCCGGCGGATCCAAAGTGAACTGTGGGCATTCCCCACACTTCTCTTTGGGTCTGAGAATTGGACTTTAACGAAATCGCACGCCAGTCGTATTCAAGCGGGAGAAATGAGATTCCTCAGGCACGTGGCAGGATATCCTATTCACGATCACGAGATTCCTCAGTCGCGTGGCAGGATATCCTATTCACGATCACGAGATTCCTCAGGCACGTGGCAGGATATCCTGTTCACGATTACGAGATTCCTCAGGCGCGTGGCAGGATATCCTGTTCACGATCACGAGATTCCTCAGGCACGTGGCAAGATATCCTATTCACGATCACGAGATTCCTCAGGCACGTGGCAGGATATCCTGTTCACGATCACGAGATTCCTCAGGCGCGTGGCAGGATATCCTGTTCACGATCACGAGATTCCTCAGGCGCGTGGCAGGATATCCTGTTCACGATCACGAGATTCCTCAAGCGCGTGGCAGGATATCCTGTTCACGATCACGAGATTCCTCAGGCGCGTGGCAGGATATCCTGTTCACGATCACGAGATTCCTCAGGCGCGTGGCAGCATATCCTGTTCACGATCACGAGATTCCTCAGGCGCGTGGCAGCATATCCTGTTCACGATCACGAGATTCCTCAGGCACGTGGAAGGATATCCTATTCACGGTCACGAGATTCCTCAGGCGCGTGGAAGGATATCCTGTTCACGATCACGAGATTCCTCAGGCGCGTGGAAGGATATCCTGTTCACGATTACGAGATTCCTTAGGCGCGTGGCAGGATATCCTGTTCACGATTACGAGATTCCTTAGGCGCGTGGCAGGATATCCTATTCACGATCACGAGATTCCTCAGGCGCGTGGCAGGATATCCTATTCACGATCACGAGATTCCTCAGGCGCGTGGCAGGATATCCTATTCACGATCACGAGATTCCTCAGGCCCGTGGCAGGATATCCTATTCACGATCACGAGATTCCTCAGGCCCGTGGCAGGATATCCTATTCACGATCACGAGATTCCTCAGGCCCGTGGCAGGATATCCTATTCACGATCACGAGATTCCTCAGGCACGTGGCAGGATATCCTGTACACGATTACGAGATTCCTCAGGCGCGTGGCAGGATATCCTGTTCACTATTACGGGATTCCTCAGGCGCGTGGCAGGATATCCTATTCACGATCACGAGATTCCTCAGGCACGTGGCAGGATATCCTCTTCACGATTACGAGATTCCTCAGGCACATGGCAGGATATCCTGTTCACAATTACGAGATTCCTCAGGCGCGTGGCAGGATATCCTATTCACGATTACGAGATTCCTCAGGTGCGTGGCAGGATATCCTATTTACGATCACGAGATTCCTCAGGCGCGTGGCAGGATATCCTATTCACGATCACGAGATTCCTCAGGCACGTGGCAGGATATCCTGTTCACGATTACGAGATTCCTCAGGCACGTGGCAGCCTATCCTATTCACGATCACGAGATTCCTCAGGCACGTGGCAGGCTATCCTACTCACGATCACGAGATTCCTCATGCACGTGGCAGGATATCCTGTTCACGATTACGAGATTCCTCAGGCACGTGGCAGGATATCCTGTTGACGATTACGAGATTCCTCAGGCACGTGGCAGGATATCCTGTTCACGATTAAGAGATTCTTCAGGCACGTGGCAGGATATCCTGTTCACGTCACGAGATTCCTCAGGCACGTGGCAGGATATCCTGTTCACGATCACGAAATAAATCTCGACGTACAGCAGGAGCCGAATATTATGAGTATTAAACTTGATAGAATTGCCCGATATCGGCTAAGCCGAAATGACGGTGAGGTGTGGGGCGTCGGAAGAAGCGTTGAAGTGACCAGCTCTAGCCTACCATTTTATATGTGTGCGCGCGCGCGCAATTGTGTGTGTGTGTGTGTGTGTGTGTGTGTGTGTGTGTGTGTGTGTGTGTGTGTGTGTGTGTGTGTGTGTGTGTGTGTGTGTGTGTGTGTGTGTGTGTGTGTGTGTGTGTGTGTGTGTGTGTGTGTGTGTGTGTGTGTGTGTGAAACGTTTTAAAATCATGTTTATTATTTCGTAACTGAATAGTGTACGTAAATCAAACTTACGAGGTATTAAAAATCATAGCTAATGTAAATATTTATGTCTTACGTATATATGTGTAACAGCTGTTTCGGATATTCCCGGTATTTAAACCACACACTGTATATACAGAATATAAACGTTAGAACAAAAATATGAATTACCCCATCAACAAACCTTCACAACGTTATTAAATGCATATGATTTATTGACAGTCAATGGAAGTAATAATAATAATAATAATATCTTAATTCGCATTATTAAAGTTTACAGTATTCATTACGTTATTATAGATCTTTTTGTTATGATTGAAATGATTTTTAGTTTTAAATTAATAGTGATTTAGTGTTGTTGTTGTAATAGATTCCTCTCGTGGTAATGTGATTGTTTAGTATTTAATTTAATTATTTAGTAATGGGTAAATTGAAATTAATGTTTATGTTTAAAAGAGGATTAAGATCACTAATAATTCGCTGTATTCACCTCCCCACTTAACATCCGTGAATGTCTTCAATCTTCTTGATGGGCGGTTCTATCTCACTGTAAATACATTTATAACACACAGATATTTTGTCTAAACATCAAAAAATGCACATTAAATAAAATAACACTGATACTCAATTGTAAATTGAATATTCAAATATCAATCGCTTGAATATTGCCGTGAAATAATTGTTTCCAGAAAGTAAGTTATTTAAATCTATTTGATAGAAATAAAGACTCTATATTCACTGGTAATAAGTTTAGGTTTTTATTAACATTAGTGAAATTTAGTAAAAACTCCTTTAAAACAATTAATAATGATTTTTTAAAAACAACAACATGTTAAATAAATTCTGAGACTTCTTCAGCTCAAGGCTGGTAACACTGTTACAATGTACGATAATATGGTAATTTAGGTTATGTCCACTTTGGTTATTAGTATTACCAATTTTCGTGAATCCTTTGAATATACATAATACAAGATATAAAGATGTGTTAATATATAACAATATTTACTTATTTATTATAATAAAAAAAGACAAAATTATTAACCTCAATACGATAGTCAAACTATCGTACTATCGTACGGTCGGCTTGTGGCCTTCTGAAGCTATGATCTGTAAACACGTGCTTTTAACGTTGCACTATTAAAACAATATTACTGGTTTACTTGTTGTTATTATTATTATGAACTGGAATGAGAAAAAAAAACAAAAAAACTCTTATTACTGAGTCTATTTATGACAGAAGTGATTCTCTGTGGCAAACAAATACGTTCTGGTTATAGGTTAGTTTACCTAGATGAGAGTAAGTTACAAGGTAGAATAGTTAATATCATATAAAAATCTTAATACTATTTTTTACAAACACTTTATTTATTAGTAATAGGATGTAGAATTAGCAGTAATGATAGTTCTCGCATAATAAGTTATTATTTTTCAAGACTGCTGAAATCATAGTCAAACAAGCGACTATATTTACGAGTAATGGTGTGCGGTATATAATATTGATTCCGCTTCTATTTATTATTCTTTGAACATAAAAATATAACATCTCTTAATTAATTGTCGTCATTAAGTTGGACGAGAACTTTATTCATTTTATTCTGATAATTATTCATCGTTATCGGTTATACACTCAAGCGTGTTTACTTGACTAGTGCAGTCAATAATAATTTTCGTTAAACTAACGAGAATTATTTTATCAATATGTTTTAAAATTGTTAATGTATAATACTCCCTGTTTCCTTCACACAACATGACCTTTATTATACACTGGTCATGTCTTTTGTTTCACTATTCACTCACAACACTGTCACACGATAATATGGGTGTTCAGTATAGGTTAGTTATGGTTACTTTACTGGGGTACGCGCACATTTTAAAAATATGTCTTGATGACTGTCACACGCTCCGCTCGCTTCGATTGTTGAAAGACAATTAACTCATCTCGCTAAAGCGTCTCTTTTCGTCTGGTGAAATCGGATCATTCTATTGGTTTAGACGGCGATACTCTCTACCCCAAAGGTCTTGGTTAAACAAATATTTTAATTTTTTAGCGTCACTGCTTTGGGTTTGAGATTATTTATGACGTGTACATTGACATTCGAAAATGATCGAAAATCTTATAATGTTTATAAGTTTCTTATTATTAGTCAGATTGTCAGTTGGATAGTGGCATTAAATTGCGGACACTTGTGTCTTTAATTTAAGTCCAAACAAGTAATAATTCCGTCCATTAATAATTCACTTCACTTTCTTCAAAATTCATATAGTGGTTCTTAATACAAATAAGTCCTTTTCACTATATTTTGTTGTAATTACATCTTAATACTTATGATTAAACAATTTGAGTCCATTTCTCATCTATTCTAACACATAATATTAATATATTTACAGTTTAAACAAAATGTACTAATGGCGTATAAGCCAACTATGTCCGATTGTTTATATTTACTTATATCACTATTATCCCTTATTCTACTACATATTTTTTTTGTACTATAACATTATTAGGTTTATTTATATACATTTGCTAATACTTTATTTTGGTAAAATGTTATTTTGTTTACATATATAGTATGGTTCAAAATACATTATGCTCTCATCTCGCCATTTTGTCACTCTTATTTAGTTATTTTACCACATATTAGATGCATTGTTAATAATCAAAATTGTGTACAAATGTTGTACATGGTTAGTTTAGTGGATTCACTAACTTTTTGTTAGCTGAAATTTTTTTAAGTTCTTGTATGGTGGTTGTTTACACCTAGTCCTATGATTGCAGTTAGTTAGTTTATTAAATTCCAGTCATTAAATTATTTGTATAATACTTGTGAGGTGTTCTCATAGTTGTATTGAACATTCCTCTAACTACTGGTAACATTTCTTACATTCTCTTTACAAGTTTTGTCAATGTTTTTTGACTAACTTTATTGTCACATTGGGGTTCTGTCTAATTGGTTTATTGTTATTATATTTAATCTGACTCATTAGTTGTGTCCTTCAGTTCATATGGTATTCATTGTCTTGTATATTTATTCTTATTTGGTCTCTATTTGAAACAATTATGGATAATTACTTTGTTTAATTATTGTATATGATTCTATGTTGTAGGTCCAGTTCATGTGAGGTTATGTGTCATTTGTTTGACAACAATATGCTTCATAGTTTTTACAGTATTCATCTTAAATACTGTCATGTCATTATGGCATGTTACTACAATGGTTTATTATTATGTTTTACACATTTTGTACACATTTTACACTATATGTTTATACAATAATACTTGGTTTTTTAATCTAATTATGTTACATATTTTGGTGGGTTGTATCTAGGCTTTGGTACATTGATCTGTTTCTATTCAACAAATTAGTTTGTTTACTACTTAACTGCTTTAACATTTATCTACTTTTTGTCCTGTGTTGCTATGACATTCAGGCACATTTCATATCAAGGATTATAAAGGTTTTAATATTGATCTCTATGAGCAATTATTTCACTTTTCTGTATTATATATTTGGTGGTCTTACTGATTATATCTGTGGTTTTACAATCTTGGATTAAACTTGGTACACTAATTGTTTGTGTATTTCTCTTGTTAATCGTTGATTCTTTCACTTATAAATGGTTATTCACTTCCCTCAGTTATAAACACTTCACTAATATTGTCTGTGCTGTTTACTTGGGGTAAATGTTATTATATCATTTGTTGTTACACTTATACTAAGTATTCACTGTCATTGTTTGTGATCACTTATTGAGGTTCAACACTTGGTTTTTTATTATTAATAGTCCAATAATCATTATTCTTATTCTGGTCACTACATTGATTGTGATGCTTTCCATATTTTGTGAATGTTGATATCTTGTACTGGTCATACATAATCTTCATTCTTCATGGTACATTTCTTCCTCTTCTTCTTCTTCTTCTTCTTCTTCTTCTTCTTCTTCTTCTGGTTAATTGTTTGTCATTTTTGGTGCTTTTCTTGGTTACTCACTATTTGTAATAATTCATGTTCCCTTAATATGGTTATATTCTTCCACATTTTCACTCATTATTATGATAGTCATTGTCCTATATTTATTTCATTATTATAACAAATTAGTCTGTTTTCTCACTATGGTGATTGTATTTGACATGTCTCTTTCTTATGATGATAATCACTTTCGGCATATCCCCTCACTATTTTGATCTATTGGGCCTGTTTGCTAACGTATTATATTGACTCATGGTATTTTCTCTTTCTTCTTTATACTCGATGATATATTCTTATTACTCTTCTTTCTTCTTCGTTGGGTTGTTGTAATATTACTTATTTGTAGATACACACTTTGATTTTCATACTCCTGTTCCTTCCTCCATGCTTGATGAAATATGTTTATGTTATTCTTCTATTTGACGCATTAGACATTTTTTATGTAACTGTTATTTTGGTACGTTACAACGTTCACAGCACCGGGAATTATCTGCTCACCACAGACTGTGAGCAGTGACAAGTTGAGGTTTGTTCAGGCCATTGTTACATTTTTCAAACCACTTGACTCTTTCATAAGTCCGGTTAGCTCTTATCACCAACATAGCTCTTTTTGTCACATATTCATTGTGCAGTCACTGAAATCTTATACAGACCACACTGAATACTTTAAGTTACCAGAAATAGATGCTTAATCGTCATCATCATCATATGCACGGATTGAATCAACAATGATTTGTTCCGGTCTCAAACAGGCAAAGACTAGAGCTGGTCACTCCAGCGCTTCCTCGGACGTCCCACACCTCTCCATCCCCTCGGTTTATAGTTCCGTGTAGTTGTTTGGGGATGCGGCAGTCATTCATAAATGCTTAATATTAAATCAAATTATAATTGAATATTAATTAAATTATGTTAAGGAAAGATTATCTCAAGAAGTGGTCATAAATCAAGGTGTTAGACAAGGCTGTACCTCTCTACAAGTTCATTTAATATGTATATTGACGAAATTTTTCAAGAATGGATGAATGTCTGTCCTGCAGGTACACGAATCTCGGACAAGGGAGACTTCTAACTTAGCACATTACTATACGCAAATGGCCAAATAATTATAGGGAAGACTGAAACTGAGTTACAAAGGTATATTTATACCATGCATACAATCTGCCAGAAATGCAACTTTAAGATCTCAAATACTAATACAGGCAGCATTGGAAGTCCCATGTGGAACGAATTGTAGACACGCGTATTCTTAAACAAGCGTTTGAATATAGGCAGTTGGGTCGTGAGACCGTGGAAGACCCTGGAGAAAATGGTGACAGACTCTGTGAAGTCGGAACGGGCCCAAGCCATGTAGTGAAGAAGAAGAAGAAGAAGAAGAAGAAGAAGAAGAAGAAGAAGAAGAAGAAGAAGAAGAAGAAGAAGAAGAAGAAGAAGAAGAAGAAGAAGAAGAAGAAGAAGAATTAAATGGGAAATTAACCCCATCTGATTTGCAACATAAAATACATTTTAACAATATAAAATGATTAACATAATACTTGGCATTTATGACAATTTTTAGTAATAAACAAATCATGAACACTTTCACAGCACAACTAAAACTAAATAATATACTCTTTACAAATAAAACGAAAACACAAATTAAATTTCCTTCTATCAATTATAGCATGTTTAAATTATTTTTAAACGGTATTCAATATGACAAAAGTATTCAACTGACCTCTTATTTATTAGCCGAGATTCCAAATATTTAAGTAACATTTTTGTTGTTTCTATGTCACTACGTAAACGATTACAGAATCTATGGTAGATAACTTAAATAAATTGATTATATTTTCCATTTTATTTAACAGTATCAAAAGAGTTTTATTTTCACACCTTAATTGTCGAACTTTCATTTCTCCAAATGACGAGCGTTTATACGCAAACACAATAGATTGATTTATTATTGTATTTTCAACTGTTTTTCTTTTTCCTGTAACTGTACATTCTAAATCGGGTCCTGTCTTCCGGCATTAAGTTTCCCATGAGTTGTTCTCTTCCAGGACGGAGAACTGAGTGACTTTTCTTTTTGGCACCCTTCTGTCTGCGAATCGGTGTTTCCTTAGATTTTTTGTCTTTGCGTCCTTGAATTAAGACGTTTCTTCCATTCTAACCTCATGTCTTGGCCTATCCCAAGCATTATGTTCTCACGCACAAGAATAACGGTGGCTCCTTGTTTATAGACGGTATACACAAATAATATGTATTTCGTACTTAACTCGCCTTCATATAGAGTCCGTCATGAGTGCGTACTTCCCTCGCCGTCATATGGCGTCCGTCCAGATTCAGAAACATGGTGCGATCGCTATGAATCGGTGTACGCGACGCTCTGGGCTGTGCGGTTGTGCGTCGCAGAGACGAACCGCTCGGTAACTCCTGCCTCGTGGCCCTGCCCAAGTAGGGCGTGTGCTCTGTAGCAGGCCGGTTCTCGGCTGTTGTGCTAGCCTACACTAGCGCAGTATACACCGAGGGTGTTTCCACGAATCACCTGGACGTATACGGTACCTGCCCAGCCCAGCCACTAGAGGATTGTCTGGGAACCTCGCCGCACGTGCAGGCGTGATGAGAAGCGACGGGGGGACTTTGGCCGCTAGCCGAAGACCCCTGTCGAGGACGCTCTGCAACTTATTTTTATGCATTGCGGCGAGGTAACTCCAAACTGGGCAAGCGTAAGTAATGACCGGGAGCAAATACGCGCCGACGATCATCTTGCCCAATTTCCTGGTCATGGCTGAGCTGATCAGGAGTGGAAACAGTAAGCTCAGACGAGCGGACGCTCGCTTATGAACTGTCTGAGCGTGGGTACGACAGGTGAGCCGACGGTCTAGGTGTAATCCGAGGTACTTAACCTCGTTGGACCAGCGCAAGTACGTTCTGCCGATACGTAACTGCCTAACAGGGTGCTTCCGTTGCTTCGAGAATTCGACGGCTACACTCTTGGTAACGTTGAGTTGCACTTTCCAATTTTCAATCCAGTCCCCGAGCGTGTCGAGCTGGCGCTGCAGTCGTAAGACGGCTCTTTCCACATGACGATCGGCCGTAAATACGACCGTGTCGTCCGCAAATAGGGCTATCTGGACTCCAGGCTGTCTCGGCACGTCGTTGACGTAGACTGAGAACAGAAGGGGGCCAAAAACACTACCTTGAGGGACGCCGGCTGTGATTCGTCTCTCGGAAGAGACTGAATCTCCAACTCTCACGCAGAAGGTCCTCTCCGTCAGAAAGCTAGCAATCAGATGAAGGTAGCAGTCTGGGAGCTGGACTTCCCTAAGCTTGAATAATAGGCCATCATGCCATACGCTGTCGAAGGCTTTTTCTTTCAACATCTAAGAAACAGCCAACGGTCCGTTCTCTCCGACACCCGGCGTCCGTGATGTATTCCACCATTCTCATCAGTTGATGAGTGGTCGAATGCCCCACACGGAAGCCGAACTGTTTGGGGACCAGCACGTCAAAGTTAGTTAGATGTTCTCGCACACGACGCTGCACGAGTCGCTCAAAAACCTTGGACGTAGCGGAAAGTAGGCTGATGGGCCGGAGGTTGTCGGGGCGGGAAGCTTCCTTTCCCTGCTTCGGGATCACGATGACCGTCGCCTTTTGCCATTTCTTGGGAAAGTAGGCCTGTCGGAGACACGCGTTGAACAAGTCAGTCAAGAATTGAACTCCGGCCAGGCTCCGGGAGAAGCCGGCCCTTTTCCCCTTCTCATATTTTGTAAATTTTGTGTTTAAAAAAAAATTAAGTTTTTTTCTTTTTTTTTTTGAAAAGGGGAGAGAGACGTCTCGCGATATTTAAGACTAGGCAGAATCACCTAGAAGGAAGCATAAAAGTGACGGGCCTCATATCACAGGACTTGCAAAAAGTAACTCAAGCTTACTAACAAATAACAACTTTGTATTTAATCAATTTTACAATCAACATTTAATATCAATCAACAATCAACATTTAATTTAATATTCCAATCATAGACCCGACAATTAGCAGTAAGGGTCCTTCGACTTTCCTGTTATACATAACGTCTTTGTATTAAAAATTTACATTAATAAATTGAAATATATCATTAGTACATTAACATAATCAGACTAGCACTATCGTCATAAGCTGATGGTCCCCCAGTACATAGAACACAAACAAGGATGGTAATCATTTTAACCCTTATAACCTGAACACCAGAAAAACGGACTAAATTTTCATGTTTAATAATTTTCCAAAACGTGAGTGTAAAAAAAATCAGAATATCACTGAATTAACTGCTTGTGTACCATGTGTCCAGGACAGCCCTACCATATGGGCAAAATTTTATTTAAAGTTTTTCTTTTACAATCACAACAGCCCAGCTTGACCAAAACCGTAGGCATGGGCAACACGACTTTAAAAGAGAAGTCCCTATTAACCATAATATGGAGCAAAAGAAAAAAAAAATGCAAGAATCAGACAGAACATGAATGGACATACCCAGGGAGTGCATTGACATAAAGCAACACGCCACAAACCTGCACATTTCTGCATGACCACTTATGCGAGGAAACCAGAAGAAATAATTGGCAAAAAGAAGGGAAATGAGAAATAGAAAGCAATATAACTGTGCAGGCATTAACCACCAAAATATTCAAAGCAATATCTTAAATTCCAGCCAGCCGGTCTGGAATTGTACCTCATACCTATATATCTAACTCCCCAAGAAAATATTTGAAAAACTTAGTAAATCAGGATCGGAATAACGAGTGCTAACCCATGCCCACGATCTGGTGTACAATTACTGATTCATAGCAAAAGTGAGTAACATACAGTCCTCCGGCATATGTGCATAATACATATATATAGTAGCAATTGCAATCACTAAATAAATGTCATATTGTTCTGAATAAATGTTATGGGTACGGTCTATTGCATTATAAAATTGTATATATATATAAAATAAGTCTAAAACACTGTGTCTGTTCCGAAATGTCGTGAAGGAATGGTGTGAGTTACAAATTGGAAATTCATCACCACCACAGCAGAATTTCCGAAGCCTCAGTCAGGGGTTGATCTTAAGAAGCCCATGATGATGATGATTGTGCAGGAGACATTTGCGGGATCCTGTTCACTCCAGTGGCGTGCAGGGGAGCCATCAAGTTCTCTCAGGCATGACAACTGAAGACGGTGTCGCCCATGGACTCCATCGAGCCTTCGTCTAATTCAGGAACCCAGAAGTACTTTATTGGCTTAGAACGCCACAAAGAATTGAGAAAACGAGAAGAAAATGCGCCGCCAGCTGGAGTGAGACGTACAGAATGAAGGCAAGCAGACGACTGACAATTTTTCTCTTCAACGCGACGCGCAGCAGAGATCGCTTCAAGACATCCACCAGAATGCATGCCGATCACGGCCCTACGCCGGCACTAGTCAGAAAATTGCCAACGTACTAATCCGAACTTCTACGGAACTCGCGAAAATGCCCCGATACCAGGTAACGCAAATAACGTGGCCGTTATTTCTGTAAAGTAGCGGTACAAGCGGTGTTCGTGACACCGTCCGGGCCTGGAACTTTTCTTTGCTGAAGTTCAGCGATATGAATCGGCGGGGTGAAAGCCTGTCATTAAGTACTCTATGCCAAGGTGATTTGTGAGCGTCTCATACACCTTCTTCTTTCTGACTGGCTGGTGGTTGATTTATTACCAAATTGTGACACTTAGGAAATTTATAAGTAGAAGTAGCGTTCACGGGACATCTCCAGCCTTAACCACAGTACTGTGCTCCTAACGTACTACATCCCACTTTAGCGTTTCATTCGTTTCCATTAAAGATGGCAGTCAGTGGCACTTCCGAAACGTCTGGTCTTGTCACAAACTTTGGACCACAGCCAAACAGCCCGGGAGTTAATTTCAATCAAAAACATATACACAAATACGTCTTAGCCTTCACCCGTTTGTGTCATTAATAGGGTTTCATATTCTTCTTAGCACTTTTCTTTCAGAGATACCAATTATAATGTTGTCTCTGCCTCTGTCTGTCTGTCTGTCTGTCTGTCTGTCTCTCTCTCTCTCTCTCTCTCTCTCTCTCTCTCTCTCTCTCTCTCTCTCTCTCTCTCTCTCTCTCTCTCTCTCTCTCTCTCTCTGTTTGCTGTCAATCGCCTGGCTGGTTTGATACGGGCCTCCAGCTCCTTAGATTCTGAGCCAACCTCTTCATCTCCAAATACCTTCAACTTTCCACATTTTTAACAACCTGCCTCCGGTTCTCCAATGTCTGCGTTCCCCTGCTCATCATCTAAGATATTAATCCTATGTTGTCTCCACCAATATGCCTCGATTTCTCGTTACATTTCATTTCACAAACTTTTCATTTCTCTAATTCTTTCCATTACTCACTCATTCGTTACGTTATCCGTTCATCTTATTTCGAATATTCTCATGTAACACTATAACATATTTCAAATAATGCTTCTACTATCTGTCCATCAGCGTTTCCCAGTGGCGTGGCGTGGATTGCGATAGGCCTAAAACTTAACTTAAAAATTAATTCGAATTTTTTCTTGTACCAAGTTTTCTTTTTAGAGCGTTTTCTATCATTCGCTGGGAGAAGAAGAGGGTCCCGGTTCAACGGGATCTGACTCCATTATACTTACACAGAATAAATCAGAACACAAATAATCGAATTAAAAATAATAAGACAAACAGAAAAACACACGACTAAACGAACAAAATACAAATAGGTAGGTAGTAACTGCTGCACATTGGTTCCGAAAACGAACATAGCTGCTAATTGAGCGTTTTGCCGGTTTATACAGCGGCAACACATTGGGTGGATGAATGTGTCTCCCCTCTAAAGTTTGTACAGTCACAACTACTACGAGGTCAATGACCGTACCCAGTAAAACATTGGCGATGTCTGAACCGGCAAAACAAGACGATGCAAATGCCCAGCAGTTCGAAAGCAATGCTACGCTTTTCTTCAAGTTTCCCTACTAATGTTGTTCTGATTTAAAATTATTCAATAACGAAAGTATTTATTCTGTGATATAATTAATATTATTTTCTCTTATTTTAAGTACTGTTGCCGCCGGTAACAGCGGTTATATGGACGCCACACTACTGGCCGTTTCCTATCGTTCAAATTCGCTTAGTCCAGCTGTCTGCATAAAGTCAGTAAAATAAAATTAGCTTAATTTGTTTTAAACTCTGAGTAAATTGAGTTGTTTTTGTCTAAATGCTAATTACTGAACATCGCCAAAGGTTGAAACAGACGTGTTTTACGTAGTATTCGTATATTATTGGAAATATTTTGCTAATTGGATGCTAATTTTCAATCGTAGTGGAAATAATGGTAGAAATTTTATTTTCCAGTTTAAATTTCCCGTGAACAGTTGAACCAGTAACGACATATTATTGCCTTTTTGTATAGAGAGAATACGGTTTTGCACGATTGTGAAAACATTTTATTCAAATAATGTGAACATGTGGCGTGACGCGGAGGGTTGCGCGGGGTTAGCCGACGCGCGGCGGTATGACGCAGTAGATGAAAGGGAAGGGTGAGTACTGGCTGTGTGTGTGTGTGCGTGCGTGCGTGCGTGCGTGCGTTTTGGCGGAAATGGGGAGTGCTGGCTGTCAGGTACATGACACATTTGGTAGTAAAAAAATCTCATATTCGTGTGATGGGACAACCTGTACTCAAAACTGTTTCGTATTAAAATGGTGTATTTTGTATACGGACTGTGTTAATGCTCTGTGTTCTGGGCTTTAAAATAAGGTTCAGAACGTTTCATTATAAAAATCGCATCTGAATATATTTTCGCTTAATTAACTGAACAGCAAACAAAACAGAATAATTAAGATTTTTTTGTACAGTGTAACTAATTCGAATGATAGACTAAATATTCAAAAGTTTTATTTAAAAGTTTTTTCGAGATCTTGTTCTTCTGATAGTTCCTATCCGTTTCGGATGTTGGACATCATACAGACTATTTTAACTTTCTGTACTGCTGCACGGAATAAATCAGTTGTATTTATGGCAAACCAGGTCCTTAATTTTCTCAGCCATGAGATTCTCGGTCGCCCAACTTCTCTCTTTCCAAGTACTTTTCCCTGCAGTATGGACTGCAATAAGTAAACTCTCTGTTCATTTCTCATTAGATGTCTCAGATACTAAAGCTTTCTTATACTGAAGCTCTAACCTAACCTAACCTAACCTAACCTCTACGCTATCTGCGAATATGACGGTATCATCTGCATAACGTATGTTATATATTCTTTCCCAGTTCAGAGATATTCCCACATTCATCTAAAGCTTCTCTAAAAATACCTTCCGAGTAGATGTTGAATAAAAGCGGAGATAGTATACGTCCTTGTATTACTCCATGCAGATTGGTTCCAATACAGTGTAGCTATTATCCTTAAGAGTCTTTTCCACCTAATCTAATATTTTTCATGATATCCGTCATTTTCTGATGTTGGACTCGGTCAAAGGTCTTCTGGTAATCGATGAAACGTGCAAAAACATCACAGTAACAGTAACAATAGCCTTTATAAAACTGATAACTTTAATTTTTTCCGACTATATTCATACGTCCCGTAAGATAATGACGAACACAATTGGATGACTAAAGCTAATGGCATTAACTGGGACTCGAACTTGCGTCTAAAGGTGTTGTTTATGCTCAGCGAAATTTAATTAAACATAATTCACATAAATATGCGCCCTAATTTCGATCAAACGATTCGATTAAAACAGTAGCCATGAGGATTTTTCAACACTAACACCAATATTTATGTAGACATCGTCTTTTCAGAAGATTTTTTCCAGACTTCAATCTAAGTTTGCTTGCAGTGACTGCAAAGCGGTAACAGTACTTAAAATAAGAGAAAATAATATTAATTATATCACAGAATAAATACTTTCGTTATTGAATAATTTTAAATCGGAACAACATTAGTAGGGAAACTTGAAGAAAAGCGTAGCATTGCTTTCGAACTGCTGGGCATTTGCATCGTCTTGTTTTGCCGGTTCAGACATCGCCAATGTTTTTGTGGCGATAAAAGAACAATAGACTACTTCGGCACTGGGGTAATTGTCGGACACCGTGCCAATTGTTTATGACAGTGAAGATGACCTCCATGTTGGGGCCGAAACGTCTGCCTCACACACGAACAATAGACTACTTCGGCACTGGGGTAATTGTCGGACAACGTGCCAATTGTTTATGACAGTGAAGATGACCTCCATGTTGGGGCCGAAACATCTGCCTCGCGCACGAAAAATAGACTACTTCGGCACTGGGGTAATTGTCGGACACCGTGCCAATTGTTTATGGCAGTGAAGATGACCTCCATGTTGGGGCCGAAACGTCTGCCTCGCACACGAACAATAGACTACTTCGGCACTGGTGTAATTGTCGGACACTGTACCAATTGTTTATGGCAGTGAAGATGACCTCCATGTTGGGGCCGAAACGTCTGCCTCGCACACGAACAATAGACTACTTCGGCACTGGGGTAATTGTCGGACACTGTGCCAATTGTTTATGACAGTGAAGATGACCTCCATGTTGGGGCCGAAACGTCTGCCTCGCACACGAACAATAGACAACTTCGGCACTGGGGTAATTGTCGGACACCGTGCAAATTGTTTATGACAGTGAAGATGACCTCCATGTTGGGGCCGAAACGTCTGCCTCGCGCACGAAAAATAGACTACTTCGGCACTGGGGTAATTGTCGGACACTGTACCAATTGTTTATGGCAGTGAAGATGACCTCCATGTTGGGGCCGAAACGTCTGCCTCGCACACGAACAATAGACTACTTCGGCACTGGGGTAATTGTCGGACACTGTGCCAATTGTTTATGACAGTGAAGATGACCTCCATGTTGGGGCCGAAACGTCTGCCTCGCACACGAACAATAGACTACTTCGGCACTGGGGTAATTGTCGGACACCGTGCCAATTGTTTATGACAGTGAAGATGACCTCCATGTTGGGGCCGAAACGTCTGACTCGCACACAAACAATAGACTACTTCAGCACTGGGGTAATTGTCGGACACTGTGCCAATTGTTTATGACAGTGAAGATGACCTCCATGTTGGGGGCGAAACGTCTGCCTCGCACACGAACAATAGACTACTTAGGCACTGGGGTAATTGTCGGACACCGTGCCAATTGTTTATGACAGTGAAGATGACCTCCATGTTGGGGCCGAAACGTCTGCCTCGCACACGAACAATAGACTACTTCGGCACTGGGGTAATTGTCGGACACTGTGCCAATTGTTTATGACAGTGAAGATGACCTCCATGTTGGGGCCGAAACGTCTGACTCGCACACAAACAATAGACTACTTCGGCACTGGGGTAATTGTCGGACACTGTGCCAATTGTTTATGACAGTGAAGATGACCTCCATGTTGGGGCCGAAACGTCTGACTCGCACACAAACAATAGACTACTTCGGCACTGGGGTAATTGTCGGACACTGTGCCAATTGTTTATGACAGTGAAGATGACCTCCATGTTTGGGCCGAAACGTCTGCCTCGCACACGAACAATAGACTACTTCGGCACTGGGGTAATTGTCGGACACCGTGCCAATTGTTTATGACAGTGAAGATGACCTCCATGTTGGGGCCGAAACGTCTGACTCGCACACAAACAATAGACTACTTCGGCACTGGGGTAATTGTCGGACACTGTGCCAATTGTTTATGACAGTGAAGATGACCTCCATGTTGGGGCCGAAACGTCTGCATCGCACACGAACTATAGACTACTTCGGCACTGGGGTAATTGTCGGACACCGTGCCAATTGTTTATGACAGTGAAGATGAACTCCATGTTGGGGCCGAAACGACTGACTCGCACACAAACAATAGACTACTTCGGCACTGGGGTAATTGTCGGACACTGTGCCAATTGTTTATGACAGTGAAGATGACCTCCATGTTGGGGCCGAAACGTCTGCCTCGCACACGAACAATAGACTACTTCGGCACTGGGGTAATTGTCGGACACTGTGCCAATTGTTTATGACAGTGAAGATGACCTCCATGTTGGGGCCGAAACGTCTGCCTCGCACACGAAAAATAGACTACTTCGGCACTGGGGTAATTGTCGGACACCGTGCCAATTGTTTATGACAGTGAAGATGACCTCCATGTTGGGGCCGAAACGTCTGACTCGCACACAAACAATAGACTACTTCGGCACTGGTGTAATTGTCGGACACTGTGCCAATTGTTTATGACAGTGAAGATGACCTCCATGTTGGGGCCGAAACGTCTGCCTCGCACACGAACAATAGACTACTTCGGCACTGGGGTAATTGTCGGACACCGTGCCAATTGTTTATGACAGTGAAGATGACCTCCATGTTGGGGGCGAAACGTCTGCCTCGCACACGAACAATAGACTACTTCGGCACTGGGGTAATTGTCGGACACTGTGCCAATTGTTTATGACAGTGAAGATGACCCCCATGTTGGGGGCGAAACGTCTGCCTCGCACACGAACAATAGACTACTTCGGCACTGGGGTAATTGTCGGACACCGTGCCAATTGTTTATGACAGTGAAGATGACCTCCATGTTGGGGCCGAAACGTCTGACTCGCACACAAACAATAGACTACTTCGGCACTGGGGTAATTGTCGGACACTGTGCCAATTGTTTATGACAGTGAAGATGACCTCCATGTTGGGGCCGAAACGTCTGCCTCGCACACGAACAATAGACTACTTCGGCACTGGGGTAATTGTCGGACACCGTGCCAATTGTCTATGACAGTGAAGATGACTTCCATGTTGGGGCCGAAACGTCTGCCTCGCACATAACAGCCCGGAAAATAACAATTTCAAAGTTGATGCCGGTCGTGAAAGCCTATGAAATTCTATAAATAATGTTTGGGTTTCGGTGCGGTAACGGTGTCGCCACGTATTTCGACAGTTATTTGTTAAAACTGTCGGTTCATGGTCAGCTGTTAAAAACGGTGTCTTCTTTGCTCCCTGACGTTTCGCCAAACGAAAGACTGTGTACACGTCCCAAAGACTGGTAACAAATAGCCTTTGGCTGCTTGTGCAAGATTCTTTGTTGTCTATCTTTATTTTATTTATTATTCCGGCTGTACAATGTTTACACATTTCCGAAACCAAAGAATACAGAAGTGATTGAATTCTCATCCATCTAATTTCGAATTCGTGTATAACTTCCCCTACTTTTTTCCTTCCTCATTCACCTTTATTGAATCCACCCGGCTCCAATATATTTGGTTTTTTAACATTTTCTTTTTTTCCAATGAATGAGGAGTTGGCCCATTGCATTAACCCCTAACCTGGAGGATCAGGCAATTTTGAATCAAGGTTTACTTCCTTTAGCCGTTGGTAAACCAATATCCAACTACAAGGTAGCAGCTGCTAATTTTGGCCCCCCCCCCCGGGTATTTTATTGCCCCGGTACCCACATATCTGGTGAGCATTCCCCTATCCGCCACCTGGGAAGGCGCCCGATGGGAGACTAGCAACTCCACACGGGTGTTATCTATCTTTGGGACATCTAAATTTTTTTGTAAACATAGCTTTCAAACTTTTTGAAGGCGACTCAGAATTCCAAGCGACTGTTGAGAGATATGAGTTGTGCCAAATTGTTCAAGTGTCGTGACCGAGAGGCGGTCAGGATTCAGGATGTTTAATCTATTGTGAGAGTGAATTCTAATTAAATTTTTGTTTACTTCACATTCAGTTACAATACAGACTCAGGTAAAATTTAGTTAAGATTTTAAGTCGCAAAACAGAGCTTTGAGCTCTAAAAGCGAATTACGTAGTAATCGATACACGCACACGTTATGGACAACGAAACCCAAGAATTCCTAAATTCATTTCCACTCCATATCTTTTCACCTCATCTTCTGGTTTCATATTACAGTATATTCATAAATCGCATTTCGAAAACGATCAGACTTGAGAGTGAGCGGTGTTACGGGCTCAGCTACTTTACCCCGTTTATTCACGTTTCCCGGTCGCCGTAAATCATCGTTAGCGCCTCCAGCAAAACACGACACGACAATGTAACGCCGCTGTCGACACAACTCCCCATCTCTACAACAAACAAGCGGCTGCTATAAATTCTTATCTACTTTGTCGTGTGTTACATAACACGTATATAATGTGGCAAACACATAAATATGTAAGTACTGGCGTGCGTGTCGCTTGTCCGCGATGGGGACGTCTCTGTCAGAAGAATCTATGGTGAACGATGAACAGAGGGAATGCAGGAAAGCGTTCGTAAACATACGACGATTGTTCAATAGAAACACGTTTAGAGCCTGTAAAGCATTTTTTATTCAACGATTTTAAAAGAAGTCTCCACTAACATTAAGGCATGAGTCCCACTGTTGCACTAATCTGTAAATTCCCTGCTGGTAAAATTCTTGCGGCTGTTTGCGGAACCACTCGCTAACAGCAAACTCTACCTCAGCGTCCGGTTTGAACCACCGTCCTTTTAGTGATTTCTTTAATAGGGCAAAAACATGATAATCGCACGGGGACAAGTCGGGACTGTATGGTGGATGCTGTAAGACGTCCCACTTCATACGATCAAGCAGATCTTGAATTGTCTGAGCTACATGGGGTCGAGCATTATCATGGAGCAGAATGACACCATTTGTGAGCTTCCCGGGACGTTTATTCTTGATGCTGACCCGTAAGCGTTTTAAGCTGTCAGCATATCGCTCAGCGTTGATGTTATTTAAAATCTAAGAGCAGCACATCCTGATAAGAAAACACGGTCACCATTACTTTTCCTGCCGAAGTTTCGAACCGACATTTTTTCGCCTTCGGAGACTCTGCATGCTTCCACTGCATACTCTGACGTTCGGATTCTGGTTCGTAGTGATAACACCAAGACTCATCACCAGCAACAATTTGGTGTAGAAAGGTATTACCTTGTTGTTGATAGCGCAGTCGTGAAATCCGCAGAGCACCAACTTTGTGATACCCAAGACTATGCTCAGTGTGATGGAATGAACAGTTCCCACGCTGATGCTCAACATTTGAGCAAGTTCGCTAACTCTGATGAGCCTATTTGCGCGTAAAGCAGTTTCCAGCTCTCACATTTTCATCTGATGCTGCAACACCTGCAGGTCCGAATCTTTAGTGGATTCTCTTCCTTGTCAAAATTTATTGCACCATTCAACCACTGCCGTATGAGAATAACTATAGTCACCATATACAGCTTTCATTCTCGTATAAATTTCCATTGGCTGACGCCCCTCAGCGGCCAAAATCTGAAGAACGGCACGCAGATTATCTTTGGACGGATTTTCTATCTTAGATGCCATTTTTCAACGCTTAGATCCACAGATGCATAAACAGATGCAATAAGCAATAAAGTAAAGTTTATTTAAAACGTAAATAGAAGCTGTGATAATTACCAGTGCACTGTATATTATCAGTTGCTCTCAGAGAGTAATTCAATCCCTTTCATATCAGTGTCGGAACTTGTATCATCACTTGAATCACGTTATTATTGACAAGACTGTCCACAACGACGTCAGTAATGTGGGCCAATTCCCAGAGCTCATCTTATTCCTTGATTATACGCTCGACACAGTGACGCCACTTGTCCGCTGTTGTTTCATTTACCTCCTTCTCTATAAATAGTTTTATACAGGCAGCTTAGTATATATACGTTGCGGACTACATATACTTTCAACTTGCTTTATATTGGTTCAATAGGATTCAGAATATAATGATAAGGAGTAAATCCTAAAACGACGTGCCCCGATTCAAGTGGTAAGATAACACTCACATGACTGTAAAGACGTTCAGCACATGCGCGTAACACGTTACTGTGTGAAAAGTGTTAACGCCCCTGACCAATAGCGTTTCAGATTTTCCACGTGGGTTTGTTTACATCAGGATTAAACTAAGAACGGAAATAGTATAGTTATTTTTTTTCTAGCCCTGTATCGTCATAGAAACTTTTACAGGCACTATTACACAAACAAAACTTTTAGGAAAATTTGTAGGAAAACTTGTAATTTAATTATAATAAAATTAATGTGAATAATGTCAGTTGAAAGCAAACGTAAGTTTGAGAAATTTGGCTTAAATCAAACACAAAACGTGGCAGACAATTTACATGACGAGGAAAGAATTATTTGGAACAAAGCTGCAGAATATTGAACTGGAGACGAGTTAAAAATTAACCGATTACGAAGAATATGAACATGACCGTGCATAATACAGTATAAAATTCATATGAGACAGAACAATTTGGACACATAAAATAATATAAGGCAGTTTGGACACGTAAACGTGAGCTAGCCAAAGAGAATTTTAGACAACTGAATAAGCGAAAGAGGAAGGGCTATCGAGAAGCTAGAGAGGTAGTGTCGATGAATCTAGAGCAGCGAGAAAGAATATACTGTGTGTCAAGATGATAGAGCTTGACAACTGGAGACAGATCGAGCGATGATCTGAGCGAGCCTCATAACGATACTATAGATAGACTTAAGGTTAATGGTGTGGGAGAAATTCATCTTGAAATACTTTGGCAAAATTAAAATACACCAGGGTTTATTGCAGACGCAAATTACAAGTTAAACCACAAAAAATTGCTTTCGTTTTTTTTTTAAATCCCAAAAATATTACCTAAAGAGGGTAAAGTCATGCTTCCTGGACGCGGCGAGTGGGTTTCGTAAATTTTCAACATTTTTTATCCCTCACTCTCTTTTACGCTTCCTCTTCTCTGTCTCTGTCATACTTTCTGCACGTTCCTTGTTTTCATTTTTTCTTCCTTTTATTAATCACTTTTACCACCTTCGGGGTTTTTCTTTCTTTACTTACATTTCTGTAAACAATATTTCTGCTGTCACTTAACTAGTGGATGCCTATCTCTTATTACGAACAAATTCGTATGAAGTATGTTGGTTACTTGGAACTTACCGACTGTAACAATCTATTAATGTAGACGTAATATTTTAAGCTTAATCAATTAAGCATTCTTATCTCGCAATTTAGGACGTAACGGTAACGGTCAACGAGTATTGAAATTACATCGCAGTCATCGCCGACCTAAAAAATATACGATATATCTAGATTTACAAATTTTTAGCAATTAATTATGAGAAGTGTTTTCCTATCATTCTTCTTCTTCGCATCCTCTTCAAGAATTAGGTTATATAAACCTGTTCCGGCACCCATCTCATCCTCGGACGACCCACGTCTCTTCTACCAATGGCTTTATAGTTCAGTGCCGCTTTCGGCAATTGATCCTCTGCCATCTTTTGCAGGTGATCCCTCCATTGTCTTCTGTAGATTGAAATAATTTCATTTTTATCTTTTACTTCGAGTTCTGCCCTGATAACTTCATTTATTATTATATCTTGCAATGTATAATTTAAAGTATTTCTAAGAAACTGTATTTCAGCACTCTGAATCTTGCCGCTTTCCTTTTTTATCATGACCCACGCTTCACTTGCGTAAATCAACGTGGGTATTGCAATTATCTAATAAATTTAATCCTTGTACTGTGCTTGTTTTATTCTAAGATTTCTATGAATCGTACCAGAAATATTCCTAAATTTATTTATCTTCTCTCTTATATCATATTCAGATCCATAGCTTACTGCTCAGCCCAGATGTTTCCTATAATTATTGTGTAAAATTTAAATTCATTTGTTTTCTACATTTTCATGATAAGAATAATCGTTAACTTTTGCAAAAGCTTCAAGCTGTGAGTCATAACTATTGTCCTTCTCATAGAAATAGTAACTACCTTTCCTGACGACAAAAAGGACATGGAGCATATTTAGTGAAGAAGTTAAAGGAGTAATATGAACTGTGTTACAATCGCGACGGATAAGATGACATTCCAGACCTAGCTCCAGTCTTCAAGTAAGTTGATCGAACGGATTTAGCGATATTCTTCATCATCATCATCATCTTGGCGTCACAGACCTTGGTAGTCCGTAGCTTCCTTCAGGACATTCCTCCAATCATCTTCATCCACTGTTCTCCGCCGCCACCCTCTCACTGCAACAGTTCGTAGGTCTTCTTCTATATTATCAAAATATCTTGCTCCTGGCCATCTTCGCTTGCGCTGGCAAAGTACATTCCTAACAATCTTTTCTAAGTAGGATCGCAGGATCGTCTTCATGCATTCTCATAATATGGCCAACCCATTTGAGTCTACTTACTTTAATACTGTTTTTACAATATCTGTCTCCTGACAGTGACGTGGCGTCCATATAACCGAATTACATCAGAGAGTAAATATTTTAATTATTGATTAATTTGAAATGTGAACAACATTAATGGAGAACCTTAAAGAAAAGCACAATATTGCTTTCGAACTGCTGAGCGCTTGTACTATCATTTTATTCTTGCATTGTCGGCTCAGATACCTGTGACGTTCTACTGTGTATGGTCATTGACCTCGTAGTAGTTGTCACTGTAAATACTAGGAAAGGAGATGCGTTCGTCCTCCCGATTTTTGCCGCTGTATATAGGCCAACCAGCAAGACGCTCAGTTAGCAGTTATCTTTGTTTTCGGAACCGACGCGTACCAGTTACTACAAGCAACTGTTTCTGTTTTGTTCATTTAGTTACGTGTTTCTTTATTAATATTTAATTCGATTATTTGTGTTCGGATGTATTCTGTGTAAGTATAATGGAGTCAGATTACGTTGAACCGGGACCATCTTGTTCTGTCAGCGAATGATACGTATAAAATACACTAAAAAATATTTTAACTCTAAAACAAATATCTCGTATTAGAAAAATTTTGAATTAATTTTTAGGCTAAGTTTTACCCTAACATAACCAGCAACAGCTGTTATCTACCCACGCCACGCCACTGCTCCTGGAACACTCAAAAGATATTCTTAGTAGGACACATGTAATATATTTAACTGTATTAGGGCTTTAACATGCGTGATTCGATTCGATACTAATTCACTTCATGATGCAGGTTCTATTCTCATAAGTATATCCATAATAGGCCTTGGTCATCATCATCATCATCATCACCAATTCAAGTACTAGACCCTAGACCTGTTCCGGAACCCATCTCGTCCTCGGTCTACCGACATCTCTCTTCCCAGTAGGATGATATAGCAAGGCAACCACAGGTAGACGGATATCAGGCATGCGGTTCAAGTGTTCATACCATCTCCTTCTGTGGTCTTCAATCATCTGGTGCGACGATACAATATTTAATTCGCATCTGATATTCTCGTTTTTTTCCGATCCAGAAGAGAACAACCTTGCGTCTCCCTCTTAGAAATTTCATTTCAGCTTCAGCTGCATCCTCTGTACGTCCCTTTTACCAAGAGTCCATGTTTCACTGGCATACAAAAATGTGAGGATGGCCACAGTTTTGTAAAATTTTATTCGGGTATCATTCCGTGTTTTATTTTTCAAGTACCTATGAATCGTTCCACAGACGCGTCTAAATTTCGTTAGCTTAATCTAATAGGCCTTGGAATCTCACATTAAAAATTATCTGGCTGTTTTTCTATTTTTAGAACACGTCCAAGTTGTTTATGATCCCTTTGTGAATAATTTAAAAAAAATACTTATACGTTAGACATTTACTTTTTTTAATAAGATGATGTTAGTTTTGCACAGCGTTCAGACCGTTATACGTTCAAAGAGCGAATCGTTATATAAGAAGAAAATATAATCTGGAATTATTGTCCAGCGTTTTTTCACAAAGACCAGTTATTCCGTTCGTTGAGTTTAGCACGTAAATGGGATAACTCGAGCGTGACCGGATCGCCGCCATGTGAGTTTTTATTCGCATTTAAACGCGAATTAATTAAACAAAATTATAATGCGTAGGTAAATCCACCAGCCCCACGCACGAGTTCGTTGGCCACCGATCGCCGACCCTTTGATGTCCCTCAAACGCGTCGTGTGGTTTTTAGCATACGATTATATAATTAATTCCACTGCAGACACAGCTTCATCTTCATCTTGTTCAACGAGTAATCAGTACTTGTACTTCTACTATTACTACTACTACTACTACTACTACTACTACTACTACTACTACTACTGCTCCTACTACTACTACTACTACTACTACTACTACTACGAATAATAATAATAATAATTTTATGTAGAGGGGGAAAATGCTTTACGCACCGTCAGAGGAGACCATGTTTCCCCTGGTGTGTGAGACTCTCGCCCACTAATTCAGGCATCCGTATCCATCCTGGAACCACTTAGCGTATTACTTCAGGATGGAGCCTATTGCGCCCTTATCGTGATCCGTCTAGTTGTCCCTTATCTTCTACTGCCCGTTGGGTGCAAGTTGGGCCTGTCTTTTTTCCTAGCAGGACCCCCTGAATAAATGCAGAGATACGGTCCCATTCCGCCTTGATTCGAAGCATAAGCGCAACTACGCTCTCGGGCGTGGACTCCGCGAGCTCCATTTCCAGTACCATCCTCTCTCTTGTGCAGCACTTGAAAAAGGTGTGCAAGGCATCTTCATGGGTAGAGTCACCGTGTTGGCATAATAATAATAATAATAATAATACTGTTGTTGTTGTTGTTGTTGTTGTTGTTGTTGTTGTTGTTGTTGTTATAGTTCCTTTTATACTACAGTCGAGATTGTCAATTATCCGGAAGATCAGTTTGCGAATTATGGATGCCTAATGTCCGGATCCAACATTTTAATGAAGCGGCGTGTATCAGTCGCTTGGTTTCTGAACTGGTTGAGCTAATACAAGGAAGCTCCAGGCTTTCAGGTATGTGACAGCGAAAACATTGAAGACTGGCTTAATTGTGGTCAGGATGACCGAGGCTTCTCTCGGACAAGGAAGTATTAGAGCAGGTCCAAAATGTTGCTTTGGTGGAGGAATAAAAAGGAGAGGTCATGGGCAGTTAACGCCTATCTTTACAGGATGGAAAATCTAAGCACCAAAGGGAGTAAGGTAAATTGGATGATAACTCGACGGGCTCAAAAGGGCGCCACATCGAAGTAATCCGAGTACTTGTTTGAGGTAGATCCTTGGCCGATGTAGGGAATTATTTTAGTCGGTCAGAGACTGACATACCAAGAGGCGCCACAGAACCAGCATTCCGGAATACTGTTGCTGCTATTATTACTACTAATACTACTACTACTACTACGACTACTACTACTACTACTACTACTACTCGGAGGGGAAGCATAGCGAGATCGACTACTACTACTACTACTCGGTGGGGAAGCATAGCTAGATCGACTATTACCTCACCCAGTTTCTGACTGGACACGGGTATTTTCGATCTTACCTGAAGAAAGTTGGAAAGGTCGAGTCACCAGAGTGCCTGTACTGCCCCGGGAGCTGCGGACGATGCCAGCCATATATTCTTCTTCTGCGACAGAAGGCAGCTACATAGAAGGTCGTCCCAAGATGATATTAGGCAGGAGATCTCCCCAGATAACGTTGTTGAAGCGATGCTTCAAGAGGAGGACACCTGCAAGTGTATGGCACGCTTCGCGGAAGAGGTTCTTCGGGCGAAGACGATAGATTTGTTTAATACAACATTACAACATAGAAGGCTAACAAGTCAGATGTGAACCCTAGGGGGTGAAGAATAAATAGCTAGCCCGATGAAGTGTGTCATACAGTTACTAGGGCTAGCGTCCTAGAAGAGGAAAGGGAGATGGTTTTTTAGTGGGTCGAGTATAATACTCGAACCCACAGACTGCGGAAGTGTGTACCCTTACGGACATTTGTAGAGCAAATTTTCCCACCCGCCCTAGTTAAAAGAGAAAAATTACTACTACTACTACTACTACTACTACTACTACTACTACTACTACTACTACTACTACTACTACTACTATTAGTACTACCACTACTACTGCTACTGCTGCTAATATTAGAAGCATTATCAAACTACATTACACAATCTTTCACCTCTTATCAATTTACATTCATGTCTATACGACAAAGTCTAGCACAATGATTTTCCTTCAACCTGTAGGATCATGGGCAACCTGTAGGATCATGGGCTTCCAGTTTCTTCCGTTCCAAAGCCAGTCTCTCTTTACTACTTTATATTGCCTTCTTGCCTTGATCCCGTCCATAAACTCTCGTCATCGTATTCCCCTCACGTTACGTTCCTCCGGTGAACCATCCTCAACGTCGTCGTAGCTGACCAAACATTCAGGGGTATCTTCAGCACCGCGTCTTGAAAGCACCTAGTTTTTTTGCTTTCCACTGCCCTTAACAATCAAGTCGCTGAGGCGTAAGTACCTACGGTATGTCTGAGATAAAACTTTTTACTAATCGCTTTCTAGTTTCGAGACAGACATTACTTGATGTCAAAAGGCTCCTCTTTTTGGAAAAACGAATCTTTGACTTAAACGATTGTATTTTTCATGCCAGCGGTGCTTTATCCACTTGACGTTACAAAGCTTTTCAGATATTACAAAGTAGTAACTTTCAATTATTTTTCTCATTCAAGCCATTTTTCTGCCTTATGTTCTCCACCTTTCGTGCATTTAATGAACTTAGCTTTAGTTCCATTTATCATCTTCTTCTTCTTCTTTTTCTTCTTCTTCTTCTTCTTCTTCTTCTTCTTCTTCTTCTTCTTCTTCTTCTTCTTCTTCTTCTTCTTCTTCTTCTTCTTCGTCAGCAAGGATTAAACAAAAAATGATTTGTTCCGGTCCCAAGCAGACAGACTAGACCTGGTCACTCCAACGCTTCTTCGGGCGCCCCACACTCTCCGTTCTTTCGGCTTATATAATTCCACAGTTGTTTGGGGATGCGGCAGTCATCCGTTCGGTTAAAATATTCCAACCATTTTAGCCGATATTGGGCAATCCTATCAGGTATACTCATAATATTCAGCTCCTGTACTACATCGATATTTCTTTTACGATCTTGAAGAGTATATCCTGCCACGTGCCTGAGAAATCTCATTTCGGCCACATCAATACGACTGTCCTGGGATTTCGTTAAAATTCAATTCTCAGGCCATCACCTTGTAGAACGTTAGGCGTGTTTCTTTTCTCCTCGTTGATTTTCGAATTCTCCTGATGGTTCCACACATAAGATTGATTGAACTTTTGCAGCTTGCAAACCCCATCATTGTTTGCAATGTATGATACATTACATTAGACATTATAAATAGCTGACCTGCTCCAGAACAGAACAATCTACAACAATTGTTCCACGTATGGGGGTCAGCTCTGTGAAAAGCCACGACCTTGGTATTCAATGTGGAGATCTGTAATCCGAAGTCCTTACAGATATGTTTCAATGAGTCATTTTTTTTTTTATCGGCCATCTGAGGACCACATGCTAATTTCAATTCTTTATTCCTTGTTCTTGTCTTTTTCTCCAATATTCTTTCATCTTTTCACTATGTCTCTTCTTCCTGTCTTCAGTCCACTTTAAACCTGCGTTTCTCTCTCTCCTACCCTGGACTTCTTCCATTGTTAACACTTTTTCTAGAAAAATTTCTCTTTCAATTGCTTCTTCTGCGTTGATATTATTTTTTTCTGAATCCTTTTGGACTTCTTTAATCCAACTTGATGTTGACTTCTTCCCCTACAGATATTTGAAGACTTGCTTTTACAACCTATTGTCGTCCATTCTATATAAATGTCCAAAAAATAGTAGTCTTCTTTTTCTCATTGTTTCTGTTATATTTTCTATACTTTGATATATTTCATCATTAGTTCTTAATTTTCAACCTTCTGAAATTTTTCGTGGGCCTAATATTTTCCTAATAATTCGTCTTTCCAATATTTCTAGTTTCTCTAAATTATAGTTCAGTGTTAGGCATTCACTTGCATATAGGCATTCTGGCTTCACTACTGTACTGTAATGCCTTATTTTCGCATTTTTAGAGATCCCCTTTTTATTGTAAATATCTTTGGTTATACCATATGCGCTTTAATGAGTTATTTTATTTACACTAGCTTAATATTATAAATCTATACATAAAACTCAAAGTCTGAGGATTTATGTGTACTGAATACAAATCCACACCGTTACACCGATTCCCACCAAATTTTGCACAGGTAACGTTTGACACAAGGCGAAAAATACTGTCTAACATGGAATTTGATATTTTTGCCCCGTTCCCACGATTTAGGCCCTTTTAATTATGCCTTTCCGTTGACGCCTATAAAGATGTCAATAACACCATGGAGATCAGAATTAATTACCATATTAACAAGTACATAAACAAATGAGATTTAGCGGCATCGGAACTGTACCTTTATCCGTTTCTGCAGTTTTTAATATTTTTAATATGCTATTGTATCGATATATTTTTTTAATTTTGTATTCAGATACGTATATATATTTTGTAATTGTTTTAATGATTATAAAATTTATGTTTATACGTATTTCTGATGATGCAATGAATAAGTAATGAAATATATTAAATACTACTACTAAAACTACTACTACTATTAAAGATGTCAAAAACACCATGGAGACCATTTTCGATGTTTAATATGCGATTGTATCGATATATTACGATGTGAAAAAGAAGAAGTGTACTAATTGTAAATTGTCCTATTACTTAATGCAAAGCGGAAATACGTGTTGTTTTCATTTGTGAGGTTAGGTGACAACGGTTTTTGGTTTTTAGTTTACTGTTGAAATAAATAAAAGCCATGGTTGAGGAAAACATAACGTTTAATGTGTTATACAATGCTTCTAACACAGTAACACTTAAAATAAAGAATTTAGCGTTTTTAATTTAACAGGTACTTTATAAATATCTCCAAAGGCTTTATAAACGGGTACTTTTAAATCTCCAAAGGCTGTTGCACCAACATAATAATTTAGTAGAAGTTAAAATAGTACAAGTGTTGAAAACAGCTTTGGAAAGAATTTGACTAATGAGTACAAAATTGTTATACGGGCTGACAGAACGCCATATAGACATAGACAATAAAAATTGTATTAAAATACTTATTGAATGTGAAATATTTGCGTGCGAAGCCGCGGGTAACAGCTAGTATTTAATATATTTTAAAATGTAACTGAATATCATCATCACCGGCGCCTGGGAGCCAAGTGTGGGAAGGCCCATCATCCTGCAGAACTTCAGTGTGTGTTTCTTTCCCCGTTGACTTTAGAAGTTCCATTAAGGACAGAATAATTTCCATTAATTCCATTAAATTTCATTAAGTTCATCTTCAACCCAAACTTGTCTTTTAGAATACTGTTAGTGTGGTGGAGTTCTTTGTGTAGTTATTTGTCATAATTTCTCAGTAGAAAGACGTCGTCAGTCGCCCAAGCAGGGCCGGTTTTGCATTTACTTAAGATTCTATAGCTTCCACACCGTACAAGGCAAGTACGTGCTACCTATACACTTATAAACCTCTAAGTGTCCTGTTTAAAACGTTATGTGCTGTATACGATTTGCATGACTACGTTGCCTGTGATTACTTAAACAAAAACTGTTGCCTCTGGAAAACAAAAAATGGCCGAGAGTCATTTAGTTACTAAAAACTCACAACGTTATTATTGCTTGTTTTAAACACGTTAAACATATTATTAGATAATGTTTCCAGCCTACTAGTTTTACAAATTAACATTTTTATTATATTTTTTAGTGAAATAATTTAAAACGTGGCTCTAAACACAATCGAGTTTCACGCGTAACACGGATTGGATATTCGTCAGAGTTTGGAACGAAAGTTAATGCCAGTGCAAACTACCAGACGGTATAATACTACAAGAACACCGATTGTTTTCAGAACAGTTCCAAATACATATTTACACACACACATTATCACATAGAATCTGTGACGGCAGCGGTATGCGAACATCTGCTCTCCGGTACCAGCGGTGGACACAGCGAGCCAACCCGGCATCAGCATTCGGAGCGAGTCAATCGGCGATCCCGGTTAGTGCATAAAACCTGGGCCGGCAGAAAATTTTGCACTCTTCATCGCCACGCCATCGGACGCACTTCATCTCCTCTCCTCTCTCGGACGACATCGAGGCGGAGTCAGCCGGAAGGAACAGCCGAAGAATAGAACCGCCGCCGTTCTTGCGTCTTCGCACTCCCGTTACGCGCCAGCGATGGATTTCGCTGGGCCGGCAGCCGACTCTACAACCGGTGTCGAAAGAAGAGGAGGACTGCAGTACGCCACGAACAGCGGGCGCAGCAGCCGAACATCTCAGCGCGGCACGACCAACATCAGCATTCTCGCCACCAGGTCCTTTTTAGGGCCACCAAAAACACTAGAGTGTACGATTGGCGCCATTTCTCATGCGGCAAGCCTTTTGTCCGGTGACAAATCAAAGTGAAACTGCTGGACGTCAATTGACGCCAGTAGACATTCGCGACAGTTTTCAAGTCACGTCAATTGACGTCATCGGTATCAAAGTGTTATCCCATTTTTCTGGTTTATGAGAACTCCTGCACTGAATGCTCTACGTTTAAGTTGAGCAAAAGTGGGAAATTGACTACATCCCTGACTAACACGTTTGAATACCTTTGTCTGTAACACGTCATGACCTGTAAGACACGTCTTTCGTGAACGGACCTGTTTCAAGCCGTTTAGAGCCATTTGTTGTGTTGTTTGGAACAGAAACGGCGGATATTTAAAGACTTCTATAAAAAAGAATTCAGGAGACCTTCCTGTCTTTCTTGCGTGCCGAGGAAGTTTGCTGCGTTCAAATGGTCAAATGGTAGATAACATACGGTCATGGAGTTAATTGTATGAAAGCCCGCTGGTCTTACTCACTGTTAACAAGAAATCATATTGAACTACTCTTTTTTAATAGAGTCCTTCATGGACATAGTGAATTGTGTATGCGCATCCGTTTGAGAGTTCCCTACGATCACCTGTTGTTTAGGGGTATCAATTATTGGGAAAATAGATTTTTCTTATATACCACTTTCTCAGTTTATATATAGGCCTATATAATATAAACGAAGCAGTGTTGGCATGTAAGCCTATAAAACGAAGTACTGTTGGGGTATAAGAATGTATAAGAAGCACGGTTGTGTGCGTTGTGTGTGTAGGGGGGGGGGAGCCTACGACATTCGTCACATCCCGCATCCCAACCGCCACTAAACCCCCAGCATTTGTTTTCCCAGTTCGTCTCCTGTAAATTATTACTCCCCACATCCTCCTCCACGAGTTCTTCGAGACCTGCCTCTTACCTGCTGTTGAGGGGATGACATTCTAGTACCTTCTAGACCATCTCTCGTCGCTCATTCGCTGTACGCGTCCGTACCACACCAACCTACGTTGTTGTTCAACTAGACCACTATATTATTTTCTAACATTTCCCGCTCCTTATTACGTCTCACGTCTTGTCATTTCTTACATGCTGCAGCCGGAATAGCCCATATGATCTCCTCGAACAAGTATTTCAATTACAATTGCAATACCCACATTGATTTATGCGAGTGAGGCGTGGGTAATGACAAAAAAGGAATGCGGCAAGATTCAGTGTGCTGAAATGCAGTTTCATCGAGATATTTTAAATTATACATTGGAAGATAGAATAAGGAATGAGGATATCAGAGCATAACTCGAAGTAAAAGACATAAATGAAATTATTTCAATTTACAGCAGACAATGGTGGGATCATCTGCAAAGGATGACAGAGGATCGATTGCCGAAAGCGGCACTGAACTATACAGCCATTGGTAGAAAAGACGTGGGTCGTCCGAGGATGATGAGTGCCGGAACAGGTTTATATAACTTAATCCTTGAAGAGTAGAAGAAGAAGATCTCTTCGAACAATCAATTTCAACTATTGTAAATTTTTCTTTATTCCTTTTTTCCCCAGTTAATCTGAATAATCAATACTTTACTGTATGTAAAGAAACATACATGCCAGTTGAAATACAAGGAAGGCAATGTGGCCCATCATTACGTTATCAGTTAGTCTCTGTACAGCCTGGTCCTCATTTCACTTGAGAGTCCATTTTAGAGGTCATTAATTTTCTCTTGTCACTCTGCCGGACGTTTGCATTACCACGACTGGGACTATCAAGTTTCCACCGTAGGGCGGTCAACAGCAGCCGTTGCTTCATAAGTCTGACGTATCATAACAACATATGTTATCAACGAGACAGAACGTTTAGTTTAGAATTTCTCTGCTGACGGACGCCTGATGTCATACGCTGGATAACATTTGCATTGGCATCATTCCACTGTTTCTTCTTAAAAGAATTGGAGCCGTTCCAGTGTTGTTTGAAAACCGTAAATTTGTTATCTCTAAGTTTAAAATTGTCTCCATGTTTTTCCTACATTTAGCGTTGCGTACGTTTGGCATTGAAATGTCAATCAACAATAATTTCTAACTGCTTTCTAATTTTATCACTTCAGCAAAATAGCAAAATATTCATGTGAATGCATTGTTTTATGCAGATGACAAGGTAATGATACAGAAAAAAGAAGACCAGTTACAGCGAGCGATATTTACGTTCAGTAGCATCATACAAGACTATGGGCTACGAAAGATCTCTGCTACAAAATCTAAAACGATGGCATTTCAGAGCAGGTATCCTGTAAGAACTAAGATAATCGTGAACAACCAATCAGATTTTGGATAATGTTATTCATTTTAATTACGTAGGTTGTAAAATCTCATATAGAACTGATATTGATTGGTATAGTAAGCTAACAAAATTTAGACACATCTGTGGAACGATTCATAGGTACCTGAAAAATAAAACACGGAAGGATACCCGAATGAAATTTATAAAACTGTGGCTGTCCCCACATTCCTGTATGCTAGTGAGACATGGACTCTTGGTAAAAGGGACGTGCAGAGGATTCAGGCAGCCGAAACGAAATTTCTAAGAGGGACACAAGGTTGTTCTCTCTTGGATCGGAGAAGGGAGAGGATATTAGACGCGATTTAAACATTGTATCATTGCACCAGAAGATTGAATACCACAGAAGGAGGTGATGTGAACATTTGACTCATATGCCTGATATCCGTCTACCTGTGGCTGCCTTGCGGTATCATCCTACTGGGAAGAGAGATGATGGTAGACCGAGGAGGAGATGGGTTCGGGAACAGATCTAAGGCCTAGACCTTGAAGTGGTGATGATGATGATGATGATGATGATGATGATAACTATGTTACGTCATCTTACACAGTTCTTCTTCTTCTTCTTCTTCTTCTTCTTCTTCTTCTTCTTCTTCTTCTTCTCCTTCTTCTTCGTATTCTTCTTCTTCTTTGTCCAATGTTCGAGGAATATTAGAGTACGTAGGACACAGCCAACACTCGACCATCCGCGAGCGGATTAACTTAACCCCGTAATGTATTCGTCTTGACGTATTGTTCATTAATTCACATACCAAATTCACATCTGGTCCCAGCGTCCCAACCAATTTCTCTTTCTGAATCTGATAATATCCAACACTCTCCTTTTTTCTCGTACTCTTGCAAGCACCTCTTCTTTCATCACACTATCCTTCCAGGAAATTCTTTCCATCCTTCTCCATGTCCACATTTTGAAAGCCATACTAAGGGTTTTTTATTTAACCTACTTGTCTGTCTGACTGTCTAGCTGTCATGCTTTGTATTCTCTCTCGTTGGTTTTCAACAAATACTCACCTCAGTTTTATTAGTAACCAGCAGTAAAACTCTGTTGCCAATTTCTTCTTCTTCTTCTTCTTCTTCTTCTTCTTCTTCTTCTTCTTCTTCTTCTTCTTCTTCTTCTTCTTCTTCTTCTTCTTCTTCTTCTCCTCCTCCTCCTCCTCCTTCTCCTCCTCCTCCTCCTCCTCCTCCTCCTCCTCCTCCTCCTCCTCCTTCTTCTACTTTTCTTTTTCTTCTCTTTTTTCTTTTTCTTTTTATCATTCACTACCACGGATTAAACATGCTGCTTTAACATGCGCCCTCAAAGATTCCTCAAGCGACTTTTGCAACACTTCTTCCTCATTATATGTTTGTTTTCTGCCCAAGGACAGGGCTTACAGAGCGTGCTCCCTTCCATACTTTCCTATCCTGGGCTAGTCTCTTAATTTCATATGATATCGCATCCGCCTATCGTCTATTATATTGTCTCTCCACCGTCTTCTATTCCGTTTTCCGTTTACCAGCCCCTCCGGTGTTTCCGTTACCTTGTGCTTGCCGCGTACACTGCCACATCAGATTTCTCTTCCTGCCTCTGATGATATTCAACGTCTCCTTTTCTCCCCTGCTCTTCCGAGCAGCGACTTATTTCAGGAAATCCGTTCCATTCCCACAACCCTCTCCCCTCTTCTTTCCTCAGTCTCCAAGTTTCTGTCCCCGTACAGGAGTACGCTCCAAACAAAACACTTCGCCATTCTCTTTTTCATCTTTATGTCCAGTGGCCCGCACTATAATCTTCTCTGTCTATTAATGGGATCTTTAGCTAAGGCAATTCTGTACATATCTCACCTCTTGATTACAACAGATGTCGCTTCTAACTAAACGCCCAGTTATATTCGTTGTATATTTTACGTATTGTCAGTTCATCTTTATTTCCAGTGGCCCGCACTACAATCTTCTCTGTCTATTAATGGGATCTTTAGCTAAGGCAATTCTGTACATATTTCACCTCTTGATTACAACAGATGTCCCTTCTAACTAAACGCCCAGTTATATACGTTGTATATTTTACGTATTTTCAGTTAGTTTTGCTTTTGTAATCGCTGCTAGGGGTTACTGAAATAGTTGTTCCGTTTGAAAGTTTCCACTGAAATAGAAATCTCCTTGAGGCTTCCTTTCGCTACTGAAAGTGTGTTTTGGTTAACCTCGTCACCCTTAGAAATTGGAAATAAGTTTCACTTAGTAAACAACTGAACTGTATATAAACGGAGTGAAATATCCGAACGATTATCAATCCCAAGAGATTATCATGCAAGAGGGTTGCAGTACGACATATTGTCAATGACAGGCTCGTCGACTAGTTGACTTGTTGTAAATTAGGTAAAGTAGAGAATTAATTTATAATTGTACGTAAAGAAGTTGTTAAAGTCTTTAAATTGAATAAAGAGTCAGTATTATAGAATAATAGAGAATAAAGTCTCAGAAGAGATAATGTAAAAGGAAATTAAATGTACTTATTGTGAAATAGAATAATAATAGAAACAATTAGTAGCATTGCATTGTATCAAATAATCTTCTGATAGTACAATAAATTATTCTTTTGGTATCTTTAGAATTTCTTAACTCTTAATCAGGCAATGTACTCCTACTAAAAATAAATTGCTTAGCCACTCGACCAACTAATAAACTGTCATTATCATCGTACAGTTGGTAACATATACAACCTGCCATTTATTCAGTTTCCTCTTTCGTTATTTTAATCTGTACAGTCCTGCTCATTTTTCTTATGATAATGCACACTTTTCTTTACACTTATTTTCATTCCAAACTCTTCACAAGTTCTGTTAAAATCTCTCAGCAATCCCTTTAATGTTCTTTCGCCCTCGACAAGCAACACCATATCGTCTGCAAACTTCCTGTATACCGTATCCTCCTTCCGCCAACTCTTAACTCTTCATCTCCCCAACAAGAAAATTGTTTATTATTTCTTCCAATAATATATTAAAGAACTTGCAACAGCCTTGCATTTACACTTTTCCTACTATTTATTTCCTTTGTCATTTTGTTCCCACGTCTCTCATCCATCTCTCTTTCCAATTTTTTTTTTTTTTTTTTTTTTTTTTTTTTTTTTTTTTTTTTTTAATATATCTATCAGGTCACTATGGATAATATTGTTACGACATTACAGAACGTTCTACACGTTTCTCGGCTATCCCATCAGAGCCCAGCTGTAATGTTGTATGCGTACGTGACTCTTAACATGCGTAACGAGACTGTTCCAGACTTCACCGGTCCGCGCTCACTGTGTTCAAGGCCGCAAACAATTACGCTCTAGTGTTTTCTAGTAGTGTTGACGCGTATTATGGATTATTCTGCCATCTCAGCGGGGTATAAATATAAGCATTCAGCGACGCTTAATTTCAGTTCAAGTGACGATTTATTCAAGTGAGGTTCGAATTATTGTCGGCAGATTTACACAGTGCGTTTCAAGTGGTGTATTAGTGAAAAGTGATTATAGTGCGGAATTCTTTATAGTTGACATTATTATTTGTGTAGACAGATTAACTTGAATTGTTGTACGAGAATAATCTTGTTGAATAACTTTTTGAATACAAACTGTAATTTGTAGGTAATTAAAACTGGTTTTGGTGACTTTATTGCTGTGTATTTTGTTTTCCACTGAACCATACGACGATCAGTAGACTGTCGTAACAATATTAAAGAATGTGGATAAATGTTCTAATAATAGGTCAATAATATTTTGACTAATAATAGTGTATTATAGTATATACGTTGCGTGTGTTTGTAATTTATATTGATATTAAATCACGATTTCAAGAGCACTTACTTTAATTTGCAGAGCACTTTCGGAGACTGTTTGGCAGCCTCTGCCCCAAGACAGAACAAGAGGTGGGCCGATATACCTGTAACAGGTATTTTGGAACGATATTTTTGTGGAACGGATGTAACAGTGACTGAAAAGTTGAAATACCTGTTATTCGCGGCGACGCTGTTCCGAGTCGAGACACGCCGCCCTCGCTGTTCCGAGTCGAGGCACGCCCCCTACGATCTTACACAGACACACACACACAAAAAGTACGCAAGTATCACGTAAACTAATACGCCAAGGCCAAATACTAGGCGTACAAAAATATCGCTGGTACGCAAGGAACAACCAGTATTTCAAATACTAGGGGTATCACCGATACACAAAATACTAAGCGTATCAGAGGAACAGTAGTATTTTAGGAACACCTAGTATTTTAGTAACAGGTAGTATCAAGGGTATTTCGAGTAGGAACTAGTATGCAGCCACTTTTTCGTCCTGAATGCTTCATTCTGCGCAAAGAGACGAAGCTGTTTTTAATAAAGGAAAAAAATTCATCCTTATGTTACATTTATTCTCGTGTGATATGCAGATATATAATACAGATTATATGCTAATAAATTATATATTATACTAGTCACCAACTTGTAAATAAAACCGGTTCAGGTTGTAAAGAAAAACTTTATGTTTTTACTTATAAAAACTTTGTGTTCCGAGTCGTTAATATAATAGTGGTATTTAGTTACGTAACGGCACGTCATGGACAACGAAATCCAAGTGTTTAATTTTATTTATAATGTGTTAAGTGAAGCAGATTGTAATGTAAAAGGTGTGACATTTCATAACTTGTATATTCTGTGTACATTATTGAATGAATCTGAAGATTATCCAGGTACCGTATGTAATGCATTTAATTTACTTTTGTTGTCGCTTATTATTTATAAGTTTTTATTTATTTATTTATTTATATTATAACTAGACGTAATTAGAGGTGTGTTGATTCAAGCCCCGCGATGGAGCGCCATTCTATAACTAGACGAGTTAGATGAGTATAAATTTCCTCTATTCAATGGTGTAATAAGTCACACGTTGTAATACTATGAGTTGATGCGTAAAGATGTTTTAATTAGGGGTATATAATTATTATTATTGATTTACGATGTCTCAAAAAGGGTTAGAAAGCTAAAAAAAATGTTCAAATTCTCTGCTCGAAGTACTGGTTAGTTTACTTGTCACTTACCACTTACTTACTGGTGTCAACCTTCCGAAGTAGATTCCTTCTTCCTGTGATACACTAAAAATAACATAACATAGTTCATACAACATTTATCACTGATGTGTATGCGGATATAAAGTAAATAAAGTTGTTTGCATTTGATTCTGTTTTGAAATTATTCAAATCTTGGCCGCTTGTTCGCCGTACTGCCACTTTGTAAAATACATGCTCTGTTATTGTTGTTATTATAATCTGCCTTGAAATGACGGACTGACTTGATTATAAGTAAAATGGTAGTTTATTAACAATAATTAAATTTCATTTAAAACCTTTTAAAACATTTCATAAAACATCAAAAACAATTTAACTCGTTACAGAGATTCTTAAAGCTCAGAGCTGGTAACACTGATTCTTTATGTCGTAGTATTCTAACCTGGTTTGGTTAGATTTTTTATTTATAATTACCAAAAATCGTGAATTCTTTTAGTATACAAGATACCTGCTACAAAAATGCTTAAATACGACAATAACGTATTATGGAGAGTGATTACAAAATTAGAAAAAAGTTTAATTATAATATTGGAAACTATCGTATCAGGCACGCCTGCTTTCAACTTTGCAGGTTATGGTATAGTATGTGCGATACGATTAAAATTGTTGTGTATCGGAATTAAATTCCTTTAATGGTTATAAAGAATAAAATATAATGATTAATTTATCATCTCAGTGCAATTAAGAATATTTAGGCTTTCTTGATTTTAAAGCACAGCACTGCATTATCTGTGTACCTTTTAATAACAGGTAGGTTATAGTGACAATTCCTCTATGTTAATTATTAAAAATATTTAAATTGACTTCATTAAAATCTTATAATTACACATAATATTCGTTAATGATACATTTATTATTCATTAACCTTATTGACAGTTCTCAATTATTGTTGATAATCGAATTGTCCTTCGTTATAGTTATAGTCAAATCAGCATCTATTTATGTTTACATCAGTATTGGTTAAGTAATAATTTAATTTGCAACTCTTTTTTAAAATTAATAATATTTTATATAATAAATAAAACTGAGAACTTTTGTTCAATAATTTGTTAATTAATAATCATTATTGAGGTTAGTCACGTATAAATGTACTTGACTAACGTGGTATCAACACAAAAATTTATTATTTGATAATCATTTAAAATTCATTAAAATGTCGCTAATTCTAAAACTCCCTTATTATTTCACTCATCATTGCCGATATTATACACTGGCAATGGTATGTTTCACTATTTCATATCACTGGTTACACTTCACACGTTTAAGGTTATTAACCCATAAGTTAGGTTAGATGCAATTGTTTACTAATTGGGGGGAACGCGCACATTTTGAAAAAAAATCGTCTTGTCAAAGACACGTTCTGTCGGCGTTGACGATCAGTTTCTTAATAATGCTCTCCTTCACTGCCTCAATCGGCGTCTGCTGAAATCAGCGTTTCTTATTGGCTGGAAATCGATTAATCTCGTACCCAAACGTCATAATAAATTAAGAAATTTTATTTCCAAGCATCTGGTTTTGGGTTTGAGAGTACAAAAGTGACGCTATCAATTCTTTTGGAATTGATTGAAAAATTATGATCGTTTATAACTTTGTTAATACATCTCTGATTTGGAAACTAAGGGTATCACGTTATTTCGGATGCTCTGCTCTTTATTTTGAGTCCACTCAAGCACTAATTCCGTCCATGATTAACTTATTTACCCTTCCGTCGATGCACTTTTTGTGGTTCTTATTTAAATATAAGTTTTTTCCACTTTATAGTATCACATGATACTTATATCACTCACTGTTAATAGTTAAAGTTATTATATCTGATCAACTATTCCTTAAATACTAAATATTTACAATATTTCATAATGCATTTTCAGGCGAGTAGGCCTTAAATGTCCTTGCATTATTTCTTATCAGTTCTAACATATATATTGTTCTAACACAATTCTTTTGTCCTTGGTCTGTACATCAAATGATACTACACCTTTAATGCAGCTTTGTATTTATTAATATAGCTTCGATTATTTACATTGAATGGTTTTATTACACCATGTTATGTGTCCTGTCACATTGACACTCTTGTTTTATTATTAGTTTTGTATTAGGGATGTATTTTCATCCATTAACTTATCTTTAGACTTTGTCTATAGCTTATCTTGGGTATTTAATATTCCCTGCTGTGCTACTTATTCACAATTCTCTGTTGGATTGTTATTTACATCTAGTTCCATCTGACATGTATTATTGTTTATTATTATTATTACATAAATTCATGTATTTAATGTTTGTTAATGGTTCTCAAAGAGGTATTGAGCATTCTTGTAACTACTGTTATGCTATTTTCCTCTTCCTGATTAGTTTTAACTGAGTTTTTTATATAATTCTGTCAGTCACCCTGTGGTTTGGTAATTTGGCTATGATTTGTTTAAACAATATAAGGTATATATTTGTGTTCCTTAGTTCATACTGGGTTTATTCTGTTTATTATTTATTCTAGTTTGGTTGTTGCATCATGTAAATACTTTTGTCAGTGTTTTCTAATAGTTATTTATGATTCTGTGTTGCAGATTCTGTTCAGTTGAGGTTATGTGTATACTATTGAATGACAACAATGCTTATATGTATTAGTTTAGTTTCTTGCTTATTTCCATATATATTTACTATGATTATTATTACTATTATCTAGTACAATAGTTTTCTTTATTTTACTTCTATTATATACTATTTGTTCATATATTGTTATCTAATTCTAACTGGTTATTGACATACATATTGGGTGTTTACACTTGGTTTGGGTTGCTTGTTTTTTCATCTAATACTTATTTCTTATATACTACGAATTACATTCTGTATTGACTTTACTTTTCACTCTCCTGATATTTAAATGTATGATTTTGTAAAGATTCTATATTGAATGCCAGTCATGGTATTTACTGGTAAATAGTTCCATTTATTTTCATAATTGAGCATTTATTTTTTGTACTGAATTTCAGCTTACTTGTGATATTTATAATGTTTTACTTTATTATACGTTTTGTCTCATTAATAATACACTTATTGTCTGTGTTGTTTATTTGAGATTGTTGCATATCTTTGTTATCACTTATTATTTTCACTTTCTATAACCACTACACTTTTGTTGTTTGTGTTAGTTTGTTTGAGATCGTGGTATTTTGGTATTAATCAATTCACTGTAAGTAACTCACTATTATTGTCTGTGGCTGCTTATTATATTGTCAATACTTTGTTCTTGATCACTTTGTTTTCTTTCAGGTTCTTCCTTGTTGGGGTATCATTACTCAATTATTTGGTACTCTTCATACTGGTAGTATTATCTTCTTATTTTCCGGGTATTTTCTTCATTTATTAAATACTTTCCTTATTTATCGTGTCTTCTTCACACTGGTAATGTCATTTTCTTGTTCATTATTAAATATTTTCATTATTTATTATATATATTCTTCCTCTTCTTATATATAGATTTTTTTCTCTTCTTATATATATTTTTCCCTCACTTATTGGATCTATTGGGTCCTGGTTGCTAACGTAGTTGCTTGGTTCACTCTTCCTCTTGTGATAATATTGATGATTTATTCAATTATAATTTCTTCCTTCTACGGTGCTTATTTTCTTCAACATTATTTATCCATGGACATACGATTGACTTCTACATTTTAGTGTCGTCTTTCATTTTGTTGGTGTGTTTGGCTATATTGGCTTAGATATGTTGTAGCATGACAGATAATCCACTAAATAAAGATTCAGATATGATCATGATGAAATATCATTTACGATAAATATAATGAAATATTCAAATGAGAACACATAAATATCAAAATAAAATACCACCATGAATGGAAAAAATAATAATAAAGAACCAAAATGCAACAAAAGTGTATAAAGATATATAAACCCTAAAAAACTAAAATGAAATAAGAATAATACCCAGGTAGGATAGGAGTAGGTAAGGAAGATACACCGAACAAACCATCGAACATGATAGAATCATATGACCATGAAGAAAGAATTTCCAAGAAACCAAATTGTAAGGATGGAAGGACTACAAGATGTACCAAAGGGAAACCTGTTGAAAAGAATATAACCAACCCCGAAAAAGAGTAAAAAGTCACAAAGAAAGTATAAGACCCCAAAACCTGATAATAAATGTAAAATAGTTATAAACAAAGTGTTTAGTGTTGTGAGTAGAAGTGCACCCACCCACTAAAGTTATTATGTAATGAAATAAACAAATCTTCATAATCCCTTATAACTAAGATTTTGGTCTTGAAACATTGTAAAACTCAATGAGAGATAAGAACCAAAATATAAGTTAACCAGTGCAAGTTATTTCCATATATTAAATAAACTTCAAGTATAGGTGTAACTAATACTTCAACTAAGTATATGTATACCATAAAACAACTTTAATGTTTTCTATTATACAGGAATAAAATTTTATAAAATATTATTATGAAAACATTACTAATGTTTCTAAGCAGGTGGTGATTAAATAAAGTGACAGGGGAGAAAATTGTAATACCCAAAATAGAAACAGATAAGACTGCAACCATAAGTTTAAGAAACAAATAAAAATAAATGGCTTGTTATGTATATATTTAAGCCCATGAACTCCATAATTCAATGGTGAATAGAATAAGATGTTATTGTTATATTTATAAAAATGTTTGATAAGTTTAACAGTGGTAATCCATACTAAAATGTTTAAGTATGAATACTCTGTTTAAAATGTTTATAATATGTTGTTAATAGTAGTTAAAAAACTAAAATGTCTGACTTTGAAGACCATATTATTAATTTTAATTAATGTTTTATGAGTACGAATACAATACTACATGTTTTATTTATTAATTAAGGAGATTTTAAATAATGTTGTATTAAAATAAGAAAGTCGGAAGGGGTATAGAAACAGTATTATGCAAAAACATTATACGTAAAACTAGAAAATCTAGGCCAAATAGGAAATTCCAATAACATTATAATTAATTAATTAAGTTAAATAAACCAAGTAAACAGATGGAATTTATATAAGGTGAATTAGTCACCAAATACTATGACTAATACTATACTTTAATAGGATAATATAAAAGGATATATATAATTATTGAAAATTTTGTAAATGTATTAACTAAAAAATTTCAGAGGGGGAAGTCATAAATTCATGAATTATATTTAAAAGAATAATCAATTGATAAAATTGCAAGAAATTAAGGAAAGATAAACCTTTAGGTAAATCTGAAATTTATTATAGTCATAATTATGACATATTAAAATGGCTAATGTTTGGAGGAGGACAGGAAACAAAAAATTGAGCCTACTTTTCCAAAATGAAAGAAATATGGCAATTTTAATAAAACACTTTTTAAAATTAGATTAATGGGTATCAAATTAAGCAGGAGGAATTAAAGAAACCAATTATGTATTTACTATTTCATAAAAGTAAATAATAACCAAAATATATTCTCAGTATAATGTACCTTTATTTACATGTATCGGAAACGAGAAAACATTGAAACAATACTTTTCTAATATTAACTTGGCAAGATATTTCAGAAGACGAAGGAAGTAAAACAGTTCTTAATTAACATTCGTCGAGTACGGTTGATGAAGCTCTCGCTAATAAAACCTATATCAGAATCGTTAATGGCGTATAACAGGAGAATATAGCCTGAAGTATAAAAATCGAGAGTTACTGAAATTTTTACTTTAAACTTAAATTCAGTGAACACAACCACCACAAACATTGAAAACAATTACTACTGAACTGAATACAAGTGATATAAAGACTTAAAACGGTACAACAATAATTATTCATAACCAAACGAACTTTACAATTTCCAACACACACATGGACAGAAGTGAACACACATAATCTAACACATTTAATCGAAATGAACACTGAACACTTAACCAGGACAACTCTAATAACATCAGAAGGATTTCTCCATACGGCAGAGACGAGGAACGTGAACAAGGCAGCTTTTATTTGTAAGAAATTTCGTCTGATCGAAGTCACATTAATTCCAGCATTACGTAAGGCGGCCATGTTGGCTCCCGTCATGCATAGCGAACTCCTATTAGAATTCAGCGTTCGTCATTTGGTATAGACGTTTCAATTTATAAACATTATATATATTATCTAATAATTTTGTATTTTATTAAATATTAAGATTTTTATTGTGAATGTTATACTTTCTAGCCTTGCCCCTTCTCTGACTATTAATTATAACCGTTGAAAGAACCGAAAATATTTATATTCAATAACATGTATCAGCAATCGATCGCCCTGTGAAAGAGTCGAGCAATTATTTGATAATCGATTTTAAATCGACCTTTTATAAAATTGTCAATAAAATATTGTAATTCAATTATTTGGTTTCAAATTTATTTTATAAATTTCATAAATAGTTTATTCAAGGTTGTTTATTTAACAACAGGACTCCTAGAGAAAGGCGGTATTACTCAAGTGGGAGTAATATATACAAAAAATAAGAAATATCGCCAATCGATTAGTGAAGTGAGACAATCCTATTAACTCTGAATTGATTTCCAGTAAACCATCAGAAGGATTATTGACACAATTAAACTAAACAAACATAAAATTTCAACACTACACCCTTACAAAAATGATTTACTAAATTATTAAACATTAAAATATAAAACATAAAATTTTTTTTATTTTCAAAACAAAATATTTAATTTTTTCAAAAATTTAAATAACATAATTTTCATTTGTAACGACGTTTCGTTACAAATTGGCGAACCCAACAGTGGGGCTTAACGTTGACAAACGTACGGTTACAAGTTCATGGTAGGTTTTCATTCTGGGTATTTGATATTATATTTATGTAACGATAATTTTTATACGTTACAATATTTATTTTATTACAGTTGATTTTATTACTTTTATTTGTAAAATTTTGTTTATTCTCATTCACTCGTGTGGCTTACTGTTATGTTTTTATTATATGTTTCTGATGTTTTTATCACATTATTTGTTGTGGTATTACGTGTACTCTAAATTATTTCATTGCCCCGAGTTTCGCAACTGATTTGTCTAAAGTCTAACCAATGTTAGTTTTACTCCTAGTGAAAACTTAAATTGGTATTCCCAAAGGGAGATAGGCCTATAAATTATCTTGTTTCTTATTTTCTTTTAAATAGTAATAGTTTAATAAAGTCACAGTGTAAAGTAACACTGTTAATACTTTTAGTTTCAATTTATTTCTTATAACAAATTATATAGTATAGGTTATATAATATCTTCAAATAAATACACTGCAAGAAGGTTTATTAAAATATTAATAGGTTTATCTAGGTGAAAATAAACCTACTTGCAGTGTATTTATTTGAAGATATTACATAGGAGACCTGCAGGAAACTCAAAACGAGTTACTTACAAAGGATAATATAGGTTATGTATATATAGTATATAATAACAGGTATTTGTACCTGTTATTTTTTTGGAACGGTATTTTCATACCTAGTATTTTAAAATAACAGTTTAGCCCACCTCTACAGAACACTGAGGAACAGTAGCGTAAATAGGAGTTGCTCCCTTGTGTGAGTGAGGGGGGGGAGACGACGAGACTTGTTTCTGTGGTAGGGGGAGGTCATGAGTCTCGCTCGAAGGCTGAATAACCTATTTCTCTCAGGACGAATGAGAAATTCAGGATTCTTCCCATATAATTTCAAAAATACATTTACAAAATTATTCCGTCACAAAGTTTGTAAGAAAACCGACGTGAAGTATGTTGCAAATACGTACGTCATTTACCAAATGTTGATTAATTATCATTATTAATAAAACTGTACATTTGTATTATTAATTATGAATATTATAATTCCTTCTGTTTTTACAATGATTTATAACCCTTACTTACCCTTACGCTAAGAGATTTCGCTGAATTTTGTAAACCTATGAGAGGGGATTAATACCCCTGATACAGAAACCCCCCTCCCCCCCGGTAGTTACGCCACTGCTGAGCAAAGTGATACTACCATTAATCGAAAGCGGTCTGCAATAATAAAAAGATAAGTTTGAAATAGTCTTTAATATCAGGATAATTTTTTTTTATAGAGGGGGAAAATGCTTCATGCACCGTCAGAGGAGGCCGTGCTTCCTCTGGTGTGTGGGACTCTCGCCCACCTACTCAGGCAAGAAAAGATAGTCTCTACTTCATCTGTGAGGTGAACTGGCGGACACCGTGTAAATCGAGACACTAATGATGGCCTGCGATGGTGGGGCCGAAACGTTTGCCAATAACAACAACTGTGGACCACGACCTAACAGACCGGATGATGATAATAATTTCCACAATGTTGAAACCGGGCGTGAAAGCATTTGTTTCGGCAGAAAAGACAAAGTGTTGTAACCTATCGAGTGGCTGCTAAGCTACAACTGTTTGTTTGACGTGTTTCCGGAGGTGAAGTTGAATCATTAGAATGAACCGTTCTTCTTGAAGACAATTTATTGTGATTAGCAAAATACAAACGAACTTTTACAAGTTACTTTATACAAACTCCTCTTGACAAACTATAAGTCAGTTAATTCAATTACTCTTTAAAACTGTAAGTACCTTCAGTTACTTGTAACTACTTTTAGTTACTTCAAAAATTACAAAAAACAAACTATTGACAACATCTGGTTTTCCGCCTCTCTGAGAACACCTTCCAACACAGATCAAAGTCAAAATAAAAATGAGAAAAGATGAGTAAGTTCTCTCGGATCTCTTACACAATCAGATCTGTCTTCTCCAGCGAATGCTAGAGTTTTTATAGTACATCATCGTGGGTGTAACACTTAGTTTTAGTGGTGGGACAGTTGCCTCCTCTTAATTCTAAATCCTTAACTATGATAGGCTAAAACTAGTTGAAGTAAGGGTAGTTTCATACAATTTTTATAAGACTTTCTATTATTCGTCAAAGACTGTATCATGTGACCCTTCGTCACGATTTGGGGGTGTTTTACTACTTTAGATTAAAAGTTCTCACGGAATAAAACACCTGCTCTCACCAATGTTCACACGGAGTACACCTGGCTTCACACTTGTGACCCATTACTTGACTCCCCCAAAAGGATATCAACTTTATGTGACATTTTATATTTCCTGTCTGGACCTTGTCACCATTAATTCTTATTTGATGTGTCTCGCCAGATTTCCTACGATTATCACTTCCTGGACAGTCACGCTTATTGAGAAAGAGGGTGAGGTACCATTCACAAACCCTGGGAAAATTCCCTAAAACTATTTTTATGTTCAAAACATATGCTACAGTCTCGTATACACACCTGACACCTGTCTCTGTTTCTCCACACAACTAAGAATTTCTTATATTCTCACTTCTAAGTAACAATTATGCTACAAGTACAGTAAGTACAATTGACAATTACAACAAAAGTTCCCTATGTAAAAATGACAATTCGGAAGTAATTACAACTATGTTGTGAATCTTTATAAATCCAAAATAGCATTTCAGGTACTGACTGAATTGCTGTGGCAGTTAATTCGTTGAACTGCCGCGATGTTGGTAAATAAATGAATCCTCTGCGAACACTGTGTGTGTGTGTGTGTGTGTGTGTGTGTGTGTGTGTGTGTGTGTGTGTGTGTGTGTGTGTGTGTGTGTGTGTGTGTGTGTGTGTGTGTGTGTGTGTGTGTGTGTGTGTGTGTGTGTGTGTGTGTGTGTGTGTGTGTGTGTGAACAAACAAAGGATGCAGAGGGCGCCTCCGTGCCTGTTTGTACACTGTCACTTGTGAAACGGTACAGGTGTCGGCGGAAGTAGACGAAACAGTGATGGTTCCGGTCCAAGTTCGTTATTTTGACATCAATTACTGTCATGGGATCGATTCTGGCGTCCACGTCCACTCGTTGCTTAATTTATAGCCTATTCAAACAACGCTCATCAGTCACTGCTGCCAACGTTTACTTTTCTTTAACTTTGTACACATTACGGGAACAAAACCTCAACGATAAATAATGTGACCTCTTTGCTTAATTCAAGTTCTCTTTGCTTAAACACAATTGTGAATATGTGCGTTTGCGAGATATAACAACGGCATGCAAGCATTCGTTAACTGATTTTTACAAATAATTTATAAATATTCTTTTTATACGTTTATCTATTATATATTATAACGAGAAAAAGTGTATGGTGTGTTTTTTAAATAATAATAACACTCCTTATATCATATCGACGTTGTTAAAAATCATTCAAAATTTTATAAATTTTCAAAAATTACGACTTAAAATTTCGTCAATATTATTCACATAATATTTGTGTGTGTGTGTGTGTGTGTGTGTGTGTGTGTGTGTGTGTGTGTGTGTGTGTGTGTGTGTGTGTGTGTGTGTGTGTGTGTGCTCAGCATACGCACAATTATTGTCACTATACAAATAACATCAACACAAATATTCATAAATATAATACACAAGATATAAATTGACATGTATAAATAGACATTTTTATAATATACAATGTTCTCTCGACTTGCTCAGATTGTATTTTTTTTAAATTGCATTTTTTTTTTTGTATTATTACTACTTTGCTTTGTGTGCCTACATATGAATATCGTATTCATGAAATATCAATCAAATTTAGAATTACATAAACATTTATGCTACGTTATAATTTCAAAAAATAATAATAATAATTCCGTAAATGTTAAATATCATTATAAATTACTAAAGTTATAATTTCAAAAATAATAATAATAATTTGTAAATGTTAAATGTTAAATATCATTAAAAATTACTACAATTTAACCAATTAGATTTTACAATTACTATTTACGCTATTAAAGTCTATCATTTCCTCTTTACTCTTTTCTTTTTAATGTCTTTTATGACTCGTTGGTAGACGAGTAAGAATGGTTTCATGTCATCTTATTGCTGTGCGGTGATACTCAGTCATAATCCTGAGTCCTGTGTTCTGTGTCGATCCTCCGTTGTCGTCTGATCCTCCTGGAGTCCATCGTCCGGTCCTCCTGGTCCACTCAGAATTCAGATGACTCGTACGGTGCTATCTCCATGCTGCTGGGGTATCGACTTTGGATGCTCCACAGTCAGACATAGCCTTCGGGTGCAGATGTGTTCCAGTGAATGAGGGTCGAGGCTGGCGATCCTCGCTTATTTATACTGTCGAGCGCAAAAATAAAATCATGTTTCAACCATTCTGTGCACGATTTATATTGTTATAGTTGTCAAGCGTCCCTTTACAGATTCGTTTATTTTTCTTACTGATTTTACTTTTATTCCAAACATGCGAAGTCTTTTGTTTATTACTCGATGTTCATACGATCGGTATTTTTTTATGTATAATTGTAAGTTAACAGTTTTTCTATACTTTAATTATCCTTGGTTCTATTCACTTTTATTTACACTGCATTAATATGTATTATTTGTTTCGTTGCACATATGCGCGTCTTTATATTATTAATAACGTGGCGTAATTTGTTTTGTCATATCTTACGCGCACTTACCAAAATTTAAATAAATTACTTATTTAATTCACATTTATTCAGGGGTGAGGCTATGCCGGTTTCTACTGGTTCACACACACACAACACGTATCACTTACACTGTACACAGTCTTAGCTTGTGTGTGGCGTGATATGCCAGTACCGTCCTGCACATTCGGTGTTCCCCTTCGCTGGTTACTTACAGCTTTCAATACGCATTTTTTTAAATATTGACAATATTAATTATTTATTCTAATTTAGCAGCTTTTTTAAACTAACTGCGACAATGCACAGTAACGTACGCAGACGTACTGTTGCAATATGTCATTACGTAACAATAATCATAATTGTTGTTTAAATACATCCAACGACTAGTCCTCTGTATGAGTATTTAAAAATGGCAAGTTACACTCAGTGCATTTAAAGTCTTAAAGTCTAAGTAATTTCAGCGGAGATGTTAAATTTGATCTTCGTATTCGCAGACTGTTATCTACCTGATTTGTGGCTAGAGGATCTGTGTGCTCTTTAAACCGTTTCACATATCTTTCACTGAACCGGACAATAGTTCCACTGACTGATGTCACGTTTAGGTCACTGTAGATGTCTTTGTTGATGACAAACCACGGTGCATTGTCATGGTACCTTGGTGTGAACCTTTCCATTATAACGATGTTGGTTTTGTAAGCATTTCCCCAAAGCTGCAAGCCGCGTGTCCACACAGGCTTGATGACAGTATAGTAAACCAGCAGAATATCTCGCACTGACACTATTGATTTCTTTCCAGGAGCCAACAATGTTTGCGAAACTTGGTGTCAAGTTGTTTTCTCTTCGTCTAAATGTGGTTGCGCCATTAAGTTCTTTGTCTAGGTGGGTGCCCAAGTATTTTACAGAGTCGGCTATCGGGATGCGTTGAATAAAGGTTTTCTTTTTATCCATATAGTTAGGTTTTCTTTTACTTATTTATTTATTATACTATCTTCCCACCCAGTTGAAGCACATATTATTTTAGTAAGCTCATGGAGCTGCAGAGCTCGCTCACTATTTTGAACGAAATACATTTAATAAACAGAAATTTTAATGTTAAGTAACTTTTCATTTGTCAGAAAAATTACAAAAACACCGGTTACTCTACTATTTTTGTAATAAAATAAGAATTGTAAAACGTACAAAAAACAAGCACTAAAAATTCCAAACTACAGCACTTCTTTAGTTAAATTTATAAATGTAATGATTAAATGACAAATAATTTAGTCCCAGTTTTTAAGTTTATGTATGTTTCCATAGATGTCCATAAAGCTATATCTAATACCTTCCGCAAGTATATATAACTGGTAAGATTAAGAAAAGTTTGTACTAACATTCCGTAGCTTACAGACGTTTTGAAAGCGATCCAAAGTTTGCAAACCGTACTGAGAGATATTGATTATGTTAAATTATTGAAGACTCTGAGTTTGTATTTTGAAGAAAATTCCCTACATGTACTTCTACAATTTTGTTAAAATTTTACTTTAATCTTAGGCCTGCCGTGCTCGTAAAGGTACAAAATTATCAGAGTAAAAACTACATATGGATTTGTCTAAAATCCGGCATAATTTTTACGATTTCTAAAACATTTATGATTCCCTTTTCGACTGTGCCGTCCTTTTTTAATTTTCTATTTCCAAAAACTCAACACTTCATTCACATTTTGGTTAAATTAGCTTTAATTTAATAATATTCCACTCGGATTTTTGCGATTTTCCAAAATGTTTGGCACCTCTCATTTACTCATTTATCCGTTTCCCTATTTTAAGGGGGGGTCAATGTAAAAAAAAAATATGGTGTCGAACATACCAACACAAAGCCGTTTTAATTTGCGTGTGTTTGCCGTGAAACAAACGGGACGTGACTTGCTCAGGATCCTCAGATATCAGATATCTAGCGACTGTGACTGAGGAGCGTTTCTGTCAGCAATGAGCAAATCAGTGCTTATGCTGTTGTAGCTTCTGCTGCTGATGATGATGATGATGAGATTCGATTTTAAACGTTAGAGATTACCAGTTAAATAATTATGTACAGTAATCCACCCATTTACAGAAAGCCCATATTATAACAGATTAGCTGGAGTTGAGAGGTGTCCGTTTTACAGAGAAATGGCCCTATAAAATCAGTATAACTCATTTAAACTACGCGGAAAACGATAGAAACTATCTACTATTTTCGATTAAAAACACTTAGCCTTAATCGTTCCACACTTTGTTCTTTCCTCTTTTTTCGTGTACTTTCATTTTTTTTACATCACTCTTTTCCTCTTCTTCTGTGGTTTCATCTCGCCTCCCTTGTCTGTTGATGTTTCCTTCCAACTTCCTCTTAATTCCTGTTTTTTTGGTCTATATCTGAGAACTGTACTTCGTTGTGCCACCCAAATTTTGTTTTCATATTTCTTAGTTATTCAAATGTTTGTTTCATTGTTCTTTTATTTCTATTCTTAATAAACGTGCAAAAATTTGTTTCTTCTCTTCTACATTTCTATGAAAAATTTACAGAAAAAGTTTGCAAATATCATCATCGTTACCACCTCCCCAAGGGTTAAACCAAAAACGGTGTGTTCCGGTCCCAAGCATATATACTAGAGTTAGTCACTCCAACGGTTCTTTGGTCGACTCCTACACCTCTCCATCCTTGTGGCGTATAATTCCGTAGCTGTTTGGGGATACGGCAGCCCGTGCAGTTAAGATGTTCCAACCATTTTAGCAGGTATTGGGCAATCCTATCGAGTATACTCATAACATTCAGTACCTGCGGTACACTGACATTCTTTTACGATCAGAGTATATATTCTGTCATGGGTATCTTCATTTCATGTTAATCTAAAATCTTCACTTGTTGTGGGCAATGTTTTTTAATGTTTCTTAATATTTTTCTTCCTACTTTTAATATTTTTCCTGCTGGAAAGGTTGCAAGGAATTGGCATGCATATAACGCTTCAGGATTTTGCTGTTTTGTAATGTCTGAATTTTCCCTTTCTGTTTACGGATTTTTGTTATAAATGTTTATTGTCATATGATATACCACTCCCGTCTTTTGCACTTTTCTTTTCATAATTTTTTTTTGTGTGGCAATTGTTTTCCTTAGGTATTCAAATTTTTGAACTTCGTTTATTGTACTGTTTTTAAAATGAGTCTGCTCTTTTCGACATGTACTTTATTTATATAAAAATAAATAACAGTAGGCCTATGTGAAAAAAGTATACGTACAAAAAATATATTACTGTATATTATATGCTGTATTGAAGTTGAAGCCATACAATTCATTACAGTAAACAATTACTGACAATAAGACGTTTGTTCATTGAGTACCTTCTTCAGAACAAGATGGATTTGCGTCAAAATCACTTTCCACAAAAATAAAAAAATAAAAATAAATAAATAAAAAAAATAATAATTTTTGTTTGAGATAGTTTTAAGGTTATTATTTCAACTAATAACTGATGAAGGTGACGTAAATGATTATAATAGAGAAAGATATATTTTCATTTCCTGATTGATCAACATACTGAATGAAGAAATTCAAGTTGTCTTTTACTTCTCTCGACTTAATTTTTGGCCCACACAGTTGTCTTCGTCTTCATCTTCTTCCTCCTCTGAACTTTCTGCCGCTCCTGTTAGGCTATTAACAATCTTATTTTCAGGCACGATCTGGTAATCCATTATCATCTTCATCTGCTTCAAGCCAGGACTCGATGCACTCTAATGACACTGCTTCTTCTAGTCGTCGTTGCAGGGTGTCGCGGAAGGCTTCTCACTCGCAATCGTTTGTTTGTGAAGGAACAGGTTCTTCGTCGAAGAGAACTTGTTCTTTTTATTATACTAACTTATTCTTCCCAATATAACGTTAATTCCATGTATTTGCCAAAGTTTCAGAACTTCGTTGTTTCACACCATGTGCAAAGTTGTTAAATCGTAGATTGTATACCCACATCAATTTAGGAAGTTGCCTGGTTAGCGCATGCGCAATGAATGAGCGTCTCCCACCATACAGTCTGACTGTAAGTTTGGTGTTCTTTACACGTACAGTCTGCAAGCATTCCAAAAGTTACTGAGTTGCTGTTGTGTTTTGTGTTTTGCAATCTGTGCTGTGGTTTTGTATTTTAATAGCTATCTTAGTGATTAGGTTTACCTTTCTGTGACGTTATTTAAAACTAATTTGTTTGTATTGTTTTTCGTCGCGATACATTTTATATCTTTAATTTTTGTTATTAGTGATTGCTTAACAATGAGTAAGTTGTCGGGAAAGGTGCTTAAAAGCCAAACTCGCGAAGTTATATACAATGTGATGGAGTTTATGAAGAAGGAAGCAGATCATGGAGGGTTTTTAATAGACTGTAAAAAAGTTAGAGAAAGAGTGTCGGCTTCAGTTGGTGTAAGTCGGATGACACTAGCGAGAATAAACCAGGAAGCGAAGAGGCAGAGAAGCGAAGGGCAACCATTATTTGAAACGCCAAATAAGAAAAGGAAGAGAGAAAAGCCTGTGACAGATTTGGACGATTTTGATAAATCTGTTATACGCCGAATGATCAACGGCTTTTACCTCGTCGAAAAATGTCTACCTACACTACCAAAATTACATTCAAAATTAGTGAAAGATATAGGGTTTAATGGAGGGAAGACAAGTTTAAGGACAGTAATCAAACAGTTGGGTTTTAAATGGAAAAAGACGAGAAACAACAGACATGTACTTATTGAACAACAACACATAGCCTTCCACAGACACGAATATTTAAAAAACATTAGGAAATACAGAGAAGAAGGGCGACCAGTAGTTTACATGGATGAGACTTATATTCACTCGTCACATGTGAGCCAGAAATCGTGGGCAGACAATAACAATGATGGTGTCGCTATACCCCTCACTAAAGGAGCAAGACTTATAATAATTCATGCGGGAGGAGAGATGGGTTTTATTGAAAACTGCTTCACCATGTGGAAATCAAGTCTGTGTTCAGGAGACTATCACAGTTCAATGAACTTTGGAAACTACCAAAAGTGGTTGACAGAAAAATTAATACCAAACCTGCCAGAAAAAAGTGTACTTGTCATTGACAATGCACCATACCATAATGTGCAGTCAAAAAAGTGTCCAACCTCCGCTTCAACTAAAAGTAAAATGCAAGAGTGGCTTCGAAGTAACCGAATACCTTTCGATGATTCGATGCTGAAGGTACAGTTACTGCAGTTATTTCGTTACATAAACCAAGGATCAAAGAATATGTAATCGATTCGCTCCTTCAACAACACGGCCACACTGTATTGCGCTTACCTCCATACCATCAGGAGCTCAACCCAATAGAACTTATTTGGGCCGAGGTGAAGAACTGGGTAGCAACCAACAACACAACGTTTACAATTGAAGACGTGAAGCAGCTAACAGTACAAAAATTCGGGGAAATCACCAGAGAATCCTGGCAAAAAAAATGTGACCATGTAAAAAAGGTTGAAGAAGACTACGTTACATCTCAACCACAAATAGAAAACGCTGTTGAAAATTTCATCATTCAACTTGGAGGGGAAACCAGTGACACAGATGAGGATGACGCCAGCGGATGTAGTCAAATGGACACGGACAGTGAAGAAACTCTATCAGGAATTGAAGACTTAATGTGAAGTGTGGTTTACCTGCTGTCATAGCTGTTAACTTAGTTGAAAATTTTTTTGGTACAAAAAAGTCCATTACTATAAAAAAGTCATATTACTATATGACTTGCACAGTAAAAATTTTATTATTTTCTATTTGAACAGTTAGCAATTATTTGTGACCATAGGACTGCATATTACTGATCGTCTACTGACATGAAACGAAAAGGAGCTCTGAAGATGACCCTTGGAATCATTAAAGGTAATTTGTATAAACATAATTCCATTTTTCATTTTTGTTGTGTTGTGTAGGGCCTACTTCTATAGTACGTAGTTCCAATGATCTATTTTACTGCATAAATAGGAGCAAGTGGGGTGAGGTGATGAATGGATTAATTTGATAATGTCGGCATATTTATAGGCCTACAATAATTTTACAATAATTTACAATAATTTTCGGTATGCTTTGTTAGTGTTCTGTGTTTAATTTATAGTACGTTAATGATTATAAATGTTGTTCTTTAGATCCAAAAACATTAAATAGAAAATAATTTGCATTACAAAATTTAGAAATTACAGTAGCACATAATTACCAGTAGTATTTGCATTTCGTTGTTTGGTTCTATTTTTAAAGGGACAGTGGATATTTTTCTTAAGAAATAAAAATATAAGGCATATTTGCTACCACCTGGGGGCTATGAGCGCACGAGTGTGCAATTTTTATATTTAAAACAGCTTTTAAATTATTGAAATTTAAACAAACACTGACACAAACAAAGCGTTCCGAACACTGCTTGCAGTAGTGACTGTACCAACTAGTACACGCGTACTCACGTAATAGTGGGAAGTCAGTCAGCGGAGGGGAAATTTCCCCTCTGTGGGTTTCCAGCTACGTTGATGTATGTATACAGTATGTTACGACATGACAGTTGATGGACGGAATGCGTCACTCAACCACTCAACGATTTTGGCCGCGTGCATACATTCTCCAGGTTGCTAAGCGTCGTTTTAGATTTTGATTGTGCATAGATTTTTCATCATATTACGTTTCTCAAAGATGTCCGGTCGTTATATCGGGGATTTCTTATATTATTCTTTATTGGTGTCAGGTATGAGGTTACGGAACTACGGCGAGAAAATTAAATGTATTACTGTAACTGAAAGCCTACTGTTAGCAATTGTTTCATCGAACGCGTCGGCAAGGAGAGACACTGCCGTTTTGTTTTTACAGGTTCGGTTTAGCAGTCGTACCCTAACGACTCGGCACGTGTCGCTAAGTGTCCTAAGCTGCGGTTCACCCCCCCCCCCTCAACAGTAACAGTAACAGTAACTGCTGTATCGTTATGTGAACAACGCAGTAACCGATTGTACGCCTGCAGTACGTCTGTTCTTCGCATAAACATTTACTGATAACGACACAATTCCCAACGCACATCGTCTTATATGTTTTATGCTGCATTTTCAGCTGTAAATCCTTGTTTACGTTTATTTACGAAATCTGTTGTTATACAATTCTTCTTTATACCAGCTTATAATGTTCCACGTGTTCCGCCATCCATCTCTAACGTTCCACATGTCCTGTTCCATACATGGGTAAGCCCATACTTCGACATTTTTTTTCCCATTGGCTTAATGCACATTTCAAATATATTTTAAATTATATTGGTCAGATACGTTAAAATTCTACAAGGTGATGACTCTTCCCACACTTCTTTATGGGTCTGAGAATTGGACTTTAACGAAAGGCCAGGCCAGTCGCATCCAAGCGGCTGAAATGAGATTTCTCAGGCACGTGGCAGGGTATACTCTCTATGAGCATAGAAGAAACACAGACATACGGCAGGAACTGAATATTATGAGTATACTCGACAGGGTCGCCCAGTATCGGCTGAATTGGTCGGAACATCTTTGCCGAATGGATGACTGCCGCATCCCCAAACAACCCTGGAACTATAAGCTGAGGGGACGGAGAGGTGTGGGACGTCCGAGGAAGCGCTGGAGTGATCAGCTCTAATCTTTTCTATTTGAGACCGGAAATATCCGTTTTTTGTTTTTTGTTTTGTTTAATCCGTCATGATGAAATATGATCATTTTTGGTTTAATCCGTGAAGATGATGATAATGATGTTGAAACACATCAACATACGTCCCGTTATATCTTCCTTGCGACAGTTTAGTAGATATGTCACCTGAATATGTTACTAATATGTCGCAGGATAAGTCGATGGTTAGGCTGTTATCTTCGGGCTCTGATTTTCTGTCTAGGTTGTCTTCCATAAAATGGCTGTCTTACACCACTAAAGGGACCATTTTTCCCTACACGGAATACGACATGGGAATTCACTCAGCTCAGCTGTGTTTAATGTAATAACAGATAACCTTAGTGTCTCCAACAAGACAATATGTGGGTCTCTTATGATAGTTTCTATCCGTTTCGGATGTTGGATATCATACAGATTATTTTAACTTTCTGTACTGCTGCACGGAATAAGTCAGTTGTATTCATGCCAAACCAGGTCCTTAAATTTCTCAGCCATGAGATTCTCGGTCGCCCAACTCTTCTCTTTCCAAGTACTTTTCCCTGTGGCATGGACTGCAATAAGTAAAATCTCTGTTCATTTCTCATGAGATGTCCCAGATACTGAAGCTTTCTTAACTTCACTGTGTTGATAACTTCCCTTTCTTCCTTCATCTTTCTAAGAACTTCAACATTAGTTATATGTGCTGTCCATGAAATGCTCAGTTTTCTACGGTAAAGCCACATTTCGAAAGTAATATGTGGGTACAAAATGAATAATAGATAGAAACGTATCGTGTACTATGCAGATGACGCAGCGCTAAAATATGATTCAGAAGATAAATTGCACAGGGTTCTTCATAAACTCGTAACAACAGCAACAAAACTTAACGTGATAGTCTCAAGAGGCGAGACTAAGTCAATGGTAATTTTAAAAGATGCAAACTGAAAATTGGAAGGGAAGCTATAGGACAGGTCACGTACTTTCATTGCTTAGGGACAGAAGTCTTGGTCTCGGTCAGTTGCGACGAAACAACGTTTTTACCTGTCCTTACGCGGTCAGTTGCGCTCCGTACTTTCATTTACTGTCCGAGTCTCTCATTACAAACCTTCCTATTCTGAATTTCGATGAAATTTCAATTCTGCAACTTTTTATTTGTGCGAGTAACCTCTTTCTTACAATATATTTGTTACGTTGAGTTAGGTTAGGTTAGGCTAGGAATTAATAGAATTATAAAGGTAATTTATGTATTATTATTATAATAATAACACGAAAATGAAATTGATCGCAATTCTACCTCGGTCGCAACTGATAGGGTTTTATACGGTTGAGTCGCAACTGACCACGGTCCGAAACACGAGCTCCTTTTATTGCCTGTCTTCATGCTTTCTCGTAGGTATCTCGGTCGGACGAGAAAGCAAGAAGACTGGCAATAAAAGGAGGTCGTGTTTCTGGATATTTAAGGGATGTAACCAGGATCCTAACTTGAAGGTACAGTGAGGATACACAAGATGATAATATGACCAGTGCTGACTAACGAAGCTCACACGCGAGCTGACACTAGTAGAACAAAACTACTGTGAATAATGATAGAAATTAGTACACTTAGGACAGTTGTTGCAAAAACGAGACATGATGTAATACGGGACTCTAAAAAAAGATTGCAGATGGTTATACATTTGTTAAATCGAATCTGCAAAGACTGTGGATTGCAAATATGGCTTTTCGTGGAACTGATCCCGTACGGGCAAAAATTGTTATAGATGGTACTATCCTGGAACTAGTTAGCAATTTTGAATACCTGGGCTACAGTGTGTCTTATAATGCAAGCAACGTCGTTGTGAATAAGTTGCGTAAGTTCAACCTTATGTGCGGGACAATTAGGCAACCTTATTAATTCAGCAAGTAAGGGAACACGTCTAAAATTCTACAAGATGATGGTTCTTCCCACACTTCTTTATCTGTCTGAGAATTGGACTTTAACGAAAGGCCAGGTCAGTCGCATCCAAGCGGCTGAAATGGGATTTGTCAGGCACGTGGCAGGGTATAGGGCCTACGCTCCATGATCACAGAAGAAACACAGATATACGGCAGGAACTGAATATTATGAGTATACTCGACAGCATCGCGCAGTGTCGGCTGAATTGGTGGGGAACATCCTTGCCGAATGGATGACTGCCGCATCCCCAACAATTATGAAACTATAAGCCGGGGGGACGGAGAGGTTTGGGACGTCCGAGGAAGCGCTGGAGTGACCAGCTCTAATCTTTGCCTATTTGAGACCTGAACAAACCATCCTTAGCAGGGGCGGATTAACCATTAGGCTGACTAGGCTGTAGCCTAGGGCGCGGCACTTTGGAGGGCGCAAAATTTTAGCTAAAAAATAATACAATTTTACAGCTAAATGTAAAATTGGTAATAAATTACAAGGATAAAATTTGAATTCATTTTGAACACAGGCGCCTGTTTGCGAGAAATTATGGTAAATCTGTACATAAAGACTATGGACCTGTCAACCCAGAACAAGAAGGAGAAGAAAAGAAGAAAAAGCGATCTGAAGCAAAACTACTGTTGAATTTTTTGAAAACGATTAACTTAGAATCAATGTTTCCTAATGTTGAGATAGCTTTGCGCATTTTCCTTACTATGCCCGTCACTAACTGCAGTGGCGAAAGATCTTTTTAAGCTTTGAAGAGGGTGAGGAATTATTTACGCTCAAATTTGTGCCAGGATAAACTGACCAGTGTAGCTCTCTTGTTCATTGAAAGTGACCTCCTTCAAGGACTTGATTTCAGTGAGGTGATTAAAACGTTTGCTTAATCTAAAGCGAGAAAAAAGAATCTAGCTTGAACTTTACATGAGTCTTAACAAATCCACAAGGTATTTAACTGATTGTCTTCTTTGTGTAAATGATGTTAAATGTACCCTTAATAAAACTGTTATAATTCTGTAACTACTTAGTTAATTTTTTCCTTATAAAAGCCATGCAAACTACAAATGGTTGAAGGTGTAACTCTAAAACAATCTCTGAAAAATAGCCTCAGTTTTCAATTCTTGAGACTATTTCCAAAAGCAGTAAGATATCTGAAATATTCCTAAATAATAAATATATTGTAGGGTGTTCAAAGCTTCATTCAGCCCCTTGGAAATAAACGTAAGAGTAGCCTATGAGAGTTGAGGGGGGCGCTAAAATATAATTAGCCTAGGGTGCCAAGATACCTTAATCCGGCCCTGATCCTTAGTTTAATCCTTGAAGAAGAAGAAGAAGGAGAAGAAGAAGAAGAAGAAGAAGATGATGATGATGTAATACGAAACAGTTAAATAGACAGGATAGTCAAATTTTTCACAAGGTGAAAAAGAGAATGGAATGAATGGAATAACCATGCTTACAGGGCAACCGACGATAGATTAGTAAAAATAGTGCGAGAGTCTGTCTAGACCGCAAAAAACTCCTGGTCGAACTAGATGGGTCCTGGGTGAATCTTGGCCGACCGTAGAAAAGATGGATGGATGGGACTTGGAATCGTCCTCCAGCGAATCTCCTTGGTGCGTGAAGAATAACACGCGATTAAGCCTATATAAAAGAAGAAGAAGAAGGGAACGAAGAGTAAGACAGTAATATATATATATCGTCAAATAGAGAATGTAGAGGCAAAAAGAGAATGGAATGAACATGTTGATAGAGAAAGCGGCGATAGATTAATAAAGTTGGTTCCATAGTTCAATGTTTGAAATGTTGTTTGAGTATTTCATTCACAAAATTTTTCTTAAACGCATTTATTGATAACCCCTTGTATCTTGTGGTGTGTTAATATAAACAGATAATAGCTATAAGAATAATTTGATGAACCTCAAGTCCAGGTCTACGGTATTACTAGTCACAGCAGGCATACATAAGTTGGAAAAGCATATCAAATTTGGATTTTAATATAAAAAAAAGAAAGCAAAACTGGCTATACACTTTATGAATCGTTTAATATTTTTAAATCGAGTAAATGAAACGCCGTTTCTTCAGGTGACCCATACACGTGCTTGCCTTTGCGTTTGTGTATGTGAGGAGGGTCGCTCGCCTTTGTGCGCGAATCTCATATAGCCTACATACGTAATGGAAATATGGATCACATAACGAAAGGAAGCGTGTCCGGCTGACTGCTTTCCAATGTGAAGGATGCCAGTGGGATTAGCCTTTCCGAGTTACATGTTATATACGCGACCTCTATGATCATGTCACCGGAACGGACATCTATGGCAGGTAATGTATATGTGTGTGCGTGAACTGAAGCGACATTAGTACCGGCAAAGGTTTCAATTCCCTCCCCCACCCGTACTTCCGTACATGTGGTACTCGTCTCATTTTCTGCAGCTGATATTATCCGTCTCTTCTAACGTATAAAGTGATACTAATAGGCTGTGTAGTAAAATCCAGTTAAACGCGTGAAACGGGAGAAGTCTGCGTAGCACAGACACGTACAGTATAACGTATATTCTCATACTTTTCACGCATTCGCTAGTACTATTTAATTATTTAAACTGAATGTTGTTGTACCTCAACAGATTTTATAATATTCAGCAGTGCCATTTATTTTACTTGCTACAAGGTATTCACTTATTTCTTGCCAAACAAATTCATTTACAATCTATAGTTAATTTGGGAAAGATGGCTATATCTACGTTAAACGGAATCCTGTGCGATAAGCAAATTACAGCAGAAACTAAAACCAAAATATTTAAAACCATTGTTAGAAGTATCATGACTTATGGCTCAATAGTTAGGTCTACTAATAAATACACAAGAACAAAATTAATGACAGCAGAGATGGACTTTTGAAGACGTTCGGCAAGAGTATCCAGACGTGAAAAAAATTAGAAATGAAGTCATTAAGGACAGAATGAATGTGAAAAATTTTCAATTGTTGATTTTATCCAAACAAAAGAATTACAATGGTATGGACACACGAAAAGAATGGCACTGGTAAGATTGCCAAGAAGAGTATGGAATGGACCCCACCAGGAAGAAGGAAAAGAGGAAGACCACCTATCACCTGGATAGAAGAAATTCAGACTATATTGAGGGAACGAGAAATTGAAGATCTTTGGATGGACAAGCAGCAGTGGAAGATGAGAATTCAATCACTTCTGTAATCTTTGGTTCCGGAAAATGTGTAAACATTGTACAGCCGGAATATTAATAACAAATTCATTTGCGATACAAATGTTGTCGTCGCAAATACGTGCAGAGATATGTTGTCGGAACAGGGGAGTTGTGGAGGTGCATGGTTATACCCTGGTGCCCTGGTGCCATGGTTACAAAGACGGGTCAAGTGTAGCAGAAATGAAATATCGTATATGACAAGGAAAACAAGTGACGAGACACTTACATTTCACTTTATCATATAATACCTGAAACAGAGATCAAAACGTAAGACAATAGTGGAAAGTATTGTAACATATGGAGCTGAAGTGTGGAAAATAACAGAACATACGAGGAAATGACTACGAGCCATGGAAGGGAATACAGGAGAAGGTTCTGTAGACTTACTGTACATCGCAAGAGAGGACTAAACATAAATAAATGAGGGGAAGAATGGCTGATTATATGTACCAGTAAAAATGACGCAATTGACGCAATAAGATTAAGACGGTACGGGCATGTGTGTCGTATGGGCAAAGATAGATGGCCAAAGAAATTACTAGAATGGACCCCTCGTGAAAGGAGAAAAAGGGGGAGGCCGCGACAGACTTGGACGGAAGACATAAGGATTGCAAGTGCTCAGAGAAGTCTGAAGGATGATGATTGGAAAGATCGTAAAGTTTGGAAGATAGAATGTGAAAAAACGACTTTAAATGTTGCCCTAAAATCTCTAATAGATCTCTATATATCTATCTAGATATATACCAAATTGTAAACATAACAAAAAAATTTACAATTAGTACAATTCGATTAATTTTATTGCACCTTATCCAGCTTTATATTCAATTGTTGTAAAGTTGTTGTAATTAATATTGTGTTTTTTCTACCTCACTTTCTTTGGCTTTCGGTCTCCAGATAGCACAGGCCAGCCTTGTGTGCAATGTGACAGTTTCTTTACCTCTGGAGAGCTTCCATACGCCGCATCCAGAACAATCTGTGTTGCGTGTTGTGTTCCAGTCTTTGCATTATTTTCCTGTTTTCCCATCCATGGCGCCTTCATCCACTGAATGCACCAATCCTGAATGTCTTCAGGTGTGTTCTAAAAGTCTTTTGTCCACAAGCTTCTCATCAACCTCCACAATCTGGCTCGTAAGCGTTCACTATTTTTATAGTTGATAATAATCTTTTTCAGTTTATCCGTCATTTTGTTTTTCTTAAAATCAAGCGTTTCCACCATACTGCAATGGAGCATTCTCAGTCATTCGACTGACACTGTAATGTCAGTTTAATTTCCTCCACCTCCTCCTCCTAATTTCGTCGTTATGGATTGAATCTGTTGTTGAATCTCCACAATCCTATTTTCATAAAATCTATCTCAGATGAAATTATTCACGTAAGAGCATGGAATCGTCATGGTATTTACAAAATTTTGCTGTTTTCAGTTAGAATTTCATATGCCTCATTAAATAAATTTTTTTTAATGAACAAAGCAGATCTTCAAATATCTGTGGGAGAAGAAGTCAACATCAAGTTGGATTAAAGAAGATCAAAAGGATTTAGAAAAAAATAATATCCACGTAGAAAAAGCAATTGAAAGAAAAGTTTTTCGGGCAAAAGTGTTAAACATGGAAGGAGTCCAGGGCAGGAAAGAGAAAAACGCAGGTTCAAAGTGAACTGAAGACAGGAAGAAGAGACACAGTGAAAAGATGAAAGAATATTGGAGAAAAAGATAAGAACAAAGAGTAAAGAATTGAAATTGGCATGTAGTCCTTAGATGGCCAATACAAAAAAAAAAAAAAATTAAAGCAAAAATAATTTATGTATGCCTGATTGTTAATGTTTTTTACTTTTTAAGTGAACAGATTTGTCATTAAAGGTTCAATGTCAAACAACACTAAAAACACGAACATCGATTTTGCTAATTCTAAATAAATGTTCGTGAAAATGGAAACTTCTGATGTCTGGGTACTTCGGAAGGTAATTAAGTTTGACAGGAAACGAGGTTGATCGCTTTTCGTGTTGTTTTCATAAACCAATTAGCATTGTAACTATGTTTATACCGGGAGTATCGTAAATAGTCAATCTTGCTGGCTACGATAACAAACATCTATATATACATAAACCAGCTGATGGCAAGCACATTATTACGACAGGAATAAACGCCGCGCAGACACGCGAACCAATTTCGCTTCCATAAATAGAATTTAAACGTACTGCCTTCGTAATTTCTTCGCCAATAACAGTTTAAATTGGAAGCGACATCTGTTGATACCCAACGGCCGTCGCGTCGTGTCGTGTCCATGCACATTAACTGAGCGCCTTTATTATTAACCATTCATTTATTCAGTCTCGTGTGTGTGTGTGTGTGTGTGTGTGTGTGTGTGTGTGTGTGTGTGTGTGTGTGTGTGTGTGTGTGTGTGTGTTCAGTAAGTAATCGATATGTATCACGCACCAGTAGCGTAACTAGGACCTGCTACTGGAAAAGTGGGGTAATTTAGTGGACAGTGCAGGCTTCCTCACCAAAAAAAAAATTAATAATTTACCGAAAAGATTGAGGTATGACACAATGAAACAAGAGACTGGTTTACAAATAAACAACTGTCCTATGAATCAGTGGCGTAACTAGACCTGTTCCTGCCCGGGGGGGGGGGATGAGACTAGCTTGAAGGTTACTCTTCTCGTTTTCCTCAGGAGCAATGAGAGGTTCAGGATTCTTCCCACCTAATTTTACAAACACGTTTTATAAATTGTTAAATTGAATTCCCGGACTGTTTGGCCGTGGTCCAATGTTAAAATTTATAACAGATGTTTCGGCCGTGCCATCGACGACCATCATCAGTGTAAATTTGGGTTTCCGCTAACTACTAGGTTGGTCACGTTAGAATCGTCTTTACACAGGTTAAGACTGTGGTCTCTAACATGACCAACCTAGTTAGTGGAATAATTGAAACACAGCTCTTTCTAAAAACAACAGCGCCGTTCTCATAAATTAGGATTGTATTATTATTTCCAGTTTATAGTTAATAAATAAAGAGTGTGTCTAAAACTAGTACGGCTGAATGACGTATCAAGTATAAAAAACGATTTTATTCCCTTGAAAATGTTCTCTTGAAAAATCATACATGTTGTTTCAACTGTCTGAAACAGTACTGAGGAGTCTTCACGTGTCAGTGCCTTTAAATGGTCCTTCAAAATCTTTATTAGAAGTGAAATGTCTCGTTCGAGTTTAAAAACTGCTAAAGTTAATAGAAGATTCCAGGGAAGGGCACGGGATAGGTGCCCCACCATAGACGGCCATACACTAAGGTTTATTGACTGTTAATAGATCATCATCAGCTTCATAACACGGCATAGGCAAGGTGTGCTGCCTGTTCCGCCTTCAAAAATCCTCCACCCATCTCTTCCTGGGTCCTACCCACACACCTGTTTCCTATAGGTTTGTATTTCCAGACTTGTTTGGACAGTCTGGAATCGGACGTTCTTTCTAAGTGATCTTTCCACCGTTGTTTGTAGTATTTAATTTTTCATTCAAGTTAAAAACTTGTAACTCTACTCTTATGGCCTCATTCCCTCTACGGTCAAGTTTAGTACACCTTTTCACTCCTCCCGATGTCCTGTATCTGTTAATAGATAAATACAGGTATTTATCAACAGTAGATAAATCTTTGTTTTAGGCAAGAAATTATAATTATATCAAGTTAATATTTACGCGTATTTTGCTGCACCCAGCGTATCTGCTCTTATTAAGTACAAGTCAACCCGTTTCTCATTGCTTAAATTCCAACAAGTCAACAAGTACAGTACATCCTCTGTAATCCAGCACTGCGGTAGGCCGACCCCTCCAGTAGTCCTGCGTTTTCAAGAGTGTGCAGGCGAGCGTGGAGGCGGATGTAAGAATATAGCGCTGACTATAGACGTCAGTTGCATCCCTCGCTGTGAACAGTGCGGTATATTTGCAGTTTTTTTCTTGGTGTAATTATTTGCGTGTTTGTTGTAACTGCATGCGTTGCGAGATACAATCGCTGAGGAACTAGTAGACAAAACAGATGATTTGACAACGGACGATGTAAGCAAGTAGTTGGCGGGTGACGAAGATAAAAAAATAAAACAGTTTATGATAGACGATGAAATAGCCGAAGTGATGACCAAAGATGAGGAGGAGGAAGAGGGAGAAGCAGCGATAGCTGTTCATACAGTAGAAACCATGATATGGCAGTGGACGCCTTCACAACTTCTATTAAGTGGGCAGAAGAAAATCGCGTATCTGCTAGTAAAATTCTCGTGTGGGAAAAACTGCAAGAAAAAGCCGTAAAAGTGTCGTTTCAAGCCAAGAAACGGAAGAAAATTGACAGCTTTTTCATTCCAGTACTGTACATTATTCTGCGAGTTTCATTTTTTTCTACGTTTGACTAAATTATAAACATAAAACTAATTTCAATAATTTAAAGAAAAAACAAAAGATTATTTACTATACTTTTAATCCTATGTTTTAATCAGGTGTAAGTTTTTTCATGTTTTACCATTATGTACAATATACGCTAATTTTTGTCATTTAAATGCGTTTTTTTCTAATAACTATTTGATAATAATATTTCATAAATAACTTTTTCACTGATCCGGCACTACCCTGGTCTGATATCTGCCGGATTAGTGAGAGTGTACTGTAACACTTAATTTATGAGTAAGCGACTGTAGGACACGTAGTTTATGAGCACTCGAGATCTGGAACAAGATGTGACGTTAACGTCAGCAAACATTCTCGAATGTCATGCAGAAGAGTACAAACTCGCTCAGATTTACCTAATATCAGAATGCTTTTTCAAATCTCATATCGGGCCTACTTTGCCACTTCCAATAGGCACGGCATAATGTTCATTTTCTGTACTACTTCGAGTTAAAATTTACTTAACGTCTACTACCAGCACCCTCCACGGACTCAGCATTCTCTACATCCATCAGGATATTGTCTCTTCTGTTTCATCCGAAGGAGTAAAGAAATCTCTATGACGAGACGGAATCAAAAATTTACTTCATCTTTGTTTTCAAACCAGACGTTTCAGCCTCACTGACAGGGGCCATCTTCAGTGGTAAGAGGACGTGGCTTGGTTTGCCTCAGCACTGGCGGTTTTTGGCGAAAATCAGTCACCGAATCGTCCTTACACTGAAAATAGCCTACAGAGGACAGGCCGAAACGTCTGTTCATACCAACAGGATTAGACCACGGCCTAACAGCCTGGAGACAACGCAATAGCGACAGGATTGGACCACGGCCTAATACCCTGGATACAACGCAATAGCAACAGGATTGGACCACGGCCTAATAGCCTGGAGACAACGCAATAGCAACAGGATTGGACCACGGCCTAACAGCCTGGAGGCAACGCAATAGCAACAGAATAGGACCACGGCCTAATAGCCTGGATACAACGCAATAGCAACAGGATAGGACCACGGCCTAATAGCCTTGAGACAACGCAATAGCAACCGGATTGGACCACGGCCCAATAGCCTGGAGACAACGCAATAGCAACAGGATTGGACCACGGCCTAATACCCTGGAGACAACGCAATAGCAACAGGATTGGACCACGGCCTAATAGCCTGGAGACAACGCAATAGCGACAGGATTAGACCACGGCCTAATAGCCTGGAGACAACGCAATAGCAACAGGATTGGACCACGGCCTAATAGCCTGGAGACAACGCAATAGCAACAGGATTGGACCACGGCCTAATATCCTGGAGGCAACGCAATAGCAACAGGATTGGACCACGACCTAACAGCCTGGAGGCAACGCAGTGGCAACAGGATTGGACCACGGCCTAATAGCCTGGAGACAACGCAATAGCAACAGAATAGGACCACGACCTAATAGCCTGGAGGCAACGCAATAGCAACAGGATTGGACCACGGCCTAATAGCCTGGAGACAACGCAATGGCAACAGGATTGGACCACGGCCTAATAGCCTGGAGACAACGCAATTACATTATCATCATCATTATCATCTTTAAGGATTAAACCAAGGTTGGTTTGTTCCGGTCTCAAATCGGCAAAGATTAGAACTGGTCACTCCGGCGCTTCCTCCGACGCCCCACACCTCTCCGTCCCCTCGGCTTGTAGTTCCATAGTTGTTTGGGAATGCGGCAGTCATCCATTCGGCAAAGGTGTTCCCACCAATTCAGCCGATACTGGGAGATCCTGTCGAGTATACTCATAACATTCAATTCCTGCCGTATATCTGTGTTTCTTCTATGAAAATGGAGACTATACCTTGCTACGTGGCTGAGAAATCTCATTTCAGCAGCTTGGATGCGAGTGGCCTTGCCTTTCGCTAAAGTCCAAGTCTCAGACCCATGAAGAAGTGTGGGAAGCGCTATCACCTTGTAGAATTTTAGGCGTGTTCCTATACTTGATGACTTAAGAGTACGCCTAATGGTCCCGTACATAAGGTTGAACTTATGCAACTTATTCACAAACGCAATTACATTCTAACACAATGTTAACACTTATTTTAGAAATACAGCTAAAACGGCTTGCCTTGTAGCTTCTTGAGTTGCGTGGACACCAAAGAGGTCTTCAAGTTGTCAGAATGTGTCCCCACCACCACCGAGACAGTATCTGGATGCCCACCTTCAACGCTTAAAGTGATGGTGTACAACATATTCTGGATTTTTATAATTTTAAATCACCGTCTTTCTTTGTTTTTCCTCATATCCCATTCTCTGCATTTTATTAATTTTCTCGTTTACCTTATTTATCGATTACCTTATGTCTTTTGCTTGCCACCTTAATAGGTATTTTGGAATTCTGTGCTTGTTCATTCCAAGGATGTGTAATTTGAAATAAAATGTTTATACGCGTGTCGACTCTAATTGAATGTTTAAGTCCCATAATTTCATTAAAAATTTAAATAATATCTGTTTTTCTCCTGTAAGAGAAGAGAGATTATTAATCATTCAAAGTGTGCTTAAATACTGCGTACTACATATTTACGCTGAAACGATATAAATAAAAAGAAAAGGGAATGGAAACTGTAGTAATATTATAGCGGCTTCCAATTGAGTCGGATGAAAAACAACTTAATTATATTTCTTCTTTGGCAAGGCGTAATGCAGACATCGGTGTTTCTCATTATTACAACTTCCCGCCGGCCAGTGATTACATAACCGTAGTAGTCGTATTACCTTGAAATGACTTTGTTGCAAACCAAAGCGACTAACTTCTGCACGGCGTGAATCGATTCCACGTCACCGTTTAAAATAATAACGGAGTACTTGATTGCAACGTTACAAGTTCAGTGCTGATAAACATCTGTGCAAAAAAAGGTAATATCAGCTGAGCGTTGTTTTTTCTGAAAAATTACGTTTGTAACTTGAAGAAAGAACATCGTAGCTTGTGACAATTATTTTCTTTAAAATACTGTCAGATGCATAACATTTTTAAATTACTTTGACGCCAAGGAGTAAACAATTATAATTGTGATCAGATATTCTATAAATCTTAATTCAATTAAATACTTTTATGAAAATACACTAAATCAGACCGTGCGACAAAACCTTTGCTCCAGCGGCAAAGTCTAAATTTGACCTCTGACAGAGCATTCAGACACGTTGTTTTGCGTGTAGGGTAATGCCTCTTTTATGCATCCGATTTGACTCCGATTTTCATCGTGCGTCAAAAATGTCAGAAGTGGGCAAGAACAAACTCTTTCAATGTTGCCATCATCATTCAGTACTGAAAATGGGTCCGTTCATGTTGTATGCCGCTTATCGGTTCGTTTTTATAAGCTTCGGAAGCGGGATCCCATAGTGCTCTCCTGTTCTGGATTTCGTCAATGAGCCTTTCTGTATTAATGTCTTCCATATTTACAAAATAAATCAGTAAGACCACGCCACTACGTGAATACCACTGATTACATGGCACAACTGGCCGCGCCGACGCTAGGCAGGAAGATTGGCAGCACTGATCTCTGAAAGTCATACGATAAAAAACTCGCGCGAGTGCATAAACGGAACCATTACGGCCCATGTATCTAGACAACTACTCTAGTCCGTTATTTCATCGGATGCGTTTCCCTTGGACACCACGATATGTTTCTGAGTTCGGAACGATAAATTTATCGTACGATAGTGCATAAAACGGTCCACTTGTTTCTGTTGTTCTACATGAAGTAGTATGTGTTTTTATCGTAGCTTATCGCACGATATAAATCGTATGTATAAAAGGGGCCTAAATGTGATAGAAAGTACCGCAGTGTATCAGTGAAAAGTACGGATATGTAAGTTATCTACCAGGAAAAAATGCTCAAAGTACTGCAAAATATAAACAAAATTCTTCTTCTTCTTCTTCTTCTTCTTCTTCTTCTTCTTCTTCTTCTTCTGCTTCTCCTCCTCCTCCTCCTACTCCTCCTTCTTCTTCTTCTTCTTCTTCTTCTTCTTCTTCTTCTTCTTCTTCTTCTTCTTCTTCTTCTTCTTCTCTCCCTTTTCTTTTCCTCCTCCTCCTCCTCCTCCTCCTCCTCCTCCTCCTCCTCCTCCTCCTCCCCCTTCTTCTTCTTCTTCATCTTCTTCTTTGAAGTAGATGTACACAAGTGTTTCGGTTTCGATAGTCTTATATCCACTGTGAATTTTAAAAGTTAATTTACAAATGTTTTAAATTTAATTAAACACCAGACCATCGTTTTCTGGGCCTTGCTACGTCACGACTACCCTGTGCAGCATAAAAATATGCGGCCTTCAGTATGTAGAGTCCTTTTCCATGCGATGAACATGGTTCCTTCCATCTATTCTTACGTTCATCAACTTGATCAAACAATGGTGACACCTGAAGCTCACTGCCTATATCCTTGTTGCAAAGCATACATAAGGGTGAGCATGGTTCGACCGTTCTTAAAAACTTCATTTCTGCCGCGGTATTATATTTAGGCATATTTGGCCTTTCACAGAACCCATGACTCTGCACCATACAGCAGAGTATTTTATCCTCGTAAATTTAATGTTGGGTTCTTGCCTAACTTTTTTGTTTGTTTGTAGGCTATCGGCCATCTGAGGACCACATGCCAATTTCAATTCTTTATTCCTTGTTCTTTCCTTTTTCACCAATATTCTTTAATCTTTGCACTGTGTCTTTTCTTCCTGTCTTCAGTCCACTTTGAACTTGCGTTTTTCTCTCTCCTACCCTGGACTTCGTCCATTTTTAACACTTTTGCCCGAAAAACTTCTCTTTCAATTGCTTCTTATGCGTTTATATTATTATTTTTTTCTAAATCCTTTTGGATTTCTTTAATCCAACTTGATGTTGACTTCTTTCCCCACAGGTATTTGAAGATCTGTTTTGTTAACCTGTTGTCGTCCATTCTATATAAATGTCAAAAAAAATAATAGTCTTCTTTTTCTCACTGTTTCTGTTATATTTTCTATACTTTGATATATTTCATCATTATTTCTTAATTTCCAACTTTTGAAGTTTTTCGTGGGTCTAATATTTTCCTAATAATTCGTCTTTCCAATATTTCTAGTTTAACTTTATTTATTTTTTAATGTTTTTTGAGTTGTCCCATTGATGGGTCTAAACGTACACAAATTGTTCTCCACGTGTCTGTCTGGCCCCACGAAATATTACATCCCAAATACTGAAAGTCCCGTATCTGCTCCAAGCAGTAGTCAGTCCTCTACCACTATTTCCTTTCGCACTGGATAACAGCCACGGAATACCATCACTTTGGTGTTAGGCAGTGAAATTCTCATGTCATACTCCTGGTTCATTCGGTGAAGTTAAAATGCAGCACGTGATAATTCATCTCTGGAGTAAAAGTAACACGTGTGGGGCCAGAAAGAATTTCTCGTGTGAGCAATTACGGTGCAATAAGAATAAACCGAGAAGGGTATTTTACAACCTCCTCTATACCTGACACATCTGCCCACAATCATTGTTGTAAGAAACAGTTCTAGAATTGAGCTGTTAGTTCGCAATTCACCACGCTCAATATGCACGTGCGGGTTTACATACAAACACACACACTTGCACTTGCGTCCTATAAAAACTAAATCATTGTTTATTGCAATTAATGTGAAGTAAGTGCTTGAAATAAATGTTTTTTCACATGTACGAGGTGTGTTCAAAAAAATACCGAACTATTTGTGTAGCACGTCAACAAGCGCATAGAGCGATGCGCAGAATTAAGTGCTGCTAGCGACAGGTTTTGACGCCTGAATGCCGTTTTCTCTGTCCCGTCACGATCTTCAGTCTTCGAGCTACACGCGCTGTAGTGGGCACGGGCACACACCGTCCGGCGGATTTATAACGAAGTGAGAATGAAGATCTTAACACAACGTGTGTATAAAATTTGGCTGCTGACTTCGTAAAATTTTTACAGAGCTATTTCCATTGTCTTCCAAAGTTTTCATTACCATTTGCATTGGTACGCAGTTGTTGACCGATTTCAAAACGGGTCTCTTTCTGATCGTCGTCAACAAACACAGTAAGAATTTTTCAGTGATACGATACATTTAAATTTTTCTATCAAAATTTAATTTTACGACCTTAAATGGATTCTGTCAGAAAGTATCGGCATTTAAACGATGATTTACAATTACCACATCACGAGCTCTCTTCCCATGATCTTCGATATCGCTTTGATCTGCACCGACCATTGTTTTTCCCTCTTTAAAAATTCTTAAACTAATCGTTCGCCTCACGCAGGCTTCCGCGTATGCTTAATTGAAAACCAGAATGTCTCTGAAAAGTTTTAACCTAGTTTTGCTGCAAAATTTCATACGCACACGTTGTTCTCGCGGTCTTTCTTAATCGCTTTGTCACTAATCCGCCGGCCAGCGTGTGCACGTCCCCACTCAATGTGATATACCTCAAAGACTACTGCTAATAGCGGAACACAATAAGTGGTAGTTTGTTGTCAAAAACTATCGCTAGGTGCGCGCAAAGTCGCGGCGCGTCGTTTGTGCGGGTTGATGTGTTACTCAAAAAGTTTGGTCTTTTTATGAACACACCTCGTATATTAGGTTTTTGATGAGAGGATAGTTGGAGGTAGACCTGAGAGAAGTAGTGGACACTGATAGAGAGGAAAGAGTGGGTGGAGGGAGGATGTAGGTACAAGTTTGTTCATTGTAAACGCAAAAGTGCGTGTGCGTTTACATGATTTGAACAGGGGTGGATTAACCATTAGGCTCACTAGGCTGTAGACTAGGGCGCGGCACTTTGGGGGGTGCAAATTTTAGCTAAAAAATAATAAAATTTTACAGCTAAATGTAAAATTGGTAATAAATTATAAGCATAACAATTTGAGTTCATTTTGAACACAGGCGCCTGTTTGCGAGAAATTATGGTAAAACTGTACATAAATAATAGAAGTGCTTTCCAAACTGTTTCTCCGGTTATGAGTCATCAGCGGCCGGCGAAAGATCTTTTTCAGCTATGAAGAGGGTGAAGAATTATTTATGCTCAAATTTTCGCCAGGATAAACTGACCAGCGTAGCCCTCTTGTTCATTGAAAGTGACTTTCTGCAAGGACTCGATTTCAGTTAGGTGATTAAAACGTTTACTCAATCTAAAGCGAGAAAAAAGAATCCAGCTTGAACTTTACATGAGTCTTAACAAATCCACGAGATATTTAACTGATTGTCTTCTTTGTGTATATGATGTTAAATGTACCCTTAATAAAACTGTTACAATTCTGATACTACTTAATTAATTTTTTCCTTATAAAAGCCATGCAAACTACAAATGGTTGAAGGCGTAACTCTAAAACAATTTCTGAAAAATAGCCTCAGTTTTCAATTCTTGAGACTATTTCAAAACACAGTAAGATATTTGAAATATCCCTAACTAAGAAATATATTGTAGCGTGTTTAAAGCTTCATTCAGCCCCTTGGAAATAAACGTAAGAGTAGCCTATGAGAGGTGAGGGGGCGCTAAAATATAATTAGCCTAGGGCGCCAAGATACCTTAATCCGGCCCTGGATTTGAATAATTATCTATACTCAGACGTATCGGTTCAGTTATAAGGAACTAGTTCTTCCGTTTCCAGAATGATGAGTGTAATACAATACTTGCAGGTAGAAGAAAAGGCTGTAAAACTACACTCCATCACTTCTCGAGAGTCACGTTTATTGCACGCCTATTGTTCGCGCAAGGAACACTTTGGGGCCCCACACGTATCACCTTTTGCTCATCTTCTGTTTCTTGCAGAGCAACTTGATCATCTGCAAACAGCATAGTATCTACAGACACATCCTCAATTAACTTTGTGGCCTCGTAAACAGGATTTCTCTATTTTTAAATCAAATCACGTAAGTATATATAGGGTGATTCACAATTGCATGGCAATCTCTCGGGACCTGATTCTATAGCTAAATATAAGAAAAAAAGTACATATAAACATAGGTCCGAAAACGGTTTGTTAACGAGTTACGGCTCGCGAACAAGTTCGCCCTGATTTCTCCTCCCACGGTAAAATGACGCCATACTGAAATCCGTGGGGTATAAAGTGAAGGGTAAATTTGGTGGTTTCTTATATTTTCTGAACTTAAAAATTGAATAAAAGTGGTCCCAGGCATCTATCTTAAATAGTTTTTAAGAAAAACTGGATAAAAGACAAAACATTGGAGTCGAAAAACACACATTTTTAGATTTGGGATAAAATAACTTCGTTAATTTGCTAACAAACAGATAAAAATTTCTAACTAACTTTGTAGAAAATTTAATTATAAGAAAACTTATGTGTATAATGTTTATTAAAAGTAAGTACAAATTTGAGAAATGTGACTTAATTTAAAACAAAACAGACCAAAATGCGCCAGAAAAGCGTTACAGTTTACAAGAAACGGCAATGTGAACTTTCGAAACACCTACACTTGGGCAGACGAAACCCCACGAGACTGCTACAAGACATGACCAACATACTTTTCCATTTAATTTGTGGTGCGGTATTCTTGGTGATAATCTCTTAGGCCCTTTTTTCTTACCACCAAGGCTTAATGGAAGACAATACTTACATTTTTTGCAAACGCATATGATGGAACTCTTGGAAGTTATTCAACTTGCAGATACAATGCAGATGTGGTTTTTGAATGACGGTGCATCTGCTCACTACTGTCGTGATTTGATGAACCAATTACAAACAAAAAACTTTTTTTTTAAATAATACATTCGGTAAGCGATGGAAAGTCGAAACGGACCAAATTTAGCCTTGGACCAATTTGTCTTCCATTAAGCATGGCAATCTCTCGGGACCTGATTCTATAGCTAAATATAAGAAAAAAAGTACATATAAACATAGGTCCGAAAACGGTTTGTTAACGAGTTACGGCTCGCGAACAAGTTCGCCCTGATTTCTCCTCCCACGGTAAAATGACGCCATACTGAAATCCGTGGGGTATAAAGTGAAGGGTAAATTTGGTGGTTTCTTATATTTTCTGAACTTAAAAATTGAATAAAAGTGGTCCCAGGCATCTATCTTAAATAGTTTTTAAGAAAAACTGGATAAAAGACAAAACATTGGAGTCGAAAAACACACATTTTTAGATTTGGGATAAAATAACTTCGTTAATTTGCTAACAAACAGATAAAAATTTCTAACTAACTTTGTAGAAAATTTAATTATAAGAAAACTTATGTGTATAATGTTTATTAAAAGTAAGTACAAATTTGAGAAATGTGACTTAATTTAAAACAAAACAGACCAAAATGCGCCAGAAAAGCGTTACAGTTTACAAGAAACGGCAATGTGAACTTTCGAAACACCTACACTTGGGCAGACGAAACCCCACGAGACTGCTACAAGACATGACCAACATACTTTTCCATTTAATTTGTGGTGCGGTATTCTTGGTGATAATCTCTTAGGCCCTTTTTTCTTACCACCAAGGCTTAATGGAAGACAATACTTACATTTTTTGCAAACGCATATGATGGAACTCTTGGAAGTTATTCAACTTGCAGATACAATGCAGATGTGGTTTTTGAATGACGGTGCATCTGCTCACTACTGTCGTGATTTGATGAACCAATTACAAACAAAAAACTTTTTTTTTAAATAATACATTCGGTAAGCGATGGAAAGTCGAAACGGACCAAATTTAGCCTTGGACCAATTTGTCTTCCATTAAACCTTGGTGGTAAGAAAAAAGGGCCTAAGAGATTATCACCAAGAAGATCGCACCATACTTTAAATGAAAAAGTATGTTGGTCATGTCTTGGGGGGAGTCTCGTGTGTTTTCGTCTGCCCAAGTGTAGGTGTTTCGAAAGTTTACAGTGCCATTTCTTGTAAATTGTAACACTTTTCTGGCGCATTTTTGTCTGTTTTGTTTTTAATTAAGTCAAATTTCTCAAATTTGTACTTACTTTTGATAGACATTATACACATAAGTTTTCTTATAATTAAATTTTCTACAAAGTTAGTTAGAATTATTTATTTGTTTATTAGCAAATTAACGAAGTTATTTTATCCCAAATCTAAAAATGTGTGTTTTTCGACTCCAATGTTTTGTCTTTTACCCAGTTTTTCTTAAAAGCTAATTAAGATAGATGCCTGGGACCACTTTTATTCAATTTTTCAGATCAAAAAATATAAGAAACCACCAAATTTACCCTTCACTTTATACCCCACGGATTTCAGTATGGCGTCATTTTACCGTGGGAGGAGAAATCAGGGCGAACTTGTTCGCGAGCCGTAACTCGTTAACGAACCGTTTTCGGACCTATGTTTATATGTACTTTTTTTCTTATTTTTAGCTATAGAATCAGGTCGCGAGAGATTGCCGTGCAATTTTGAATCACCCTGTATATCGATACAGCGATTACTCCGACCTTCTTCCAAGTAGCCAGTCCAGTTTCCTAAGTCTGATATTTAGTTCATCTCCTTTTATTTTTATATGCTCCATCCATCGGAGCTTAGTATCCAAGGTCACACCCAAACACTTAGCAGTATTCGCATACACTATACGTTGTGAATTTATTTCTATTAGTATTGGGTTTACTCTTTTACTCGTGAAGTTGATGCGTGCTAACTTAGCCTCGTTTAGTTTAATATGACACTTTATAAATGTATTCACGTATTCTCAGTTTTATAGCTGCTCACCAGTTTGAGAAATTTTGTAGGGCTTGCACGAACTCGGCAACTTTTACCTTCTCTGGTAAAATCAAACGCACGAATTCGCCAACTGTCCCAAAACCGTCCCCTGAGCAAACGCACGAACTCGGAAACTGGGGGAGGGGAGGGGAGTAAAGGCCTACTTCCAAGATAAATCACTACCGCAAGGTAGAAAATACTAGGAATAAATTTGTCTCGTCCTTATAAAGCTTAAATTAAAACGAATATTTTGTAAAATAGTTTTTAATTCTGTTTTAGCCATCAAAAGTTAAAATACGTTTTTATTTAAATTTACTGGACTGGACGCCTCATCGCAGTACCAACTTTTAAAAATCACAGCGGCACGAAGTTCACAGCCAAATACACTGCAATGCAACCTCTTCTCTTACCTAGGCCAGTTCATTGCACGTACCAATACAGTGTCTTTATAGTTTTCTTTGAATTTGTACCACCTGTATTGATATGTACATGTGTTAAAAATGGATATCCTGCAATACACAAGATGTTATCTCAAGTGCGCTTCGTGGTCTAAAGAGTTTGCGCACTCACATACAAATCTAACTATAACACGTGTAACAAAAAGTTGCAGTTATTTTAAGTCATTCATTGGTTTGTAAAGAAAAACAAAAATGTTGTGTACTAAAACATGTTTAATGAAGATCAATCATAATTTTACTGTATTATCAGTTTACTACAAATGCTGCTTATTTACTAGCACATATGAAATTACTATCACGAAAAAGTTTGAGTAATAAAAATATACAAACGTAAGCACATAACAATGAAAGATTGTACAACCACTATTAAAACTTAGTAGTGTAGTGCACTATTAAATTAAGTTGAGCAGAAAGAATCGATTCAAAGTAAAAACTTTTTTACAGTAAAAATAATAAAAACAGTAATAAATAATGCTACCAGTCACAAAGGGTGCAGTAGAATTAGTAAATGGATAATAATACTTACTATTACGTATTAAAATATCACACAATATTTTTAAAAACAACTATTCACAAGTATAAACAGGGGTCCTATTTTTTTTTTGTCGCAGCTACTACGTACGAAACACATTTTACAAAATGTAGTTCAGTGATATCACCACCTTTGAGCTGATCTAATTTATTTTGAATGTATTCTTGCCTTTTTTTAGTGTCCGAGTCTGTTTTTATTATATGGCCTCTTTTTGCGCTGTTTATTCTGATGTACATGTCGATCTGTTCATCCTTCAGACTTTTGACCAACCTATAGATGTTGGGATGAGGAGATTCACATGCAGCATTGAACCTTGAGTGAAAACTTTCACAGGCGTTCGTTGTCCTTGACAATGAAGCTGAATCTTCTGCCCAAATGTTTGGTGGAAATATTGCAGGTCCTTCTTCATCAATGTAGTTTTCGGTTAAATAATCAGCAAATTTGGTGAGTTTTTCATCTTGTGGTTGAATGCTGATCAAGTCACTGAAGACTTCAGGGACGTCTTTGGGATTCAAATAAGTTAACCCAAACATGCAGTGCAGCTGGCCCTTTTCGTCATCATTCCTTTTGTATACGGTCCCCAAACCTAGTTTCTGTATCTTTCGCCACCTGAAACGCAAAAAATAAATTTAGTGAACTAAGAAATTGAGTGAAGTGAAACGAATCAATATATTTGATTGCAATCGATATATTCTTTACGTAAGAAATCCGAAACTATCGGAATTCAATTTCAGCTAGTTGATTACGTTTTCTAAAAATTTGTAAAAATAACTATGATATATACGGTACTTAATAGGTAGTATCATTGTATTAAGTTTAATGATAAATGTAATATCAATTTGAATTATATACTATTTCCCGGTAACAACAGGAACGTATCAAAGCTTGAACGCGCTACGATGCCTCATCACGGTCAAACGGCTGAACGTATTGGAACCAAATTTTGCATTTAAACAGTGACCAGCACGTAGATGGTAGTTATAAAAACAATTTTTTTTTAATTTTTAATTAAATTTTGCATCCAAACACTTACCAACATGTAGATGGTGTACAAATCAAGTAGAAGATTGATTTTTATTATTTTCATTTGAATTACATAGCAAAATTTATATATTTGTATTAAATAGCAATAGTTACATGCAATAAAATTTAATTTTAAACAACAAGATCTTCTTTTTTTTAATCCCAGTGATGAAGATCTGTCCGCCCATCCGTCCGACCGTCCGTCATTCCAGGCTAAATCTCAGCAACTAATCGACCGATTTTGATGAAATTTGGCAAAGGACATTTTTCAATAATTTTGTCGAGAAAATAAATGTCTCTGGCTTGCCGGGCCATTATGCTACCGGTTTCCATTACACCAGTTATTTTTATGCGTAATTATTTTATAATAATTACTTTGAAATTTAGGTAAAATAACATAATCTTCAGATAAATTGATGATTTTCTAAATTCTATGCATGTCATATTAAAATGTTACACATCATAATGAAATAAATTTATGTCCTCCATCTTTTTCCCATACCTTACCACGTTGAAGATAGAGGAACTCCAACTTTCAATCAATATTTAGATTTCAATAAATATTTAGAGATTGGTTTTTCACTCAAAATTATAATTTTTACAAAAAAGAAATTCTCAAAAGCAGTCAAGTAATGTATCATTTCAAAGGCCCAGATATATCATAAATATTTTTAAGCTAGATTTCAGATATTCTTTAACCTAAACGAAATGGCGGCCAGGTTTATAGTAAATATATTTGGATCTCAATAACTGTAAAATGGGTTGGTTCCTCGTTGGATCTGTGTTAGTCTGTTCATGGCAGAAAAACACCATGAGTAAAACATGTTGTTTTATAACATCAGGGGTGTTCACAGAAATGTTGAATCCAAAAAATAAAGGTGCATAACTGTTGCTACTCCCTTGAACATAGCGTAAATTATAAAATTTTAATCCCGTAGAAAAGTATTGAACTTTAGTAGTTGAACTTACCAGGCTTGAGCCAGATGTAATCGACAGCCAACAATCTTGATTTCTGGAAAAGCCACCTTGATGCTTTCATGGATTGATATTTCAAAATCAATAACTATAGTATTTGGTTTAAACATAAGTTTCCTCTTCTTGCATTCATTTTTTAGAAACTCCAAAATATTGAAATATGTGTCTTTATTTTTGTCTTTCAGCAGGCTGAATGCAAGTGGAATATAAGAACCCCCGCATAACTGTGGATAGTAAATATCTGCTGAAAATGCTTTGGCGCATACTCAAAAGTGCCATCCATCAGAAAAGTTTCCTGTTCACATAGATATTTTAGATTCGAATCTGTTGAAAAAAACTACAAAACCTTTTTCTATGTCATTTTTTAGAAGAAAATTTTCTTCTTTTGTGGTTGTTATGTCCATTTAATTTAAAGCCAACTGGAGATAAGTTGCAGATTTAGGTAGTTTTGGCAGGCTCTTTAACCTAGCATGAGTTATATTGTTTCTAATCAATCTGACATCGTGTCTCGTTAGTGTGTCTAGGGTTGACGGACTGTCACCTATTTCCTTCCGAATAAGCTTAGATGGTCTTTCATCTAAGCTTTCACCTTTCCTTTTGATTGAGTTTGAAATTGATTTCCTATTTATATCTTTTCCTTGAAATGGGTCATGATCGTGTATACCTTCTCCTTCTAGGCGTGAGAATAAGTTTTCACTACCTACAGTAAAAAGTTTAACACTACACTTAGAGTTTCTCCCACAGCACCTCCATCCACGTTCTTCTGTCCGTTTAACAAAGCGATACGGCTTGAATTTAAAATTATTGCACATGAGGTGAACATTACCGCGCTCACTAAAAATAGTCTGTAACACATGACTCTCTTCCATTTCTCAATATTTAATAAATAAATAACTAAATAAAATAAATATCACTTTAACAGCACGCTTAGAAAATTGATACAATCTATGCTACCATAAGTGTTAACTATTAGATGTCACCCACCCGACTGACCTGTAAACGCCTCTCCACAGTGACTAATGCATTCCAGCAAGACTTGGAAAATCCAACGGTATTGTCTCCTGCCTGCATTGCGATGACTCAAGGTCGCCTCAGAGAATCGGCCTTAGAAGACCGCACCCCCTTGCTTCTGCTACCTGAGGAGAGAGTTGCCAAGTTCGTGCGTGGGATTAACTGACCCTTTTCCCCAACCTTATTTGTTGCTACTTAGAGTTGCCGAGTTCGAGTCGGCCCATTTTGTATCGCGTGCGGCCATATTTTTGCCGTAAGAAATGGAAAACGCAGTTAATGAAACACGTAGGACTAAAATAATAAGGCATTCTTTTGTTGTGTGAACCTTTTGCTGTTGTGCTTCGCAGTCTGTTCAGCGAACTCCGAGGGTAAACAGTTTTTCGTTTGCTAACTGAAAAGGTTAAATGGCGGGCTACCACGCCGTGGTCTTACGTTTTCAGACCCATAGGTTTCGGCCGTGCCAACGGGGGCCATCTTCAGTCGGTTTGCCTTAGTATTGCGGTGTTTATGGCGAACATCTGCCAAGTGCATTTTTACCACTGAAGATGGCCTCGGTCGGTGAGTCCGAAACGTATGGTTCTCCAACACAAGACCACGGCCTACTAACCTGGCATTGGCGCCGGCCATGGAAGCCTTAAAACTAAATTTAGTTTATCATTTGATTTGTCGAGTATTATAATTTTCAAAATTACGACTAAAAACGGGGGCTGTTAGGCCGTAGTCGGTTGTTACTAAACGTCATTACGTCGGCAACGTTTCGATTCCTCGTCGGGAATCGTCTTCAGGCCGCTAAGAAGCGACAGAGAGTGAAAACAATAGCGGCAGATGTACGCCGAACACTATTCGATACCTGTATCAAGTAAAAGCAACCTCATACAGGTATCGGGTAGTGTTCGGCGCTATTATGTTTTTACTCTCTGTCGCTTCTTAGCGGCCTGAAGACGATTCCCGGCGGGCAATCGAAACGTTGCCGACGTAATGACGTTTAACAGCAACCGACCACTGCCTAACAGCCCCCGTTTTTAGCAGTAATTTTGAATTTATTGACACCGGCCGCGCGAGCTTCAGACAAAAGTATTATAATTTTGTTTTAATTCATATTTTACAGTTTTGTGTTGATTTTTATAAGCTGCTAATTTTCGACGACCTGCGCTTGTCGTTATAATTTATCACATTTAGTTTTTTTTTTTTTTAATTATACTTAGATTGTTTCAATTACACCTGAAGAAGACACAGATTGTTAAAAGTCGAAACGTCGTGTAATTAAAATTTTGATGGTGATAATTTTACATTGTAAACTCTTTACGTAATGGAAATCGGTTTCATACCGATTACAAAAAAAAAAACAATAGAACAATTTCCCAAGTATCGTAAAGGTCTATCCACCTTGGATTGAGTTTTCCATTACTCCTGAAGACGACACAGATTGTTAATAGTCGAAACCTTGTATAATTAAAATTTTAAGGATCGTAATTTTACCTTGTTAACTCTTTACATAATGGAAATCGGTTTCCAACCAATTACAAAAAAAAAAAAAAAAAATAGCACGATTACCCAAGTATCGTAAAGGTCTATCCACCTTGGATTAAATTTTAATTACTCCTGAAGACGACACAGATCGTTAAAAGTCGAAACGTCGTGTAATTAAAACTTTTATGGTGGTAATTTTACCTTGTTAACTCTCTACATAATGGAAATTGGTTTCATACCGATTACAAAAAAAAAACAATAGAACAATTACCCAAGTATCGTAAAGGTCTATCCACCTTATAAAAGAAAATGATAAACTAAAAGACGAGGGAAAAGGGGATCGTCGAGACTCGACTATAAAGGCGAGTTCGACTCGAACCTCGAGGGCATAGCCGTAACGATTGCACATAAAATAAAGACAGTCTCTGTATAGAGGAAGCCATCCTTTATAAAGCAAAACGCTATGTTATTGCGTTATACAAATTGGCATTTTACTTTTTCTAACGGCGCACAAAATGGAGTTTAGAGAGGAAGAACTTGGCGGAAGCGAGCAGTGGCTGTAATATTCTGGAGTAATAAAGGGTTGCTATCCGTCCGGACATGTCGTCTTTATCGTATGAAAGGGAAAGGTTCGGAAGGGGTGGATTTCTGTCCAAGTTTAACATTTTATCAATCCTTAAATAATGGTTCATAACGCTGATTTTAAAAAGCGTATTTACTAGTTTGATCATCAATTACGGCCTATTGGCAAAGTATTTGTCGTGTTTGTTACGTTTAAATAAAAGTAATAAGAAAATTTGGAAAGATCTTGTTAAAGATTTGGAGAAAGAAGAAAATATGGAATGTCTCTTTAGAATTTTTTTTAATTTTCCCCGATTAATCCTTCTTATTACTTATTAAGTTTCCTGTTTAATTAAAATGTCGTTTCTGTTTAAAAATTGAACAGATTTTCAGTAAATAACAATAACTTATTGTATCATATTGGTATTATTTTATTACATTTTTTGTTATTAATATTTTTAATGGCTTGATAAACTTATTTAAACTAAATGTCGTTTTGAAAATATATTTGTTTTTCAACAACACAATAATTTTATTTATTACGAACGATATGATAATGACACAAATTTATTGCAAGTTGTTTGTTGTTTTAAAAGTAGATGTTTCTTGTTCTTGTTCTTGTTCTTGTTCTTGTTCTTGTTCTCGTTCTCGTTCTCGTTCTCGTTCTCGTTCTCGTTCTCGTTCTCGTTCTCGTTCTCGTTCTCGTTCTCGTTCTCGTTCTCGTTCTCGTTCTCGTTCTCGTTCTCGTTCTCGTTCTTGTTCTTGTTCTTGTTCTTCTTGTTGTTCTTGTTCCTGTTCCTGTTCCTGTTCTCGTTCTTCTTCTTCTTCTTCTTCTTCTTCTTCTTCTTCTTCTTCTTCTTCTTCTTCTTCTTCTTCTTCCATCAAGGAATAGACGAATCGCCTGTTCCGGTCCCAAATGGAAAACACAGAAAACATCCACATTGTAAAACGGGAGATCAAGGGATCAGTCCCACCTCAGATCAATAAAAATTTCAGCAAAGTTCCATAATCACTTAGCTTAAGTCTATTTTTAAGCCAGTTGCGCGTGATAAAGTAAGGCTTATAAGTAATTCTTCTAGTAACAAGAGGAATTATATTTGCAAAAAAATAAAACGAAGTTTAATTGTCAAACTGTGGAATAAAACGAGTTTTTTTTAATTGTCACAATCACCAACATATGGTAAACAACGTACGTATTTGTAGCATTAAAAAAATTATTATCCACCCGCAAGATAACGAAGGCAGGGCCTTTCGTTAATCTGCCTTTATCTGTTTCGCCCAGACACACTTCTCAAAAGGCTTTAAGTAAACCAGCGTGAAGTATACGGATTGAAAAAATGAAAATTCGTTGATTTCAAAATATTCTGTATTAAATAATTGTGTTATTCAAATTAAAGTAATAAATCTTCTGTCATTAGAAATCACTTTAATTTTAAATGTGCTTTCTTAATAAATCTTCTGAAAATGGGTCTGAAGATGTTTTGAAAGCCCGGTTTTACTACCCCTTCAAATTTTAATTTAAGGATATTTTCCCAAGAATGTTTTTAATTACTTATAGTTTGTGTTAAAGTAAGTGTTATTTTTTATGTAAAATCAAATAATTCATCAAATCAATATTAATCAAATCGTCTCATTTTTTCCTAATTGAAGTCAGGAAACTGCTAGTTTACTTGTTCAGGACGATGCGACGGGACAAATCGCAACCTCAGAGATATTAGAATAGAGGAGTCATGGGATAGAAAGCCCTATAAGGGGAAATATGTCCGCGTAAAAAAGATAAAGACATTAATAGGCTCTGCCTTTGTTTTCTCGAGCGTGTATAATTACTGTTATGGCTGCAGAGATAATACGTTATTTATAGAATATTGAGCAACTTTCATTATTAAGTGCCATCTAAGGACTCCATGTCAACTTCAATTCTTTACTCTTTGTTCTTTCCTTTTTTCCAATATTCTTTCATGTTCTCATTGTGTCTCTTCTTCCTGTCTTCAGTTCACTTTGAACCTGCGTTTTTCTCTCTCCTACCTTGGACTCCCTCCATTTTTAACACTATTGCCCGAAAAACGTTTCCTTCAATTGCTTCTTCTGCATTTTTATTTTTTTCAAAATCCTTTTGGACTTCTTTAATCCAACTTGATGTTGACTTCTTCCCCCACAGATATTTGAAGATTTGCTTTGTCAATCCATTCTATATAAATGTCCAAAAAATAATAGTCGTCTTTTTCTCATTGTTTCTGTTATATTTTCTATACTTTGATATATTTCATCATTATTTCTTAATTTCCAACTTTTGAAGTTTTTCGTGGGTCTAATATTTTCCTAATAATTCGTCTTTCCTATATTTCTCGTTTGTCTAAATTATAATTCAATGCTAGAAATTCACTTGCATATAGGCATTCTGACTTCAATACTGTACTGTAATGCCTTATTTTTGCATTTGTAGATATTCACTTTTTATTTTAAGTATCTTTAGTTATACCATATGCCCTTTCCATCTTATGAATCCTTTCTTCTATAGCAGATTTTTCGAAGCCATTCTCTTGAATTATCTCTCCTAGATACTTAAATTTTCGAAACCTCTCTATTCGACCAATATCTGTTACCAGGAATTTTGACGCGTTTTTAATGTTTATGAGAAATTTGTTTTTTTCTCTAGAAATTCTTAAGCCTGTTCTATTGGCTATGTCCTCTAAAAAATTAACTTCTGTTACTGCAGATGGCAGATGTTCAGAAAGTATAGCAAAGTCATCTGCGAATGCCAAACATTTTATTTCAATACGTTTGTTCCTTCTTCCCAACATGATTGGTGATATTTTTCATTCCTTCATTTCTTTCATTCATTTCATTCATTCCAAATTCTCACTACTTTCTCCAGGACACAGTTAAAAATAATTGGGGATAAACCATCACCCTGTCTTAAATTTGTAGGCCTACTTGTTTTGAATGGTTGAGATATTTCTCGCATGAATTTTACTTTTGAGACTGTGTCCGTAAGGGTTTCACGGATTTAAGTGTATTTTATTAATTTACGAATTTGGTAATTCTGTTTATTACTACAGTTATTTTTAGGCCTTATTTTAACACTCATAACCGGCTTAGAAACAGGCTTAAATTCGGTGATTATGGAATTTTGCTTAAATTTTATTTAGCTCTGGGGGGCTCCCTCTGATTACCCCCCCCCCCCCGTAGTTGCGCAACTGGACACTAGCTTCTGGGGAATGAGAATAAGACTATAATGAAGGCTGGCCTTCTCAGGACAAAAGAAATTCAAGATTCTTCCTCTACAATATTATAAATTTTTTGCATCTCAAAGTTTTTTGAGTAAACCAACGAGAAGTACAAGGGTTGGAAAAATGTAGATACACGCTAATTTCAAGATATTCTATCTTGATTAATTGTTATTCAAATTAAAGGTAAGACATCGCATGGCATTCGATGTCTTACTACGTTAAGTCAAAAGTTTTATTTTTAATAAACATTTTGAAAACTAGTCTATTTGAAAACACATTGAAAACTACTGTTTTACTACACTTTCGCGTTTTAATTTAAGGATGTGTTCCCGAGAATGTTTTAACCAACTTATGGTTCTTGTTAAAGTGCTTTATTTTTAGTGCAAAATCTGCAATAAAATCATCTTATTTTTCCCGAAGTAAAGTCAAGAAACTGGTAGTTTACATGGGGCAAAGACAACGGTTCAAACCACAGAGGTATTAGTCTAGAAGAGTCATGACGTGGACAGTCCTTTAAATGGGACAGATCAAGAATCGAAACTTCTGGAATTGTCAAAGGATATACAAGAGGAAAACGAAAAGAACGAAGACGTTCGAAAATAATTGAGCACTTTACGAATTCGACGCCAGAACAGACCATTGAAAATTTAACTTGAAACAACGTAGATTAAGATAAAAGAGATGGCAAAGAGATGAGGTAGAAAGCTGTATTGAAAAAGACAAGGGAAGTAGAAGAAGGTGGCGGCATTGCTGTGAGAACGACGTAACAATGAGAATGTACAACGTCCATAAGTAACAATAGCGCGACCACAATAAGTGCCAAGTGCAGCTGCACGCATAGCCCGGGGACGTTAGCTGCAGAATTTGTGGATGCGGGTCGTAACTGACCTAGTATTATTATTGAGAACAATTTGTACATAAAGTTAACCGAGATCGTGTTGCTTTGAGAATCGATTAAGTCAATTTATGGCATAATAAACGATTTATCGGAACCCTTGTTGCTCGTTCGGTCGATTCTATTTATTCCCCCCGCATATCAAACCGAGACGCAGGCCAGTCGGACTTTCGTTTGTTGGCAGTTGAAAATGTTGAAGTACGGTGAAAAGTTACGTAATTTAAAGAAAAATGTCGGGCGATTGTTATCATTGTCATTTGTCTAGAGGACCACCGGAGTTGCGAGGTCACTTTAATAATAATAGAATTGGAAAATAACGGTGTTGCCGCCTTTCCAGTATTGCCATTGTATTGTCATAGGACATTTATGACTAAAACGAAGATAAGTAATGACAATATTTCACGCCGTCATGAATAATCTTCCCCTTATCTTCTTCTTCTTCAACCCAGTGTGGGTCTTAGCCTGCGCAATGATTTTCTTCCATTCCGTCCTCTCACCGTACAACCTTCTCCTGCCTTTCACATTCATATCTCTCAAATCGTCCGCTACGTCAACTATCCATCTTTTCCTAGGTCTTCCTCTAATTCTTCTGCCTATCGGTTCACAGTCTGCGATTCTTTTAGTCGTTTCGTTATCATCCATTTGTCTTTCGTGGACCCCGCCATCTTCTACTCTTGTCAGCACTGTATATGAATGGAGCCAGTTCATAATTCTTTTGTATCCTCTAGGACCCATCTTTAGTTTGCCCAGGCCCAAACATCTTTCGCAAGATTTTACGCTTATATAATTTTTCTAAGCTGCTGTTCATCTGCGTTAGTTAATGTCCAGCCGAGCATCCGGATGTGTGATTATTCGTTCCAAATTTTTTGTCGTGTTTACTTGCTGAACTGCCAATTCTCATGTTCCGGACGAAGGCTTTCAGTGTCTCCACTATTAGGAGTTGGTAATGGTGGAGACACTGAAAGACCTCGTTCGGAAAGGGTTCAGCAAGTAAACACGATAAAGTTGGAATTACAGAGATGCTTATTCAAATAACAGGATCAGTAACGGTTGAATAACACTTCTATATGAATTCCTGTGCTGTTTGGCCGTGATCCGTTGCTTAAATCCATAGCAGACGTTTCGCCCGTACCATCGACGGCCAGCATCAGTCCAAAATTTGAGTTTGCGCTAACGTAGGGGTGTTCACGTTAGAGACCACAGTACTGTGGTAATGTCTAGTAGTCCCGTGAAAGCCGCTTGTACTTATAAATTTTCCAAGTCCCACGATGATGTTGTTTTTACACCACCAGCCAATCAGGAAACAGTTTAGTCGCCATCAGCCAATCAGGAGGAAGATGGAATATGAGAGGGTAGCAGTAATCCGTGCCGTAGACTAATTAATGCGAGGTTTTCACCTCGCCGATTCATTACCATCGCAGATTTTCCAGTCGATGGCACGGCCGTAACGTCCGCTATGGATTTAAGCAACGGATCACGGCCAAACAGCGCGGGACTTCAATTTAACTCGGACCGTGCAAACGTACGAAGTAATGTACTTCTATTCATGTTTAGCTTCAGTTTTTTGTTTGTTATCCTGGATTTGATCGGATTATTGTAGAAGCAATGACACTTGTTTCCACTCGCAATATGGGATTTTAGTTCAATACTACAAGAGTTAGCCCGGGTAATCATTAATTCTAAGTAAACAACAATTGAACATGTTCATATGTGTAATTTCCAACCTTTAGGTTAGCACAGTTGTTTGTCAAGTTTTTCCGGACTTCCATATATTTAGTTTTACCTTTATTTATTTTCAGCCCCCATTTTTGCACCTCACTATCTAGTTAAACTAAATTCTCCTCTAATCCTGTTTTACTAACCCACTTTAAAAAGGAGTAAATTCTATATTCGTCCCTATGTTATTTTTTCTTCTGATAATAGCTTTCCAGTCATCCTAGGCTCACACTAGTGTTGTTTTAACTCCTATTTAGGCAGTTGTGTCTACTAATTTTAAGTGTCTGCTTCCAAAACCAGATTAAACAACGTAGCCCCAATCATCTCCTTGTCGTACCCCAGAATTTATATCAGAAGTAGAGTCCAAAGAATAATCTAAATATTCTACAAGCTTGGACCTTTGTACTGATCCAACATTGGTAATCTTCCGGTAGCCAATGGGTTCAACACTGTTGTTCATCAACACAACAGAAACGTTGATCATTGTTTTCGATGGCGGAAAGCTCAGCGGAAAAGTGCTCGCCACAAATTATTTATAGTGAAATTGAAACAAGATTAACTTTGTTTTCTAAAGACATTTTTACGAGTAATATGCCAGAAAGAATTTCAGTTTCCAATTTACTTACGATTTTGTGTCTACTAAAGTTAATGGCAGTTAAAAATGTTCTCTATGTGGTGCTAAAAACCGACTATGTAGTAATGTAAATATGTTAGTCACAAAAGTATTCTAAGTAGGAAAAAACCTTCAGTATCAGCCCCTTTCTTTCACTTTTTTACTTCTCTCTGAAACCTTAAAATATATTTAAGCCTACCCTTTCATCAGCCCCTGTGTGAATATTTGTATTCCTAAGGCGTCTCCATTCCTTGCCTAAGTCTACACTGCCTATTTCAATGCCTTTCTCAAAGGCTACTGATACTGAAGCCAATTACTGAATATTTTTTCTGTCAAGAAAATCTTAATGTTTGAGGCGTCGAACAGACCCATTGTTGAAAGGGTATTCGCACAAATTCCTCACACAGGATTTTGAATCCTAAAATTTCGCTACTGTGGGAAAATATCCCTACGCCCGCCAAACTTGGGATGTGTATTAATACCATACTGCATGCTAAAAATTAAGAGTTTCTTTCTATTAGCCAAAATCAGTTACTGTATCTTAAGCCCAATTCGTCTCTTTTCTCAGAAAGGAAAAGAGAATCGACAATTCATTGGACAGGGAATTGAAACGAGATTTCGCGCGCGCGCGTGTGTGTGCAAAATGCCTGCCACAAACGAGCGGGAGGGTGTAATGAGGCTTAGTTTTGCGCCAACCACACAGAGTGAGCTGTGTTAATATTTCCAAACTACCGTAATTTAGCTGACAAATTCATTATGCCAGCCAAATTGTACGCGTATTTCACACGCACAACTTTGTTTCCGCAGTTGGGTTTCAGTTTATTTATCAAGAAGGCGCTTGGTTTTCAACCCTCCTGCCGCGGGATCGAGACAAATAAACAAAACAAGCGCTGACAACACGCAGATACCCAAAACAGAGTCGAGCCTCAGCATTGATAAATGGTTGCGTGCTAAAACCGCGGAGGGGGGATGGCAAATGTTTTTGTTACTGCGGGGTGTTAACGGAAAATGAAAAGCAGCCAGCGTGGCTGCCTGTTTTATAAAGGAAATAATTCAAGTTTTTACTGCAAATAACCTTGTAAGGAGCAGTTTTATTTCACCGATCGAACAACACTGCCGCCGACTCGAAACCTCCAGTAGAGCGCTCCAGAATATATTTATTTAATTGCCAATTTAAAATCTATTCAATTGCAAGTAGCTTCTGTACTGAGGAACGGAGTAATAATTCTTGTGACATTTGTGATATAATTGCACACTGCCTGGCGTTTTCAGTTACATTTCTTACACTTTCTTCTCTTTTTCTTCATTGTCGAGGCTTATACGGCGTTCCAAGTCGCATGGCACCTGAGAGATTAGGCGACCCTTACTAACACACACACACAAACGCAGCTGCCCCTCACGACTGGTGTATGAATCATCTACTTGGGCGTCCACTACGTAACTGCAACTTTTATAATATGAATTAAAAAAAAAAACGAGCTTACCATATTTTGTAACCTCCATAAAATTTTAAAGTAAAGTGGCGCCAAACACGACGTGGCTGTAATATATTTTAGATATTCAACTAAGTCTATCTCTATTAAGTACTCTAATTATCCGTTCGCTTTAGATATCCCTAAAATACTCATATTTATCGCAATTATTAGTTGTTTGGACTCATTTTTCTCACAATTTCACGGAGATTAGAAAAATTATAGTTTAATTTGGGTTATAAGCTAAAATAAAAATTTTATAGTTTTAATTGGATTGTATACTTATACTTGAACCGCCCGGGTCGTGCCTGCCCGGGCCGGTTGTGAGTGCGCGTGAGAGAAGCATGCAAGGGTCTTATAATCCATTAGGTGCCATTGGGTTTGAAACACCGTATAGGTCTAGACCTTTTGACCTGTACCGCTTACCGTTACAACCACCGTTACTTCAGTCTTCTTTGACTTTTCTTTTTGCCTTTAGGAACATAGACGAACCTGGCTTTGGAATTAAATTTTATATACCGAACAGACTTTGCCTACGTTTGTTCTCAAACTTATTAACCTTATCAATTACAGCAGATATTTGTTAATCTTCTCTGATGTCTACATTCCAAACCCTGCCCACATGGACGTATGTCAATTTTTATTGCGCAGGAGGGGTCAACAAAAAATTTAGAGAATAAATAGTATTCCCTAACAAATCACTCCAACATTTTCTGCAGAAACACATGAGTGTTCTGATTGTAGATATACATTATGGCTGCCGTAACCAATGTCTTAACAACATTTTCTGCAGAAAAACATGAGTGTCCTGTTTGTAGATATACATTACTGCTGCCCTAACCAATGGCTTAACAACATTTTCTGCAGAAACACATGAGTGGTCTGTTTGTTGATATACGTTATTGCTGATTCAGGTATCATACTACAATTATCTAATGTGTAATTTTTTTTAATCTTTGGCTTTAGAATTTCACATAGTTAAGAGCGCTGCTATGTTGTTGTCGCAGCGAATGCTAATGTTCAGTTCACAGTTTTCAAACTGTTATCCAGGGGCACCAACGAAGAGGAATCAGCTTCACCCCAATATATTAATATCAGCTTCTCTACAGCATTGTCTATCCTTGGAATATATGAAGATATGTATTCTTACAGAATCAAAGTCAGCACTACAAACAATTGTACAGTATAACCCTACAGATTATTATTTTAGAGCTAAAGAAATTTTCCATCTACTTCAACTACTGAAAAATAAAATTATCACCTTTCAATGGATCCCTGGTCATTGTGACATATTTGGAAATGACACGGCTGATGAAATAGCTAAAATGGCATCTACACTTGGACCGAAACCTCCAGCAGTACGGTCGCTTCAAAGTTGTGTCGCAAAAAGCAATAAAACTTTTAAAAGCCAATGGACAAGGAACTGGAATCAGGAAACTACTGGCTGCCAACTCTTCAAAATACAGAAAATACCAAACGACCTTAGTAGGCCTATATACAGAAATATTAGTAGATCAAGTCAGACATTTGGAGCGAGATTAAGAACTAGGCATTTGGTGACGGAAAGCTACCTAAATAGATTTCACCTTAGCGATTCACCACTGTGTAAGGTGTGTAATGAAGAGGAGGACACCATTGAGCATACCCTATTAAATTGTACTGGACAGTGTGAAGAGAAATACCGACTTAAAGAATTGGTAAAGAAACATGGAAAAGAGGAGTTATCACTGGCAAAAATAACCATCAATCTCTGGGATCTGGCGCATAGAATTTACTAGAGACATCGAGAGATCGGCGCTTCTGGGCTGGAAACTAGCTTACAAGAACAAGAACAAGAAGAACTAATGTGTAATTTGACATGTGAAGACGATAAGAACATGGCCATTAAGGCCGAAGATTTATAAAGATCTCCATTTTAAATTCAAGAATATTAAGCAGGAAAACCCGTCAGGAGGCACAGATCGGACTATATTTTATAAGGTTTTATGGAGGTTTTATAAGTTAAGGCTGTACCCATGTTGCTTAATGGTTCTCATTGCTGGTACCAAGACAGAAGGATTTACGTGCCTTGCAGATAGCAGAAATAAAATTGCTCCGGGTGGTACAAGGGGTGTTCAAGACCGGATAGAGTTCGTAACGACGGTATGCTGCGAGCTGCGTCCGACACTGAAGACCATGTGACCACAGCTCATCGTTACAATATGAACTGAAGGGATCGTGTCCTACACATGTCTTCAAATAGAATACTGACGAAAATAGTGGAGTATGGCCCATATGGAAAATGAAATGTGGGTCGACAGAGATGGTACATTTTGCAACGTCACAAGTATTATTATTATTATTATTGATACAATTCGTTGCGTTTATAACGCGTATTGATACAATGCGTCTATACCCAACGCAACAGTATTTTGCAAACCACCGAAGAGGTTGTAGGATTTTGTGTGTTCGTTGCGTTAATTGTTGCACAATAAACTGTTTTTATAGAGTAGAGAGACGTTGGTGGCATGAAATAACTAATTAAAATATTGAAAGAGACAAATCATCGATTTTATTAATTATTACGTTAAAAAATAATGAAATATTAAAAATTAAAGTATACAGAAAACCATCTCAATCTAATTTAATAATTCCAAATAACTCTATAATCATCCTCTCCAACATAAAATGGCATTCAATTCATTAATATACCGTAGGCCTATGCATATAATCCTATTAAATGAACAAAAAATAAACAAAGAAAGAAATATTATCAAACAAATAGCAATGGACACAAAATAAAAACTATCAATAAATTAGAAAATAAAATAAAATATAAACTCACTAAACAATAAATTATATAGATTGGTAATTACCTTTATCACTAAACAAACATCGTACAAACCTTCATGTAAAAATCCTTTCACTAATGGTAATACAAAATATATCAACTTTACTTATCATGGAAACATAACTCGTAAACTAAGCAAACTATTTAAAGATACACATTTAAATATATCTTATAACACAGATAATATTGTTTTTAATAAAATAAAACCTAAAACTAAATTCAACATTCATAATAAAAATGGAGTTTACAAAATAGAATATCCAGATTGCAATAAACTTTACGTAGGTCAGACGAAGAAAAAACCTGTCCAAGAGATTCATTCAACATCGCAATGCGTTTTTAAAACCTAATATTTACAAATCTAATTTAGCCACACACTGTTTAAACAATAAACATAAATTTTCAGACATTCAAAATGTCAGATTAACTAAAAACGTACAAAAAGATAACAAATGAATGTCTGGGAAATCTTAATATTAACAAACACAATAATAATAATAATCTACTAATTAAAGAACAAATCCAACCGAATAAAAACAAAACAAGACGATTTATTTAAAATCATACATTTATTAAATTAAATATGTAAATACATGTAACATTACAACAATCGAAAATAGAATCGAAGTAAAATCGATTATCTGTTAACTATATTGTAAGCGAAACATTCAATTACAATTCAAACAAACCTCTGAAGATACACAATAATTTCTGTGAAACGTGCGTCAGGTGAAAATAAACCTACATGCAGTGTACGTATTTGAAGATATTACATGGGAGACCTGCAGGAAACTCAACGAGTTACTTACAAAGGAATAATAAAAATTTTAAATACGAGTTCAGAATTTCAGAATACGTATGTATGTATGTGTTAATGATAAATATGTGTATAGGTGGTGGTGAATGTTTATTAAGCTTTGGGAGCAAAGTAATAAATACAAAGAACGAGATGATACTGAAATTTTTAAAACTTTTTTGGTAGATTTACTTTAGAACTAAGTGCGGAGATAATTTAAGTGGCATTCACCTAAGTAAAACTAACTCAGCAAAAAAATGGATACTGAAACCCTTTCTGGCCTGCCACACACAAAACATATCCTAAGCTAATAAAGTTAACCTTGTTTGGATTACTGTAAATGATGCAATGCAGGCCAACATAGCAACTGCATGTATACAAACTAAAAATATGCGTCACTGATTGCAAATTGTCTTTGAGAAATAAACAATTGGGAATTTGTGTAAACGACGTAGGGCACAATGAGCTAAGTACAAGGAAAATGTCTTTAAAAATATTCAGCTCGATCTCAACAAGCGAGTACATTTTCTTTTGTCATATTTTCAAAAGATTTTAGTATTTATGTCAGTCTTGTATATTTTAATAGTATTTTAACATTGAGAATATATTCATATTCTTTAAAGTATTACGCTGTAGGTAAAGCACACATTTTTGTGCCAGTGGAGACTTTTGTGCTAAAGTGGGGAAATTTTGAGTAGCCATTTGGGGAAGAAGATTTGAATGAAAAAGTATACCTGGAATATATGACACGCAACTGAAGGAAGAGCATGTAAAATGGGAATTACTGATGAACATACAAAAAAATGCAATGTCTGTGTGTCGGAGAAGAAAGAACAGATTTAATTTTAGAAAAAAAAAACGAACGTATAAAAAAATGCAACAGCTACAATTACTTAGGAATAAACTTTAATTTAGAAGGAACAGATGATGTTGAAATAAAATCGAGAATATACAAATCAAAACAAATAATTAGATCATTGAATGAGATTTTATGGACCACAGAAATTGGAAAAGAAAGGAAGAAAAGAATACGATAGTACGATTAAAAGCACGTTCATGTAAGGATTCAAAACAGGGAGAATAAAAGAAAAGGTAAAAAGAAAGTTAGAAACTACAGAAATGGATGCTTTGAGACGAGCTGCTAGAACTTTAATGCTAGAGCGAATACGAAATGAAATGATCAAAGAAGGAATGGGCGTACAAAAGACAGTCATCGACTGCATTGGTAAGAAAAACAAGTGATCTGGTACGGACACGTACAAAGAATGGGGCAGGACCGACTACAAAGAAAACAATGAAATGGATACCTAGAGAGCACAGAAAGAAAGGAAGACCCAAGAAAATATGGATACAGGGCATAAGAAGATCAATGAGCGATAGACGACTAAACGATGAAAACTGCAACGACAAACAACAATGGAGGTTAGGCATCGGGCAACGTCGTAGGACGTTTTGACCCCGAATTAAAATAAAAAAAAGGTTTGATTGATCTGCCAGCACTGTAAATAGCAGCGACTTTATTATTTTCCTTTGTGTGATGTACGGCGCGCATCATGATGTAGAGAAAACGTCGCGCTTCTGATCCAGAATCCGAATGTTTTTCACATCGGGTGTAATGTGATGCGGTGCGGTACAGTAAGTTGATAACGACTAATGAGCCCGGCCACGGCCACCTGTAATCTTTATGCATTATATATTGCGGCAATTACGCCAACGATATTGTTTCGCGCCGTTAATATTTAATGAACAAAACCGGCTGGGGGGAAACGTTACCGCGGCGTAGAAAATAAATTATCCGCGCTCGCCGAAATTATTAGCGCATCACTTAAAACGGCTGAATTATTGTCACCAATCCACGGCCAATTGTTCAGTACAAGTGGGGAGGGACCACAGTGAAGTGGTCGTGGTTATCTGCCGGAGAGGATCGTATTCGATGGATGTTATATCCTATCCTTGGAGCTCAATAGAAAGCAGTGTCGTAACTACGGGGGATCAGTGGATCAACACCCCAAAACCCCCCCACAAGCTATTTAAGAGTAAAGCTCCTAATGAATTTACCGTATGTCAGGTGATTGAAGTGGTTGGGACATGCAAGTAGGGCAGGATAAGCAAGAAAAACTAAAACAGTTCATTGAAGTAAAACCGGAGAGTCAGAGACCAAGAGGGAGGCCAAGGATGACATATCAGTCATACTTTGAGATAGGACCGTGGGAAGATTTTACAGGAAATGAAGGCTACGTACATAGTCAGGAATGGAGACAATGGACGGAGTTCCCCTACAGCCCGACGCTGAGAGGCATAGGGGATTAGACAAAGAAGAAAAGAGAAAAACTACTTTTGTCTGCGTAATGTTAATTAAATTTAAATTAATTTACTTACAAAATGTTGTGTAAATTAAGAATATGACGCAGCTGGTTTGATGATGAAAATGGCAAAATGTGAGTACCTGATAGTGGGCAACGAAGAAGTTAAGGACTTAAAACTGGATGTGGACAGGATAAGAGGTGTTGAAAAAAGTAAATACTTAGGCGTTGTTTTCAACAAACAGGGAAGCAGCAAAGATGAAACTCAAGAACGTGTTAACAATTATATATATAATAGCATGGTGCAAAGTGTAATCCTTTATAGAGCAGAAGTTTGGAACGTTTCAAACGTAAATAAGAAAAAACTTATGGCAGCGGAAATGGACTTTTTCAGGAGGAGTTGTAGAAGATCAAAATTAGACAGGGTTAGAAATGAGACTATTGGAGCTGAGATGAATACTGACAGGACAATAATAGATGAAATAGAAAGAAGACAATTGACTTGGTTTGGGCATGTGAAGAGAATGGAAGATGACAGATGGCTCCGCAAAATACTGGAATGGATACCACCGGTGAGGAGGAAAAGTGGACGTCCACGGAGGGGTTGGCGAGATGACGTAGCGGAAGCAATGGTTGCGAGAAATTTAGGACTTACATGCTACGATACGTTACAATGGACGTTGGGGACGGAGAAACGGCGACAGCTGTAAAGATCCGTTATATATATAACGTGTTTTTTGTTTGTTTTTTGTTTTGCCATAAGTTTTAACTGAGTCTCATGGGACTCTGAAAGCTTCCAGATACGAACCACTTTGTCGGTCAATGCCCGAATTCACGAGTTGAGAGAACAACTGGATCAAGTGAAATAAATCTCAGTGGTTAGCTCGTTGGCAAGAACTGACAGTATTGCACTCGCCACAGCTGACAGGTTTGTTGTGTCTAACGTTTCTATATGTTTATGTATAATTAAACACGTATACGAGAGCAGTGACCACATAGACGTCACTGCACGCTGCCAGCTCACAATATTGCCGTGTCATTGTTATAATAACTTCTGTTACCACATGTATCGTCAGCCTGTCAACACGACAACTGACCGTTAAACAGAATTTAGAGACTTTTAAAATACAAGTTCACGGACTACCAACTTTTCAAGATAAAAGCAAACAACCTGTCTTTCAAACAAATATATTGCAACTTACCGTCTGCGGCTTCCAGAAACAACGTTTTCACAAAGTTGACATGTTTCGGGACACTTGTCCCATCATCAGAACTTAAAATAATCGTGTATCATTTAAGTTGATACATTTGTCAATTAATTAAAATATTAAAATCCAACATGAAATAAATAATTTAAAACAATATGAATACTTAAATGTCTAAAAGCGAGCGCGAAGGTTTACCGATGTACATCGTACGGAGATTGACCGCGCACTGACCACGACAATAGCGCAAGGTAGTGTCGTACAATACAATACACTATTGTATTAGTGTATTGTATTGTAATAGTGTATTGTATTGTACGACACTGCCTTGCGCTATTGTCGTGGTGGGAGCAAAACGTAATTCAGTGCGCGGTCAATCTCCGTACGATGTACATCGTTAAACCTTCGCGCTCGCTTTTAGACATTTAAGTATTCATATTGTTTTAAATTATTTATTTCATGTTGGATTTTAGTCTATCAACTTAAATTATACACGATTATTTTAAGTTCTGATGATGGGACAAGTGTCCCGAAACATGTCAACTTTGTGAAGACGTTGTTTCTGGAAGCCGCAGACGGTAAGTTGCAATATATTTGATTGAACAACACGTGGCTTGGTACTAAATATTTGGAATTATTCCTTTTAAACATGAACCTGTCTTTCTTGACAGAAAAGCTTCCGAATTACCTGGGATGTGTATTCAAAGTAGAACCCGAGCAACAGATTTCTCCGAGGGAAACAAGCGCTACCAATATCGCATCTACTCTGAAACTGTCATTAATGTAGTTTAAACATTGAAACTCAAACCTGTCGTAACGAGTTCGCAACACGAAATCACCACATAAGAAATATTCAGTTTTAAAAAATATTCAGTTTTCATGTTTTGTTACTTTTTATCACTTTCATGACAAAGCTACTTGAGCGCATATTACAAATTCGTACAATATTTTGTACACTACTGACAAATTTGACGATTTAACAGTTCTCTATTTTTTGTTAACGTCCCCCCCCCAACTGAATCTCCCACTGGAAACGGTTACCAGTAAACACCGTTTATAGAGAGTAGATCCAAATTAAAACATACTGCGTGATCTGAAATTGAAACGTCAAATATGAATAGTGTGACATAAAGAAGAAATTATAACCACCTTCACCTTTTTCTGTAAATATTAAGTGACAATGTTGTTGTTACAGATGAATTGGTGAATAGAATTAGCCTATACTTATATTTTATTCACACACACACACACACACACACACACACACACACACACACACACACACACACACACACACACACACACACACACACACACACACACACACACACACACATAACGGGTTTCTGTGCCCTCAGCCATCTCTTTGCCCCCCACTTTCCAAATCTTTCTATATACACACGTCCCCTTCCAGGCTTCTAAACATAATTGCTTCCCTCCAACTTCTTCGAGGCGTCTTCCCCGTCCTCGTTTCTCTTGTATTGTAATTTCTTTTATTTCTAAAATTATTGTAAGTCTCATATCACAAACAACTGGCTTAGAAACAGGTCTACGGCAAGTGATTATGGAATTTCGCTGAAACTTTTAACAGCTTGGGGGGGGATTTATCCCCCCTTCGTAGCTTCGCCACTGACTGCCAACGGATATACGAAGGGTGCGGACAGCAAAGTGTGCGAACATTGGGCCACTCTTATACTTGGGGGGGGGGAGACTGCGATGTTCAAACATTCGACAAGCGAGGTGTAATGACAAGGGGGGATAGAGGAGAGAGGCAGTGTTCAGACAACGTCAAAGCCATTGTACTGAAGCACCTTTACGTTTCTGAAAACTCATTGGCAACACACTTTTCAAGACTTTGGGCTGGCAAAATGATAGATTTGACAGTCACTTTGGCGTGTTTAAAATCAACTTTGAAACGTCTTCTTTTTCTTTATATTTTTGTATTTTTCTTTTTTGTATTTTTAATTTTTTATCTGTTACATTTTTAAATATAGGCCTACATAAATTCAAACGCACGCGCGCGCGCGCGCGCACACACACACACACATATATACATTTTTTTTATATTATTACTACTAATAATAAAACTTTTGTAGAATAATATATTTTATTCTTTTGTGAATATTATAATGTTTCAATAGTATTTAACTGTCATCATCAGTTAATTTAAATAATTATCAGATCAGAAATAGCTTTTAAGCATGTTTTGATATCGCCTATTTATTCACTCTTTTGAACTGTTATTTCTATACTTTCGTCTATCTTTCCTCTTCTTTCCTTCCATGCTCAGGTCCATCCCATCTATACTGCTGGTGACCATCGCTTCTTTTTTCAAACATTGTACGATTTTGAAAAAGTAAATTAAAATCTTAATGCAAATAAGAAAAATGCAAAAAACTGTAAATAAGTGTTTTCAAAGCGATGAGTAGATAGATGTATTACTACGTTACGTGTAATTAGTAAAATTACAGACAAAGTTAAAACGTAAAATGTGATTTCTGGCAAGAACATCAGAAGGGATCAAGTTTTGGTGTCCGCACACTTTGCATGTCAAAATGTTTGTAGACTTCACGGCACGGTCTACCCTCCTCAGGTACCAGGGTAACTCACTGTCCACACACTTCGCTGTCCCTACTCTTCGTGTCACCCTGTCAGGTACATCATCTGCTAAACTATTACCGATCATCATCATCATATTCTTCTTTACGGATTAAACCAAGGATGGTTTGTTTCGGTCTCAAACAGGGAAAGATTAAAGCTGGTCACTCCAGCGCTTCCTCGGACATCCCACACATCTCCATTCCCTTGGTTTATAGTTCCAGAGTTGTTTGGGGATGCCGCAGTCATCCGTTCGGCAAAGATGTCCTAACCAATTCAACCGCGATACTGGGATATCCTGTCGAGTATACTCATGATATTCAATTCCTGCCGTATATATGTGTTTCTTCTATGATCATGGAGAGTATACCCTGTCACGTGCCTGAGAAATCTCATTCAGCCGCTTGGATGCGACTGGCCTGCCCTTTCGTTAAAGTCCAATTCTCAGACCCATAAAATGTGTGGGAAGAGTCATCACCTTATAGAATTTTAGACGTGTTCCTTTACTTGCTGACTTAAGGGTTCGCCTAATGGTCCCGCACATAAGGTTGAACTTATGCAACTTATTCAAACGTCGTTGCATGCATTATAAGACACACTGTATCCCAGGTATTCAAAATTGCTAACTTGTTCCAGGACAGTACCATTTATAACAATTTTTGGCCGTACGGGATCAATTCCACGAAAAGCCATCACCTTGGTCTTACGTGTGGATATCTGCAATCCAGAGTCTTTGCAGATTCGATTTACCAATTGTATCCCCATCTGCAATATGTTTTCAGAGTCCGACAGAATAGCTTAATCGTCCGTAAACAATAAAGTGACAATTGTAGAGTGACTATTACTGATGAAGAAGTAAATATCACTAGGGAAATAACGAACACGGAAGGTCAAAATATGCTGAACCAGTACAGCAAATGACGTCACAAATGCAGAGAGCGTAGAGGTGTCTTTCAAGGAAACAGACATAAACAAACACTAACTGGTTTCATTTTCCAATTTGAATAGAGGAATTTCGACTAGAGGCCGTTTCCGTATACAGATTAACAGACGCGCACACATAAAGATTTTTCCCATTAAGGGGATGAAAAGAGAGCAGGGCGGTTGGTTACACAGCTGTATAACAAAGAGCTATACGAGGCAATAAAACCTGGCAGAGTAAATAAAACGGGGCGTGCTTTCAATCAACCTGCTTTAAATGGAACCCACCTGACCGCTTACTGAAACCCTAACCGGTAAATATTTATAAATAATGGGCAGACATTAAAATAATTTATTGCCGGGAAGCGTGCTATTAATATTATAAACAACGCTTATGAAGACTGGCGTTTATGAGGCGTATAACGGGTTTATATTTCTGATAAGATTGATTCTCGTCGGCGTTAAAAATTCCGTTCCTATTAAGTCAGAAGAAGCAAATAAAACTTATCAGAGAATGTTATCAGCGTACTGCTAAGCAATGTTTTGTACATTTTCTAATCTATACAAATCAGTCGAACAATGACCTTTCGCATTTCCGCGTCTAGTTATAACGTTTAAATGCTTATATTTATAACAGCGTTATACTGATAGCGGAAAATGAAAATGACTTACAAAGGCTTGTGTTTTAACAAAGCATGCCAGAGATATAACGTGAAGAGAGCGGAAGAGAAAACAAAATTCAATTACAATTTTACACGACCCATTAAGATGTAAGCTTGTGATAAATGACAGAATAATAGAACAAGTAATGCAGATAGACTACTTAGGAACAAGGATTACAGGTAACAATAGGGCAGACGAAGAAACAGAACATCAGTTGATGAAAGCAAGAAGAATTGATGGATGCACGAATAACCTTATATGGAATAATAAATACCTCACATAAGTAGCAAAAACTAGGGTTTACAAAAGCACAATACGTCCAGTAATATCCTATGCATCAGAGACCAAGCCAGATACAGCAACAACTCAAAGAAAACGACAAACTATAGAAATGACTATATTACGGAGGGTATAAGGAAAGACAAGGTACGATAGGTTGCCAAACAATAGTATAAGAGAAACGTGTAATGTAACAGGCATTAATCCTTGGATTGCGGAAAGAAGAGTATACGGAATGAACACATATCAAGAATGGATGACACAAGGCTAGTGAAAAAGGCAAGAGATAGCCAACCAAACATGAAGAGGAGCATTGGTCGGCCAAGGAAGAGGTGAGTGAGACCATGTAGGACCGTTCTTATAAAACAAGAAGAAGAAGAAGAAGAAGAAGAAGAAGAAGAAGAAGAAGAAGAAGAAGAAGAAGAAGAAGAAGAAGAAATGCTTATTCTAATAAATCGATCATTTTTTGTCACGGATGGCATTATTTTAATGCTTCTAGAGCAAATAATGTCCAGTTTTGTTTACAAAAATCGTCATCGTCATCAATTCCGCTTCATGCAGTCGAGGCAATCTTTGGGCACGAAAGTCTCTGGCATGGAGACCCCGAACTGGACAAATGGTATTAAACTGTAATCAGCACCAATTGGCAACAAGCTGTACAAATCGATAGGAATGGACCACTGGAGAAGGCCTATGCACAGCAATTGGACTCAACGGAGCTGGATGATAATGGAACGACGAGCGAGGCAAGACAATAATATCCCGTTGCAATATTTACCGAAGCATTATTTTCAGAGCGGCAATTATATTCTGGCAATAATGGTCACTATACAGCCATGTGTCTATGAGGCGCCATTAGACTGTGGAGAAGAATAAGCGTATCTAGAATTTGGCTTCGGGGCGAGGGGTCCGAGGTCGGGTCGGCTTCATACAGAAGAAAAACAAGTTAAGACTAATCAACATTACCATCTTTAAAGTGGCTGAAAAACGCGTGAAAACATCCTGAAGTCAGTCCCATCAAAGTAAACGATAATAACACAATAAATATACGCGTTATTGAAACATTGTTAAACATACTTATTGACTGAATTTATTTTCATTTATTTCATATTTCAAACGAATACCCTAATGCTGTGTAATAGACCTGTTTGTATATTTAAAAAAGAGCTACTCCTATATTATCACACACAGCTGAAAAAATAAAATAAAAGAATCTAAAAATTAAGAGATTAACAAAATTCAACTTTTTCGGCCCTCTTGGGTGGGGGGAGATCCGGTTCCGTTCGTCCCCCTCGTAAGTACAATTAGAAGTAATTAAAGCGGGGAACACGACTTACTGGAAACTAGAAGAAACTGTTTTTTTCTTTCGAAAATTTATTACTGGGAGCTTAACCTAACTAAAACTAGTCTGTGACCGGGTCAACAAACTTTTTCTAATGGACACAGTCATATGACCGAAATGCAAAATGTGCGGTATATTTAACCCCGTTATAGGAGTTCTGCACGTTAGTGACAGGCATACCCGTCGGATCAGGACTTGTTAAGGCGGTTGTCCTGAAAGCGGGCACAGCGGCGGTAGACCTTCCTGAACAGTGTCCGTACGGTGGCGTTCAGGGAACGGACACCAAGGCCATTGTGGACAGCCAGGTTACGAGTTAGGTAGCCTAGTGAGCTTTGCAGTGCCCATCAGAGACTGTAGATTTCGGTTATGGGTCTTTGCCGACTAACACCATCCTGGGATCCCGTAGGCAAACATCGGTACCACATGTCAGTAATAATGGTCGTGGTGGACGAGTTGCATCCTTTGATTACGGTAAGAGTATATCAGCCGCGCGGTCTGGGACAACAACGTTTATCGCCACGCCAGATACCCTCACGAACAAAATATTAAACCCATTCGTCCATCTCAACTGCTATATCGCTACCACAGTAATTGAGGAATCCCGTGCAATTAAGGCCTAACTGACTAAACAACACTTTGAGATAATAAGTTTCAAAGTTTGTAAACTCATATAGAAATATTATGACATGATATACAGTGAAAAAATTATTTTAAATTCTTTGTATTGGGCTGTATTTAGGTTAGATCAAGAATGTAATTGAAACTGTAGGCCTATAAAATACTACAGTAATTTTTAAAAACGGTTTCATTGGCCCTTTTTGTCTTCAATAATTTAAAATATTTACCACATTCATTTTTTGTTTTAAATTACCTACGTAGCCCCATAACAATGTTAAATAAATACAAGAGAAAATAATATCAGTACAAAAAACATTTATTTAACTTATAAAAAACAAGTTTTAGTTTGGAAAACAGTTTCCACGCAAAGTCTTTTCCCGTAATTCCAGTTGACTTTAAACATCTTAATTTTGTTTACTGTTGACTTCACTACTTTACGAGGATCGCTAAAGCATTATTGTATACTTTAAGAGAATCACTAAATCCAATCCTTGAAGCTCTTAGTAGGGACAAATTTATAAAATAATGGAGAGAGGTAGATTTTGGAAATGGACCATAGCTTAGAAGACGGAGGCAAATTTAGTCAGCGAGTGAATGTACACATCCTTACACCATGATGAATATCTGTAAGATATTTTGTAACTACTGTTGAGTCTTTGTAAGAACGTCCCCATACCACTTCTGAGAAGACGCGTCTAGGAAGCGAAACAAACTTCGAACATCTTTTTCTTTTACTGCTTAATGCCAACAACTGCACATGGTGATAATGGTAATGTATCAAGAAGGCATTGTTTCTTTGGAAATTAGAAAGAATGATATATGATAAGATAAGAACCCTTGTATATAGTAGATGTTAAAACTGCTACGAAATTTGTGTACATTAATCTGAGATATGACTGAATTTTCAAAGTAAAAGATTTTGCCTGAAGTTTTAGTTTACCAAAAACCGCTGGAAGGCAATCACATCGTTCCCAATTCTGAACTCTGGTGATAGAATATTGACATCAAATTTCGTAGGCATACTAACTAAGGAATGGAGAACTGAATAAACCGTTGAACGCAAAAATGATCTAATCTCCTGGATGACCTTATTTCATGCATCTCCTCAATTAAGGTTGGCGAGGGTATAACAGAAAAGACCTAAGGGGGGAATCGAAATAGGTGCCTCTCGATTTCTTACCCGTTCACCACAAAACCTCGACCAACAGCTTAGTAACAGTTTCGATAAATCATACAAACTCGTATGCTTTTATTTTTTATTATCTTTAATAAAAATCTGTTAATAAAAATGCAAGTACGCGCAAGGACAGAAACGTGTTTGTTAGAAAACACTGTATTAAAGCTGGCCCTAATAGACAACGCTTTGAAGATTAGAAGAAAATTTGCCGATATAAATTAATGAAATCAACAATTCCAAGTTAGTTTTTAATGCTATAGTAAACACATTACTGAAGGTAACGGCGTTCGTGTTTAGACCGGTGACTGTTTGCATAAATACGCCATAAACAAGTTATCGTATGGAAATGCGCTGTTCAAATTGTCACAGTTTATTTCATATTAAGATAGTCTATTGCCTGGTAAACGGCGTCTTTATGCGCACGGATAAGCCGAGCGTTCAGACTTCGAAACCTGTTCTCTCTCACACACACTACTGCATTGTTATCTAGCATAAAGGAGCGATATGCAAAATAAAGGATCAAAGCCGCGGGCGCGAAATCTAGGCTAAAGCGTTGTCGGCACCTGGCTTGTTGCTAACATCGACGCCGTGACTTGACTGACGTGTACGATGTCATTATACTAGATTGGAACAAATTGTTCACAGTGATTTCTCATAAAATCACTCAAAATCTGTGAAGGCTGAATGTGTCTATAAATTAAATTCTCTACGGTTTCTATATTATCTGTGTCAAAGTGTAAATACTATCAAACTATGAAAGTCTTTTCAGGAATTCAGCTTGTTCCTCAAGCAATATAATTTCAGAGGTATAGTCTGAATCCGTGCATCGTATTTATAGAGGCAAACTTTGGCCTACAATTGAAAAAAAAGGATATTCCAGACGTTCAGTCAAAACAGTACAATTCCATTACAGTAACATCACAATAAATTGTAATTGACACGGGTATTGGCAATAATAAAACTAAAAGGCGGGGAAGTGCTTTAGCAACGAAGTTGTTTAATATTTTATATAGAAAACCTTGTAAGATAATGGAAGAAATTTGCATGATCAGGCATAGAAATAGCTCAGCACGAATTTTTAAATTATGTATATAACCTCTTTGCTGATGATCAGGTTATAATCCAAGACAGCGAAGACAAATTGCAACTGGATGTCCACAGGCTGAATCAATTGAGTGACAAGTTAAAAATATTAGTGCAACAATCCAGTACCATGGTATTCTTAGGAAAATATCTAATGCTAACAAAAATAATAAATTACAACCAAACGCTCGAACTGGTAGCACATTTAAATATTTTGGGTGTGATATGATAAATATGAGCAGGACAACGATATTTTAAATAAGATTGACAAATGTCGAAGTGTATGCACCATTTCACGACGAACTCTGGAGGGAAAACGACGAGTTGCAGTCCCCTCTTTGATGTATGAGGATTGTTCAATAGAAACACGTTTAGAGGCTCTAAAGCATTTTTTATTCAACGATTTTAAAAGAAGTCTCCGTTAACATTAGTCCCACTGTTGCACTAATCTGTAGATTCCCTGCTGGTAAAATTCTTGCAGCTGTTTACGGAACCATTCGCTAACAGCAAACTCTACCTCACCTTCCGATTTGAACCGCCGTCCTTTTAGTGATATATTTAATGGGCCAAAAACGTGATAATCGCACGGGGACAAGGCGGGACTCTAAGGTGGATGTTGTAAGACTTCCCACTTCATACGACCAAACAGATCTTGAATCGTCTGGGCTACATGGGGTCGAGCATTATCATGCAGAAGAATTACACCATTTGTGAGCTTCCCGGGACGTTTAATATTGATGCTGACCCGTAAGCGTTTTAAGCTGTCTGCATATCGCTCAGCGTTGATGTTGGCACCAGGTTCTTTAAAATCTAAGAGCAGCACACCCTGATAATAAAAAAATACGGTCACCATTACATTTCCTGCCGAAGGTTGGGACCGACATTTTTTCGCCTTCGGAGATTGTGCATGCTTCCACTGCATACTCTGACGTTTGGATTCAGGTTCGTAGTGATAACACCAAGGCTCATCACCGGCAACAATTTGGTGTAGAAAGGCTTTGGACGGAAAACTTACGGACTCATTTTCTATCATAGACGCCATTTTTTAACTCAGTCACGACGCTTAGAAAAGAGTAAACTGCAAATATTTTTGACAGACTCGTCACTAGTACTTAAACAGACAATATAAGCAAATGAATCCGTTGCCATGGTGACTAAGTCACGGCTGCGCAGATCAAACGTGTTCCTATTGAACAATCCTCGTATAAATCGGAATCGTGGGCGCCTAGGAAAGGAAATTTCAGGTCCTCTGAGGGCCCCTACAATGTATACAAGCTAGATTGATGAACGTAAGCTAAGCTTTCAGGTCCTCTGAGGGCCCCTACAATGTATACAAGCTAGATTGATAAGTGAACGTAAGCTAAGCTTTCAGGTCCACTGAGGACATTATCAAGATTGTCCGGGCTGTTAGGCCGTGGTTCATGTTTATCGCCAGACGTTTCGTCCATCCAGACGTCTTCAGTGGCGCGGAAACACAGATCACAACACAGGCGAACAGACAAAGCGTCTAATCCCTGAATGTGTTAAAGAAAAAGAAGAAGACGAAGAAGACTTGAAGGAAACAGTGTCCTTCTGTAGAAATTATATAAAAGAAAACAATTTGTAGCCGTTACTTGATTAGGAAATATCGAAGAGAAAATTCGTTAAACTAACACAGAGAAACTGAATATTTATATTTTCTCCGCAACGTAATCTTAATGTCCACCATATAACACACACACACACACACACACACACACGCTCCTTCTTTTATGACAAAGTGTCTAGGTTGTTATAAAATTAACAACTGTAAAATTAACAGCCAGTAAAAGAAGTATCATACAGACAAAGAAAGGTGAAGGGGCCGTCATTTAATGATTGTACTCCCAAAGTATATTTGAATTAATCTACTTGTTCCAGCCTTTTTGATATTCTATTATCATATTTAATTTCGGTGGAATATCAAAAAGTCAAACAACAAGAGCAAAATTGAAGCAGCGAACATTAGACTTCCGTGCTCATCAGAATTTGGTAGCTGAACACGTAACTGAACTTTTTATAACACCGTGGTCAAAACAGGAAAGAATGGCCATGTGGGGGTGGTCAAAATGAACAACACGGAAGACTGTTATGCGCAAGCATTTAAAAACCGGAAGTGCTCGAAGACCGATGAGAAGGAGAAGACGGTGAAGTCGACAGTGATGGAACTAGGAGCTGCTCCTTTGGGGCAGGGGATGAGACTATCTTGAAGGTTGGACCCTCCATTTTCCTCAAAACGAATGAGAAATTCAGGATTCTTACAATTTATTTTATATATAGCCTACGTTTTATAAATCTTTGAGTAAATCTTATAAAATTGTTGAGTAAATTGACTTCAAGTGTAAGGATTGAAAAAAATATGGAGAAGCGCTGATTTCAAAATATCCTACCTTGATTAATATTGTTATTAATATTAAAGGCAATAAGTCTCATGTCATTAGGAATCTCAGATTCTGAAATTGCCTGAAGGGTGTTAGTGTGTTTATTATGTGTACATGATACCTACGTGGTACCAACATTTGGACGGAGTGTTGACACGCAAGCCTTGAGAAAAGAAGTGTTGGGCTATCTCATGGACGTAGTTTTAGGGATGCAAACCCCAGAAATTTCCTACTCAGCTAAAAACAAACTTTCTTCTTCTTCTTCTTCTTCTTCTTCTTCTTCTTCTTCATTGCGAGTATAAGGCTCAAAACCTATTACGTCGTCTGTTGTTACAACTGATCTGTCCATCTTCTTTTTGGAGATGGAGATGGACGATTGAAGGCTACCAACCCGATTGCAGGAAAGTCCGGTGGTGGGGCTGCCACTTTCGAGGCTCCAGACCTGTCCTGGGTTTCGTTCGTGGACCACCTCCTAGGCTCTTCCGTTCCTTCCGCCGTTGGGGATTAAAACCAAACAAACATTATATTATATTATTATCCCTTCAAGAAAAGCTTAAATACGTATTATTATTAATTTAAACTACAACAATTAACTTAATCTCTTCATTTCTAAATCGATCTTGTTTAGAAGAACCTTTGATCGATCTTAGAAATTTCATCTCCGCTGCTTGTATTTGGCTTTTATCTCTCAAAAAAATAATAAAAATAAAATAGAGATACGGCTTTTACCTTTCTGTTAATTAAGTAGTAGCCTTGCATAGAAGAAATTGGAAGGACCATGTGGAGCGTATGGATGATCGAAGACTACCAAAAGCGGCAAGTAGATACAAACCAGCTGGAAGAAGAAATGTAGGGAGAAAAGATGGGAATAAATCCTATGAAGCCGGAACAGGTCACTAAGACCTAATCCATGTTGAGGAAGAAGAACAACAACAAAAACAATAATTAATTACTGTATCTGTGTCTGCAGAGAAGTTGTTAGGGGATGGGTTACACTTTTATTGACCCCCTCCCCCACGAAAACTGCATACATTAATGTCCAATCTCAAAGGCGGCGATCAGATCAGTTTTAATGAAACCGGATCAAATTTTAGCTTAATCCTTGCAGATAATCGTGGCGATGATGATAATGATGATGATAAATAGAGATTATAATTGTAATATTCTGTAATTGTATTATAATATTAATTATTGTATTCTAAAATAATTCATTATTGCTTTGTAAGTAACTCGTTGAGTTTCCTGCAGGTCTCCCATGTAACATCTCCAAATAAATGCAAATAAATACACTGCAAGTAGGTTTATTTTCGCCTGACGCACGTTTCACAGAAATTATTCAGACAATAGACAATTCAAACAAACCTCTGAAGAAACAGAATAATTTCTGTGAAACGTGCGTCAGGTGAAAATAAACCTACTTGCAGTGTATTTATTAGAAGATATTACATCTAAAATAATTAAAGAATATTTTAAAGTGCAATAATTTTAATTTGTCCGTGACCTTTTCAATAAACAATTCCCAATTATCACAATTTATAAAACGTGATTAAAAAACTTTTTAACGTGTTTAAAAAAGTCATGAAGCAATTTGAAGTAGAGCAAACGAACGAATAAAATGTTATTTAAAATAATGAACGTTGCAACGTTGCTGTAATTCCAGAGCTCTTGAAAAAAAACTGTATGTATAATGCAGAAGGCTGTTACCATGTATTTAGTGTGTACTTCTAATGAATAAACTTGAAATTGGTGCAAGGGTAGCTGGAACTGTGTGTGTGTGTGTGTGTGTGTGTGTCGAGGGGGGAGATTATGTCGATCTCTATATTGGATGACGCAGTGCGCATGTGCCAGCATTCACTGTATCTGCTGCTAGTAGCAGCAGCACAGAGCTGAATTAAAACGGCTTGTAGCTCAGTGTAGGTTGTTTGGTTTTAACGTTGCGTTGCGGGTTTGTTATTATGTAGTGAGCGTTGACTTTTAACAGTGAGAGAGCGTTGTCAATGCGTTAGAACGTCGGTTTGTTTTTGTTTCGTTTTTATTTTGTGCAGACGGTGAATTGTTGTGCTGTTGTTTCAGTTTCATTTCAATAATGAAACAATAATAAATGTGGTGTTTTCTTTTCTAACACGATTAACGATATTGTAATCGTTGTTGGTGATCATAACTGCGGGCGGCCGGCCGGCTATCGATATATGTAGAGTTGATTGTTGACTGATGCAAATCGGCGAGGTTAAAATAATAGTTATTGGTAAATGATTTTAGTTTAGTGTGTGCGGGATCAGTGTTGTTGCAAGATATTTGCTAAATTAGGATTTCAATCTGTCACAGAGTAACGAACCACGCATTTGCCATTATCGTGAGTATATTTTGCACACATTTTAACAGTATTTCTCTGGTTATGGTTATGTAAATTTTTGAATGCATTTTCCGAGGTAATTCGTTTTGCTGAACCAGTTTGGTGAGAGAGTGGATTGCACGAAGTTTATATAGAACGCGATTTCAACCGGTACTTTCACCAGGTTTATCGTAACAGCGTGTTTTGTAATAATGTGGGAATCTTTATTTTTGTAGATCCGCTTTGTGAGAACTTTAAAACGAAGTCAGTAGAGCGTTTGTTGGAAAGTTTATTTCATATTCAACAATATGTAGCCTACAACCAGATTTTATTATATAGTTTATATACCTGATTTTTTTTTATAGTTCGGAGAGTTTCATCTTTAACCTACAAAAAAAGACTTTATTTAGTTGGTAGTATAAGTAAAATAATAATAATAATAGTGGCAGTTGTACTATTTTAAAAATAACTTAGAAAAAGGATTGATTAGACCACTACTTGGTGACATATTATAGGCTACACTTACAAATTACACCGATGGTCATTTAAAACGCACACAATGTTAAAATGAACTCTTATTAAACATAGCTAAACGTTTAAATTTTTTAAGGATAGTTTAGGTACCAGATTTTTTTGGTAATTGGGAGATCTTGATCTTTAACCTACAAAAAATGACTTCATTTAGTTCCTAGCAGAAAGTAAAGGATTATTATTATTATTAGTATTATTATTATTACAGTTACCACAGTTTTAAAAATAACTTTAAAAAATTATTACTTTACTGTTTAATGACATATGATACCTTTACGAATTACGCTGATGCTCATTTAAAACACACAACGTTAAAATGAACTCTTGTTAAACATACCAAAATGTTTAAACGTTTTAAGCCATCTGTGTAGTATTATCAGAATGACTAATGAAATTGCCTATATTTTATTTTTTATTTTCTTTATTTCATCAAGGCTGACGACAGTATTAAAAGACTTGTTTAAATGTAGTATAATACGACATAATTAATTCAAAATATATTCCTGTTAAAAACAGTTTTATTTATTACTAAGTAATAAAAACAATACAAGAATGTAGTGAGTAATTTTTGTATTATAAGATTGTTATTTGTTAAATAATGTTATTGTTTTCACCGTAAACCTATGTTCAGTGTTGAATATTTTTGTTACTACATCGATGGTGACTTGATTTCGTTTCTTTAATCCTTTAAAATACGTATTAAAGAATACACAGATTGTGGTTTCGAACGTAATGACAGCGATTTATTTATTTTATTTTATTTTTTGTTGTACTACAGAGATAATTTTTTTTTTACGTTATGTAAATGTTTGTACACCTAACTGTTGAAGGGCAGGAGTAAATAAAAACAGTATCGAACGCTCGGCACACGTACCATTCAAATGTTGTTTTGCGTTATGACGTTTGTTTGTCTCGACCTGTCAGCTGATACCGAATTTGGAAAATGAAAACGAAGTGAGCGTATTGCATAATTAATAGTATTATAATTTTGGCCGGTGCAAACGGCGTTTAAAGAGAAAGCAGCGAGTGGTGTTGTCTCGATTTGACCTTGATAATGAATACACTCGTCGTCGTCTCTCAAGGTGTAGGGAATTGCGCGAGTGCGCGCGCACGCACGCAGTAGCGTAACGTACTCCGCGCATGCCGCGAGTCTGTGTGAGAGAGAAAACTGGGTGAAGTCGGCCCGGAGAGAGAGAAAGAGAGAAAATTGATTACAACGAACGAAGGAACGTTCTGGAAACGTACGGAAGTCCGTTTAAAAATTGGTAGGTAGGTTTTTCGCAAGAAATGAAATTTTAATTTTGAATTATGTTTTCAGAGTTGAAAACCGTGTAACGGTTCGCGCGTGCTATGATCGGATGTTATCGGTAACAAATTACGAAACGCGTTGAAACATTTTCACAGTTTTCGTGAAAAGTATTTGAATTATGTGTTTAGACTTGAATAATTATTTAACGTATAGCACCTGCTCTGGTCGGATATTTATAAGTAGACCTAACAGTAAAGAAACGCTGTAGATTTTGATCATAAAAAGGTAATTTTTATTTAAACTTTTTTCCGAGCTGTAAGGTCGTCGTCTTCCGAAACTTTGATGCTGATTAATGTTATTAGTGTAACCAAACGTTTCGGTCTCACTTATTGGGGCCATCTTCAGTGAAAGGTCTTCAAAAATGCAATGTCGTAAAGAGTTCTCTTAGTAATGGGAATCACTCAATATTTGGTAGTTAACATATGTATTTGCAATCGTAAAAATCAATTGCACACTTGCCAGATTGAGAGCCTATTAATTTACATTTATTTTTTTGTTCCCCTTACAGGGCTGTCTGTGTCATGACTCCTCTAGTTTATAATATCTGTATGGTTTGAGCCTTCGCCTTTGCACAGAAAGGCAGCTTCTTACTTTAATTTTAAAAAAAATGTTAAGATTTTACTACTGGATTTTACATAAAAAGTAACGTACAACTTTCAGATAAAGAGAAAAGATGATAGAAACTGTGGAAATGGACTTGTTAAGAAGAACGTGTAATATTTCTAGAATGCAACATGCTAGAAACGAAGATATAAGAAGGAAAACTGGGCGCGTATTTACAACAGCAGAAATAATAGAATCCAGACAGTTGCTATGAGAGCATTGACTTACACACCACAAAACAGGAGAAGAAAAGGAAGAGTGACAACACAATGGAGAACAGGAATTAGGAAAAGCATGAGAGATCGAGCTATTGAAGATGATGACTGGAAGGATAGGGAGAAATGGCGATCGAAATGCGGGATGCAGCATAGACTGTAAGACCCCCGCTATTAATAATAATGTAACGTTTATTTTTGAAAATATTTATAAAATTGTACAAGTAGTAAATAATAGCTAAAAATAATGTGTACTAGCAGTTATATTTGACAAAGAAGTATGTGAGGGTGTGTGAAGGGAAAGTTTGTAAGACTGTCCTTTTGGCATTGTAACCTACAGACAGCTTGATGTGTTACGGCTGTAAAGTTAATTGTTTGACAAAAGAGTGACACTTACTAGATGTATGTGAGACGTTGTATTTCGCATCAGGCAGCTGCTCTGAGGGAAGAAAGGCATAACCCCCAATAAACCAATCTACCCTTTTTAAAAACTTTGACACAGACTGAAAGCAAAGAGTTTGTCAATTCGATACGATACAACATTAGATGCCAGAACAATTGCAACGTAGAAATTTGATGAAAGTCGTGATTACAAAGGAAGATTCGTTCCAGACTCAAAACAAAGCCAGAGTGCAACTTGAAGATAAACAATGGTGCAGCAGATCGAACAATACCAGTATTGTATCTATGTCAAAGCGTAACAGAAATTGGACACTAGGAGACGGCCACGAGAGACAAAGAGATGTCGCCTGATTTACAAGGGGAAAGTGAAACTCACGAATTCTGGAGTGCTTGAATGAGATTCCTAGTAAATAGAGAAAACGGCTGTAGGAACAATCAGGACGAATGGTAGTTCGACAAGAGAATCGTGTAAAGCAGAGATACTCGAAAACCAATGACGAATATACAATTTGTCACACTGGCTAAAGAACCAATAAGAGTATCCAAGCAGATGGAAGATTCAGCAGAAGTAGGAGGGAGGAGAGTTTACTTGGTAGATCTCAGAACAGAAAAACGGCAGTCTAGGACTCATCTACAAAGTGATCACCACGAGTCATCTTAACTCGGTAACAATGTTTAGTCATCGATTCATTACATAAGCGTGAACAACTACAAGCGTTCGACACAATTTCAGAAGTGCGCATATCTAGAGTCTTGAGAACGGTTACTTCAGTGCGAACATTCAATTTCTCAAAGTGAACAATGAAGTGAATACGACAAATCGTACGAAACTCGTTGTTATAATTCTCACTAAATTCTAAACTCATAGCAAGAGAGTTGAACAGTTAATCGCGTTCGACAGACTATTAGTATAAAGTAATATCACGCGAAGTCAACATGTAAAACAGACTTTACAATTAATTAACTTCACCGTAATTTAAACAAAGTGTCGGAGAATACGGATACACAGTACAATACTAAGTGAAGACAAATTCAATTAACAGACATTCTACAATTACAAATAATTCACAAGAAACTATAAACATTACAGCAGCTTTTATATAATACAGAACACATCAACAGAGAGACTCAGTGCATATTCTACAACAGAGACATTAGACATAAAATCAGCAATCTAAACAACTACTTTAAAAAAACATTATACATGAACTTTACCAACATCAATTAAGGACACTTATATTCAACACAATACGAGTGCCGTGAAAAGTGAACAGTTCGAGAATTCTTCAATAATTAAACAGTGATCGTGAGGTGCAGTGACCGCGAAGGGATACGTAATCTACAACGACTACGGAGACCAGCAACTACTAAACACAGAGGACCACATGATGTCACCGAGAGTATGAACTACGAATAATCAACGCTCTCAAACTAATGGTACTTTAGAGTTAAGTCAATAAACTCAATTCATTCAAGTCAAAGAACTCACACTAATAATTAATTAACCTTGAGAACTGCCTCTCAGTGTTCTGCATTCGACTGAAGCGAAATAAAACGTCAATTAGTAAATTCTTAAAAAAAATCATGTCTAAACAGTAATCTAAATTTGCCAAATACAATTGTAGATTATAATTTACAATTATAAGTGTTAGAAAATTATTAAATGTTAATTAATCGCGATTTCAGAGATACTCATTGTTAAGATAAGAGAAGTGATTCTACTTAAGGAAATATCCATACAGAGTGTTATATTTGTAATTTGCTACAACTTAATTAATTAAATAAGCATTAGACATAATATTGTTGTTGTGGGTTTGGCAAATGAATCTGTTATATCCACATCCTTGTAGATATGAGGTGGCGCCCGGGAAATTGAAACATTTTGGCAGTAAGTGATTTTTTTATTATTAATTTATTACTTGTTTAACCACCCCAAGTAAGAATTCTTTATAATAATAATAAGTATCATACTTTAACACAAATTATAAATCGTGGGACAACATGCATAAATTAAAGTGCGAAAGAGTAATAAAACAAGGTTTTTCAAAATAGTTTTTGAAAGAGCCTCATTTTCTCAGCACTTATTAAGAAAGCAAAAACGTAGAATTAAAGTGACTCCTAATGATTTGAAATTTATTACCTGTAATATGAATAACAGTTAATCAAGGTGTCACGTAATCAGTTAATCAGTGTCAGTCAATCTTTTTGAAATCAGCGCTTTTCCATACTTTTTCGACCCTTATGCTTAAAGTTTGTTTACCCAAAGTTTTTGAAACGCAAAGAATTTATAAAATGTATTTATGAAGTTATACTGAGAAGAACCTCGAATTCCTCATTTGTCCTGAGGAAAATGGGAAGTCCAACCTTCAAGCCAGTCTCATTCCCCTTCTCCGAAGGAGCCCAGCTGTAAGTTATGTCACTGTCGGCTTCACGTCTTTTTCTTCTTATCGGCCTTCGAGCACTTCTCATTTCTAAAGGTTTTGTACGTTACAGTCGCCCGCGTTATTCACTCTGAACACATGCACATACGTTAAAAGACGGTCCCTTCACCTTTCCTTTCTGTGTTGCTTCTGTTACCGCTTGTACTCCAAATTCATGTCTTGTACCGTCAAATACTTCATTCTTCTAATCTTGCGTACGCTCTAAGAAGCCCATTACCGGTGATCTAATTTCTCGGGAAATTGCCCAAAATAATAGGGTCTTAGGGTCTACAGTGGGAAGTGCAAACACTAGTTAAATATTATTAGAGTATCCCACTATGTCTCCTCGTTCTGAATTAATCTTATAGTGCCGCATGTTGTCTGACAGCTGTTAATTTTAAAACGACATAGTTATTTTTACACAAAATAAGGAGCGTATATAGGCAATACGGTGGACATTAAGATTACTTTGCTGAGTAAGTATAAATATTCAGTTTCTCTGTGTTAGTTTAACGCATTTTCTCTTCGATATTTACTAACCAAGTAACAGCTACAAAAATTGGTTTCCTTTTATTGAATTTGTACAAAAAAAAAAAGTGGTCTAAGCAGGGACCGATGGGATGACAGTATAAAAAAAAAGTAGAAAATTTTTTTTTTTTAATCTACACAAATTATTTAAATAATTAACGTTTGCTAGAAATTTATCTGTTTAATTAATAAAGTTGTGCTAGTGGTTATAATCACAAACAGAAATTACGCTGATGCACATCATTGTAGAAACATTCCCGATCACATGAAGAGCTAATCACATCATCGTATCATGATCATCACTGTTACATTTTCCGGTCCGATGATGAGCTGTAAAGCTTGAAAACGCTAATCGGGAGTGTTTTCTATAGTGGTGTGCAACAGCGTAATGTCCGTCTGTTATTTAACTGTTTATTTACTGTAAAGAAGTATGACACAATATTGCAGTGATTGCAAAACATTTTTTATTGCTTTGGTTTTAAAATTCCTGAAGAAACGTCTGAACAGGTTACGTGCATTGGCGATGAGATTTTTACGATCTGTTAAAGGTTACACACGAGGGGTAGACTACAATGAAGACATACGCGAAGAGTTGACCGGTTTTAATATCCAAGATCGCATTGCGGAAAACCAAGAGGGGTGGATTGCTCATCTCAATACGATGCTGGACGGCAGTTTGCATAAGGAAATTTGGCAATTCACGCCTACTGATCAAAGAATTATAGGAGGACCTAGGAAGCGTTGGTGAAGTGGGTGTATTTTCTTTGGGACCGGAACGGGCAATTTGCCTATTCGCCTACAGTCGCAAGAAGAAGGTGAGAAGACACTTTTCACAACTTTATTTCCATTTTTGCCGCGTCCAGGAACGAAATTCTTCGCCGAGAATGAGCACAAGCTAATGGTTACTTCACTTTCCCTTGTTGGGAAAAGAAAAATCACACAACTATAGTAAAACCGAATATGTTGTGTAGGTCTCATACAGAATTAAATCTTAACCGGTTGTTTTACGTTAACGACAATCTGAACAGCCAAAGGTTATTGTGACAATTAAAGCGTCCAAGTTGATTTTCAAAATAAGTTGATATAAGACCGGTTGTTATTTATGGAGGCGAGACATAGACAGTCTGATAAAAAAAGAACAAAACACACTAAGGAGGTTTGAAAGAAAGGCACTAAGACGTGTTATGGCCCGGTTAAAGAAGATGACGAATGGAGAATAAGAAATAACCAGGAGATAGATGAACTATTGAATCACGAAGAGATTGTAAGATTCACAAAGGCTCAACGAATACAATGTTTAGGTCACCTAGAGCGGATGGATGATAAGCGTATGCCAAAGAAAATTTTGATGGCGCAAGTCTATAAATGCAGAAAGGGGCCGAGCTAGGATAAGATGGTTGGATGATGTGCTAGAAGATCTCAAAAGAATGTATGTGAGGGGTTAGACTAAGATGGCAGTGGGCAGGAGACTTTGGAGAATATTGGTGTTGGAAGTTAGGGCTCACGTTGGCTAGTGCTGAAGAAGTAGATAGTAAAACCGAATATGTTGAGTAGGCCTTAATACAGAACAAAGTCTTAACAGACCGTTTTACGTTAACGAGAATCTGTACAGCCAAAGAGACAGTTACGGTGCCCAACTTCATTTTCAAAATAAAACCGTAACAAAGTAATAAAGAAGTGACACAATTGTTAGCAATAAAATGTTAATGATTGTTGTTTCAGTGTTAGTTTCGTAGTCGTGTTATCTTGAGCGGACACAGCAATAGTGAGTTTCACTAAGTTTCAATTAAGGACACTCAAACGACGACACTAATTAATTTCAATTATTAATGTTGGTGTTGCCCAATTCAGTAAGCAGGGCATGCAGCTGCGTATAAATTGAATATTTCGAATATATATTTTGCAGAAAGTGAATATCCCGAATTTGGAACCCCGAATCCAAGATCCCGAGTCTATTTTGCCGAAATCAATACACCCGAATATATAAATATATAAGTAAGTACATGAATTTTTATTTTTCGTCTTTCTAAATATTTTTAGTTATTACCAACAATCGTGAATACTTGCCTGACTATACTGGGAGAATCCTGCGCGGAACCATATTTTTTATCATTACACATAATCACGCTACATTGTTGTAAATACATTGAAATTGTGTACTAATCTTAAAGGTTCCATCTAAAAGAACCGTGTTTCACTTTTACTGAGAAGCTTAAGGTTTCTTCGCGTACCATAGCCAAGAACATGAGCTTCTTGCAGTTCGTTAAAATCTCTTGAATCATAAATGACAGAAGTTTCGCCAACAAGGGTTCTCTTATACCGATCAGGAATATTCTCCAAGTCAGACAATGACTTCGGATTAGGAGACATATTTTAGTCTGCTGTAGTATCATACTTTTTTTTTCAAATTTTCACGTTCTGGTTATGGACACAACCAGTGGCGGCTGGTGGTTGAAAAATTTGGGGGTTTCAGTTGGGTTGAATGGTATTATATTTTATTCTCTGAATAGAAAATGTCCAAGCCTCCTCGCCTCCAAACAATACACAAGGAAAGCAAAATAATGCAATTTTAGTGTCACACCCACATAACCACGAATATTTATTGTGTTCATCTTTTTTAAATTTACGATTAAATATTCTGTTACCTGATTTTACACTTTGATTAAAATTTGAAAGGTCTGGTGTAGGCCTACCTGCTCTTTAATTTCAATTTTTCTTTAATAGGACGCAAACTGAACAGCCTTTTTGTTAAGTTTACAACATAATTAATTGCGTCCTACCAGTTAAATATAATAAATATCTTACACTATGACACCTTAATTCCTTATATGTACTATTATTTACATTTAACGATGAACAGGACTGACACTTAACTGACACTAACAACGAACTTCCAACCCGGCGCACCACGTGTTTTTTACCAACAAACAGACTGGTGGCGCCGTGAGTTACAAGCGGAGTTTGCAGTCCCTAATCACACCAAGCGAGCCTATACCGCTGCAATAGGAACACCCGAGTCTAGCCAGCCAGAGCACTACTCCATTGTATTTCCCCATATACAAAGCGCGTCACAGTTGGTGCACACTTGCCATGTACACCGCAGCAAGAGCGTGTACGGTTTTTAGTAATTGTTCTGCGCTTTTCAATCGGCAAATGATTAATTACGATGATTTAGCTTGAAAACACTATTATTACTTATTGTCTTATTCATAATTCTATATTTTAAAATACTGTAATTCGGGATTTAGTGGGGGTTGTGCAACCGTGCAACCTAAGCACGGGCCGCCACTGGACACAACATTTCAGACGGCACGGATGCTAAGTTGTACTTGATTATTTCGGCTGCGGCCACCTCCTCTCTGTTCGGTGTATGGTTGTGTGGAGACGGTAACGGAAACAGCTCAATACGCTGCTATTCTCGTGGAATAGTGATTGCTCTTGCATTGCATTCACGCTGACGTAACCTATTGCTATCCCAATAAGTCCGCCCTTTTATAGTTTTTGATCTTATATACACCCGTACGAAACCATCGATAAGTAACTTATTACCCGTCATTTCGATTGGTGACTCGATTTTTATAAAAATAGATATTGAAATGAGCGACTTATTAATTTACTACTTCAATTTTGGTAGCGCAAAAAATGTTGACTTTCGAAATTTGAATTTGAACGTTTCCATGGTTACTAATCCGGGAACATGTGTAGGCCTATTCGTGATATTAGATTCGGCAAAATGTATTCAGGACATTCAGTTCGGTTAAATAAACCATACGGTAAGAAAGTCATTCGGTTTTTACGTTTCAGGAATTTCGTTTCGATTTTACGTTTCGGGAAAATGTCTGGGAAACAATTGTGCCCATGTGCTTGGCTATCCAGACAGAATCAGGTTGATAGGAATTCAGGTCCCAACTGATAGGAATTCTCGGCAGGTCGTGCAGAATTATGTTAAATGGTAAAGACAAATTAAATAATCTAAATTCAATAAATTTTTAAATAAGTTTTTAAAAAATTTTCCAATGTTTCTGGTAGCGATTTTTTGGTGCATGCAGACACGTTTCGCTGAAGGCAATTTTGCGTCCACACTTCGCAAAATTTCTTGTGTAGAACGTGACTGAATGTTTCCCGTAGGCTATAGATTTAATGTTTTGGCATAGTTTGCTACTGATAATGCTATGCCGCCTTCCGAGAATTTTTTTGTGTCTTGTGTTTTTGAATTCTTTAACTCTTATCGAAGTGGTAGCCTACTAACCTGCTTTTGAAGTGTAGTTCGTTTCTTTGCCAGCAGGTTGGCTATTTCATTTCTTTGTATCCCAAAATATGAGGGTACTCACTGGAAAACGATTATCCTTCCTTGTCTGTTAAGAAGTTTGATCATTTGATCATGTTTGTGTTGTTAGTGACAATATGAAAGCCGATGGTCTGACGAGTGGCTGTTGGAGTGACATGGCGACGGGTTCGATTTCACCGTCGAAGTTGATTAAGATAGAAAAAGTAGTGTCAAGGAGCAATCTCCGGGAACTCCTCTCCACTTATGAGCCCATAAGATTTTGGGTTTATAATTCAGCCCTGTCAAATTTTTGTAGCTTACAAATTGTAGTTTTTACTGGGTTTACCTTGATAAACCAGCCTACACACGATCATTTCGGTGTGTCACATCAGTGTTCATTTTTCTGTACCACATGGGACTGAAGTGATGCGTTGCTTACACATGGTCACATCGGTATACCATCAGTCTACCGCAGCGCCGTCTTCTGTTGGGACGCACTTGCCGTGTAGTCGCAATTGAGTGTTGTGCCGAAAGTTGGTTTTGTAGTTTATCATGTCAACTAAAGATAAATTGCCATTGTCGGATCCCGTAGTCTGTGTCCTTGTGGAAAGAAAAAAGAATAAACGAAAACGTTGGGTTAAAAATTAGCTATCAAAAGGAGCAAAATAGTTACACAAATGTTTTCATGGTGCTAAAGGTTCGTCCTAATGACGGACAAAATTATTTAAAGATGGAAGAAGAAACATGTTTAATACTGCTCTGTCACAAGTTTCTCATTGTGAAGGACTGAACTAGCTGACTCCTACTCAGGGTCACTCCTTCCTATCTGATGTCATGCCGAAGTGACACACCGCTTGGTGCGATTTAATCATTCCGTCGTTTCACACTTTTGGTGTGAGCTCTCATTATTTTGTACCTACACACGATCATTTTGGAGTTTCACATCGATGTGACACACTGAAATGATCGTGTGTAGGCCACTGAAGTTACATTATTACGAAAATGGCACGAACAGTGTCGCTCTTATAAGATGGGAACCTAGTTTTTCTGTCTGTCTGTATATCTCTTTCTCCGTATGTTTTTTTTTTTTTTTTTTTTTTTTTTATGAACCACTGGACTACGTTTGGTTCAACTGGTTCCCCTCTTCCACATCTCCTTCATTCTTGATCGATGTCTCTCCCTCCTTTCGTCAGTCCACATGGCACCTGTCCTCTTCTTGGGGTTTTCCTGAAAACTTTTTTAATTTCGTTTTGAGTGCTAAGCATTCTTCAATGTCTTCTTGAGTAATCTTGATTCTTGTACGTCTTTTTCTGTTTATTCGAACTACGTATTGGACATTTTGAGCTTTCTGAAATAGTTAAAAAGCTTCCATGTTAGTCTGTCATGATTAATTCTTTGAACATGTCCGTAAAAAGTAATCCTCATTTTTCCAATTACGTCAGTGATTTTCTCAACACGTATGTACAGCTCAGTATTGTGGCGTCTTCTGTACTGTTCCCAATCTTTTATTGATCCTAATATTTGTCTTAATATTTTCCTTTCTGCGACTTCCAGTTCTTCTATCATCATTTTCTTGTTCAGAGTCGGACACACGGCTGCATAAAGTGCTTCCGGGCTAATTACTGTTGAATAATGCCTAAGTTTGGCATTAATGAATATTGATTTCTTGTTATATGTGCCCTTGGTTAGATGGTAAGGAACTTTCATTCTTATTAACTCGTGTTTTAACCGCTCTTTCTCTGAGATATTTTGTTCGATAACTTCATGTGTTTATTTGTTTTTTTTTTTTTACACAAACAGGCCAGCCGTGGACCACACGTATATCATTTCCTTTTCTTCTCCCGCCAGAAGGCCCTCATTCGCATACTATGCGCCGACTTCCTTTCCACTTTCCACCCCTTTATCGTCTTCTTCTCACCGCAGAGGATTTCAAGATTTTGAATTTCTGTATGTATTTCTATCCACACAGTCGTTCAAAGAGATACCCAGTTTCATCATTTCCTCCTTGAGTTGTTTGGTGTTTCAGTTCAGACTAGAAAGTTGTCAAATATACTTGAAAATTTGTTTATTTAATCTGAACCGATCTATCCGAACCATATGTCCAAGGAATTTCGGTCTTTTCCTTCGGATAGCCGTTTCTACGTACAGCTCTTCTTTGGGTCTATTGCCTGTACCCATCTTTAGTTTACTTGGGGCCATAAATTTTCCAAACAAATTTTCGTTCAATTTTAAGAAGAGGTTCCAAATTTTGAAAGCACGTTGTATCCACTCCATACATGATCACCGGCCTGATCACAGTGCTATAATGGCGGACTTCCGCACTTCTGGAAAGGTTTTTCTTTCCGTACAGTTCCCGGGTTAGAATAAAGTCCTTTGCTAATTTGAGTTTTCTTACCTTAAAGGATTCTTTGTCTGAGGCGTTTCGGGATATGTTTTCCCCAAGATATTTAAAATTGTTAGTATATTTTATTTCTCCGTACGTAGTGTCAAGGCACGTTTTCGGGAATTTAAATACGGTGGTCATAATTTTCGTGTTTATTTGTTTTTTTTTTCATATTCTTTGTTTTTCTTACTGAGTGATGGCGAGGTTCTGTCGCAGACTCGAAAGTACGACCGTAGGCACGAGACAAGATAAACACGTGGCGTGAAATCGTGGCGACGAGAGTCGGTAGCGTCGTTCTGGAGAACACTGTCGAATTAAATACGTAATTATTGGCGCAAAGAGGGCGTAAAGTTCTACGAAGAACGCGAAACAATTCGCGTGAAGAAAAAAAGAAAGCTGCGGGTGTATAAACGAAATTGTTAAAATAGACGAAAGCTTATAATGCTGTGCGCGGATGGGCGTGACAGTAACGCGGCACAACAGACAGTTTCAGTGAATTTATGTGGCGGCGACTCGTCGAAAGCTGTTTATTCTATTCCGAGTTGATTCAATAAAGATTTTATTGACCTGCTTGAAACCAATGTTTGACCGAAGAAACGCTAGAAATTTATCGCTTTTAGTTAATTAATTAATCAAGTAGTTATTCGATTAGAAAATAACGTTTTAGATTTAAACTCGTTTTAATCGGTTTCTGTGATAAGAAGGTTTCGCATTGTATAAGATAATACGCCCGCTGTCACAACCTCCGTTGTTTTTACAAGGAAAGAGAGAATAAAAAATGTATAAATTAAAGTGACTTAGTTTAGTGTTGGGGAACTTCTTTTTGGCCAACTTCATCAATGTTTTTCAAAACCCACGGCGGTATTATAACTATTTTACAAGTCATGTAGCGACAGTTATTACATTTCAGATTCGGGGTTTAGTCGACTTTAAAGTATTAAGTATCATGTTAAAATTGAAAAGAAAAAAAACATTTTCAGTTGTATAAATTCATTAAGTATATTTTAAAATTTAATTACATTAAAATTTATGTAATAATTGTATTAAAACTTATATTTTCTGTTCGTTTATATATAAACATAGTTTAGATACCTGTTGCAATAACCGGTATAAAATATAAAACATATGTTGCAATTATTTTCAAATTTATTTATTAGCGATTTGTTATATCATTCGCGTGATGAGAGTAAATTATAAAACTATCGAAACATTTACTTAATTAAAAAAAGGATAAAATATATTCTTGAGTCAAAATATAAAATATCATTATTTATATACATTCATTAAGTATATTCAAAAGACGCTCGCTTTTTTCTTATTACATTTTAATATTGAAATACATAATTAACCGTTTTTGCTAGAAAACGTTATGATTTATTATTTGTTTAGAATAGTGGAATACAAACCGGAGAGGAATGGTCAAGGGAAGATCACAGTGGATGAGGATTATTGAGAAAGCAGAAACCCACAAGGGGTTGTGACTGCCAATTGAAGAAGATTTGATTATAGAATGTTTTGACAGTTTTTTAATTTTTACCATCATATTCAGGTGTAAAAAGTTAATTTTATTTAATCAGGAAAAAACTATTTTTTACATGTAAAGATGACGGTATAACGGAGTGTAAACTACAATGAGGTGTGCGCCAATATAGTGCACAATCTACACACTGCATAACATGGTTGTTAGAATAAAATTGATTGATAGTTTGTAACTAGTTATTTGCGATTTTCAAACAACGTTTAAAGTCGTTTTTTGCATCCTAGCTTCCAAACTTTACGACCTTTCTAATCATCATCCTTCAGAATTCTCTGTGCCATCCATTCCTTGCACCTTCTGTCCAAGTCTGTCGCGGCCTCCCTCTTTTTCTTCTTTGAGGAGGGGTCCATCCTAGTAATTGCTTTAGCCACCTATCGTTGCCCATACGACACACATGCCCGTATCATCTTAATGTTTTTGCATCAATTGCACCATTTGTATTGGTACATATAGGCCTATTCATTTTTTCCTTTATTTCTTCATTTTTAATCCTATCTAGCAATGTAAGTCTACAGCACCTTCACCAGTTTTCCATTTCCATGGCTTGTAATCTTTTATTCATACCTTCTGTAATTCCCACACTTCAACCCCATATTGCTTCCAAAACATTCCGAGGCGATATGAAATAAAATGTATTTTTGTAAAAAAAAAATATTAATTCTGTGATGAAATACCCCCTAAAAAAAGCGATTCCTTGATGCAGTGTCGTAACTACGTGGGAGGGAGCATCAGGGGGATCAATCCCCCCCCTCAGCTATTAAAAATTTCAGTGACATTCCATAATCACTTAACTTAGGTATAATTCTAAGCCAGTTGCGTCTGTCAAAATGAGGCTTATAATAATATTATAAAATATAGTCTATATACAGTAATTATAAAATAGTGTAAATAATTATATGGGAAGAAGCTTGATTATTTTTACTGAGGAAAATGGGGAGTCCAACCTTTAAGCTGGTCTCAAAAAGCAGAATGTGCGACAAACGATAGAAGACTGAACGCACCTCAATCCAAGGTATAATCAATAAGTTTTCCTAAGACGACGCTCTGGCTGTGCGGTTGTGCGTCGCAGAGACGAACCGCTCGGTATCTGAGTTCCGCGCTACCTTCTGGAGCTCCTGCCTCGTGGCCCTGCCCAAGTAGGGCGTGTGCTCTATAGCAGGCCGATTCTCGGCTGTTGTGCTAGCCTACACTAGCGCAGTATACACCGAGGGCGTTTCCACGAATCAGCTGGACGTATACGGTACCTGCCCAGCCCAGCCACAAGAGGATTGTCTGGGAACCTCGCCGCACGTGCATAAAATTTGCATGCAAGCCGCCTGAATTTTTCGTCTAAGGAGCGGACGCCAAGTCCTTAGAAAGCGTGATGAGAAGTGACGGGAGACTTTGGCCGCTAGCCGAAGACCCCGTTGAGGACGCTCTGCAACTTCTTTTTATGCATTGCGACGAGGTAACCCCAGACCGGGCAAGCGTAGGTAATGACCGGCAGCAAATACGCGCTGATGATCATCCAGCCCAATTTCCTCGTCATGGCTGAGCTGATCAGGAGTGGAAACAGTAAGTTCAGACGAGCGGATGCTCGCTTAAGAACTGTCTAAGCGTAGGTACGCCAGGTGAACCGACGGTCGAGGTGAAATCCGAGGTACTTAACCTCGTTGGACCAGCGCAAGTACGTTCTGCCGATACGTAACTGCCTAACAGGGTGCTTCCGTCGCTTCGAGAGTTCGACGGCTACACTCTTGGTAGCGTTGAGTTGCACTCTCCTCCAATTTTCAGTCCAGTCCCCGAGCGTGTCGAGCTGGCGCTGCAGTCGTAAGACGGCTCTTTCCACATGACGATCGGCCGTAAATACGACCGTGTCGTCCGCAAAGAGGGCCACCTGGACTCCAGGCTGTCTCGGCACGTCGTTGACGTAGACTGAGAACAGAAGAGGGCCAAGAACACTACCTTGAGGGACGCCGGCTGTGATTCGTCTCTCGGAAGAGACTGAATCGCCAACTCTCACGCAGAAGGTCCTCTTCATCAGAAAGCTAGCAATCAGATGAAGGTAGCAGTCTGGGAGCTGGACTTCCCTACGCTTGAATAATAGGCCATCATGCCATACGCTGTCGAAAGCTTTTTCAACATATAAAAAGAAACCAACGGTCCGTTCTCTCCGACACCCGGCGTCCGTGATGTATTCCACCATTCTCATCAGTTGATGAGTGTTCGAATGCCCCACACGAAAGCCGAACTGTTCGGGGACCAGCACGTTAAAGTTGGTTATATGTTCTCGTACACGACGCTGCACGAGTCGCTCAAAAACGATGGACGTAGCGGAAAGTAGGCTGATAGGCCGGAGGTTGTCGGGGCGGGAAGAATCCTTTCCCTGCTTCGGGATCACGATGACCGTCGCCTTCCGCCATTTCTTGGGAAAGTAGGCCTGTCTGAGACACGCGTTGAACAAATCAGTCAAGAATTGAACTCCAGGCTCGGGGAGAAGTCGTAGAGCGGTGTTCGTGACACCGTCCGGGCCTGGAGCTTTTCTTGGCTGAAGTTCAGCGAGCCGATCTGAGACCTCTTCCAGGGCTCCGCCGTGATCGGAAGAGACAGAAAGTCTTCCACAGCCATCTCGACTTGTTCGTCGAAGTCCCAGTCCATGGGCGGGTTGGGAGCGAACTGTTGCTCGAAACACAAGCCCAAGTACTCGGCCCAGGAGTCGTCCGAACGGTCCAACAATGGCGGGGAGTGGAGGTCGTCGCCTCCGTCCCGTCAGCGCGGAAGGTATTCTGTACGGGTGACTTTGCGGGTCCACATCCCCCGTTCGGGCCACAGCGAGTTACCGACAGCTACGTCAGAACGCCTTCAGACTGCCACGCAGTCGTCCGGTGAGTCGATTGTATGCTGCCTTATCGGCCGGATCACGGGTCCTCTGCCAACGTTTCCTGAAGTAATTCCTCTCGCGAGCGAGAAGAGTGACTTCCTCAGGGATGCGTTGGTAGTCAGGCGTGAAACCAGCACGCATACTCTTCGATTGCCGCTACTGCTTCGTCTAGGAGGCGAACGGAATCGAGTGAGCCCGCTGGCGGCAATCTATGGCACAGAGCCGGGCCGTAGCGGTCCCAATCGATAACCTTCTTCTTGTCAAAACGTGCATAGGCGTGCTGGGTAGCGACGTGGACCAAGATGGGGTTGTGGTCGGATGTCAGACAACTCCTTGGGTCACCGCACTATCCAGAACATCGGGAGCGCGTTGGGTAGCGTCGGAAAGAACGTGGGTTGCGCTGGACCAATCACCGTCGCCTGGCGCGATTCAACATAACTGAGCAGGCGCCTCCCGTTCGGAGTAGTCAAGCGACTATTCCAAACGCGATGCTTGCAATTCAGATCGCCGGCCAAAATTACCCTTCGGTGGGAATCGAAAATGACGTCCAGGTCGCCGACAAGGAGTTCAGCGCGAGGGGGCTTGTAGGGTATGCTGAAACCACGAAGACGCCGCCAAGAGCACCGTGGACCTCAATGGCGGTGGCCTCTAGGTTAGTGCGCTGCGGCAAAACGACACGATGATGACCTATAGAGGTCCTCACCGCGATCGCAGTGCCGCCTCCTTGTCGGCCTACTCGGTCATCTCGATAGAGCACGTAATTCGGTAGTCGAAACTGGTTCGCCGGGATCAGGTGGGTTTCTGTGAGGAGAAGTACGTCGGGTTTGAACCGAGCCAGGAATTCTAGAAGGTCGGAATGCTTGGAACCGATGGAGTTAGCATTCCAGGCTACGAGTGAGTGGTCTCGTCTAAGGGCTCGGTTCATAGAAGACCTATGATATTGCAAGCTTCCACCAAGAGCATAAACCTCTCAGTTGGGTCAGCAGTTTCCAGGCGGTCTCGGATGGACCTGAAGGTGGGTGCGACTTTCCTGAGGTCGCGGACGAACTGTGCGTCATCGGATGTGACGGACTGGGCGGTTTGCCTGGAAACTGAGGCCGCGTAAGAGCGACCAGGCTTAACGGCAGATCGGGTCTTGTTGGTGGAAGCTACAGGAGCAGGGGCAGTCGAGTTTGAAGTAGTGACAGGAAAAGTACGCTGTTGGGCTTCGTCGGACATATACCGGGAAGCAGGACTTTTCTTGGGCTGTGGCCAGGCAGGAGCTCGGAGCCGAGCATCCGGTGTGGTTATCCCTTTTGGTGTGTGTTTAGTTTTGCCTGCTCGCGGATATCGCGGAGGTGGCAGTGGTGGCGAGGCTACCTCTGGTTCAGAGGCGGGAGTTGGTGGTTCCGCGGAGGTGGAGGGTTGATTCTCCGGCTCCAATACCGAGATATTGGCTACAGGGCATGTCTCTGCTGCGGAAGGCGACGCGGTTCGTTTTTGTGCCTTTGTAGGGGCTGGAGGTGGAGCCGGAGAGGGCGCGCGGCGTGCCCGTGGTGCCTTTGGTTGCGGTTTAGCCTGTACTTTAGGCTGCTTCTGTGTTTGGGGCTGCAATACTGACTGCCTCGGCTTCGGGAGGGGCCCCTGCGGCTTTTGTTTCCGCAGGAGTTCCGCCCTGTATACCGGGCAGTTACTGTAATTGGCTGCATGGCCTTCGCTACAATTGATGCAGCGATAGTAGGACTTGTCTACCACAGTGCAGGCCTGCGTGGAATGTCCCAAGGAACAACGTAAACAGGCCGGGGCATTGCGACAGACGTCGGTATGATGGCCGAACCTCTGGCACCGGTGGCACTGCGCGAGCTTGCCCGGGGGGCGATTGGATTCCACCCTGACGCGGAAGCCAAACAGCCGAGTCAGGTGGAATATCTTGTCTGCAGCCTTGCCCTTCTTGAGGTGGAGACGGACGAGTGGGAGAGGTACTCGGGTTTCAGAATTGGTGAACAGGCGAAAAATTGCTTGCACCGGGTAACCGAGTTCGCGGAGTTCCAAAAGGATCTCCTGGGGATCAGTGTGCGCGTCAAGCCCACGCAGAATTACAGACAAGGGCTTGACTCGTTTGGGTGAAAAGGTATGGTATTGGAGGTTATTTGCCTGCAGAAAGGCCTCGACCAAGCGGTGGTCCTCGATCCGACGGACGACAACTTTGACCGTGTCACAGCCAAGCAGCTTAAGGTCAAGTTTGTCGGCGGACAGGCCGTGGGCCGCGATCAGCCGCCTGTATAAGGCGCCGACATTGGACATCCCGTGGACGACCAGGGGCTGCGCGCGACCAACAGCGGAAGCAGCCGGAGCTGTTCCCGAAGCAGTCGGAACCGCAGCCTGTTGGCCCTGAGAAGGACCGATGTCCATGGCCGAGGTCCGAGAGGAAGCGGATTCGGTGGAATGGTACCTCTTCGGCTTCTTAGCCGGGCGTCTACGCCGACCAACGGTCGCGAAGTCGTCCGCCGGGAGAGGAGGTAACGGGTTAGGAAGAGGATCGTCCGTTTCCATCGCTCGAGGCGAATCATGCGAGTCGCCCGCGTGAGGCAAGGCAGAGCCGAGCGACTCGACACTCGTGCCGTCGCCCGTAGTGGGCATACTGGCCGAGTGTGGCCGCCGTACAGAGACTGCTAGGCAGTCACTGCCAGACGCCAGGGATCTTGGGTCCGGCCGAAGCCGGGTAACCCACGCGCCTTCCCTGCTCACGGCGATACAGGAGGAGCTGGGCTAACGACCAGCTTCGTTAGATACCAGTCCTTACCAAGACTGGTGTCCACTGGTCCCTTTACCCCGGCGATATCCAAGCTCGCTTACCACTGGTGGGGGCTCGCAAGAATCGTCCGGGGCAGTGCTACCTAACAGCCGTGGGCAGGTTAGGGAGAAAGCACTGATGCGGCACTCACGAACGAGCCCAGAGCAGTCCTCTTCTTTCCTGGCCGGTGAGATGGTTGCCGGCGACAGGTGGTCCTAATAAGGTCAAACGTCTGCCAGCTGCTTCTTCTACCAGCTACTCAATTCACCGGCAGCAGCTGGCTCCTGGTTCTTCTTTCCCTGAAGAAAGATGATGTTCCTCGTCCTGGCGGAGAGGCAGGCTGAAAAAATATTGATTTTATATCATATAATAAAATATTCGAGTCCCTGTATTCGGGCGTCACTGAAACAATATTATTTCATTCAATTAATAATATAATATCTTACCTTCGGGTTCTCCTCCAGGGTCTTACAGACGAAAACAGCTGCAGAAAAGGTTATATGGGTGTGAGTTACGAAATAATTACGTTAACACAAATTTTTCGTATTCTAACAAACTGGCTTTCTTTTATTAGCCTGAATTATATCCTTTCACGTTATCTTCACACTACAAGTTCAATAAAAACAAGACTACATAGATATTTGATCACTCCGTATAAACTACTCTAAAAAATTGCTTAATGATAGCGTTATTTTAATTAACCAGTACTTTGCGTCGCTCTCTCTCTCTCTCTCTCTCTCTCATACTCATTTAATTACCTTACCGAGATCTCATTATTTATTTGTGTACACTTTATAAAAAATAAATGATGGATTATTATTAGGTGGACTGTTTTCGCTGCTGCTTATCTACACTTGGTCACATACTGCAATTACGTCTTTTTACTCCGACACCAAAGTTTGTTTTTAAAACTTTTCGTTTAACCGGCACCGTAGTGAGTTTACCGTTGTATTGCGCACTTTACTAGATAGGCCGATTATAATATTTTCGGCCTATCTTGCACCCGAGGCCACTGTTATTAGTTTAACTTATAGAGGACTGCTACCTGCTACTATCTGATGCAAACACTGGTGAAGAAGTGTTCTTACTGCGATTTACACAGAAACTGGGCTGTCAAGCTGTTGCGTAATACGTCTGGGCTGGGCAGACTCAGACATTAAACATAAACAGTCTACCATAACATTGTATGTCACAATGGGGCACCTCACAGGTGAATATTGACTGCTTTCAAATTGAAACTGAATTGAATTATTCTTTCTAGCACACAATTCTGTACCGTTACAAGGCGAATGCAGCAGATGCTGTAGTAGCGTCCAGAGCAGAGCAGAGCTGAAGAGAGGTCCTTGCAGTCCGAAATCTGTGCTGGAAGTGATGTTTTCCTAGATTGCGAGGTTCCCTGTATAACTTAGGGTAAATTAGGAAAGCCAATCACGAAACAGAATTTCGTTTTAAAGCGAGCCAATAACAAAGCAGCAAACTGTTTTGTGTCCAAAGCTCTTTGCTACAGAAGAAGACCTCCAGCGAGTGGGCGAAACGTTTAGAAGGAAGTATGAGCGACGCTTTAAGCAATCGACCGCGGCCCAATAGCACGGTAGCTTTAAGCAATCGACCGCGGCCCAATAGCACGGTAGTTTTTAATTTTCCTAATTCGCATCGTGTTTCTGTGTATTTTATGTTAGAATTTCAGAGGATAATCTGTGCTCTCAGAAACGTAAGGTGTTGAAACGGACTGTATTTTTTTAATTTTTTTAAAAATCCGCACAACACGTTCTCGTCGAGAAACAACAGTTGCGAAGTTTGTTTTGTATTCGATGTTAATAACAGCAATAACAATATTATTAGCAGTAGCCGTTTTGTTGTATACAGTTATTTGCGTGTTTACGTAAATAGAATCCTTTTGCTCGTTTCATGAACGTGTGCGCGGTTTTTTGCGCAGTGAAGTCTGTTTTTTTTTTATTTTTGTGTTTATCGTTGCTATTTTAGGGCAGGAATCCCAAGCATTCCTGTGATAATAAGTACTGATAAAAAGCGTAAGTGCGGTTAAGTTATTGTAATTAGTGACATTCCGTACAGTGTCACGAAATGAAATGGTATCTTTGGTCTTTCGTGTTGTTATAAATTACTATTTGTGGACTTATGTCATATCTGTCGATGTCTACGATATATTCCAGCATCCCCTCCGGCTTCTGTTAACCGGTCCGTGTTTGAAGACCCCTGCTGTTCATAGCATTTTCTGTGTCACTCCTCCAAAGAAATTTAGGTCTGAACGTTTTTATCTTCTTGTAGGTAATAACAACATTGTTTTTCGGTTCAACACTCGTATTTTTGTTACAACGCCAATTTTACAACACCATACTATTACTACAATGTGGGGGTTTATGCTAACACTAATGAATTAATTAATCTGTGATTGCCGAGCCTACGTTCTTTGGGAGCCAACTACAAAGATGTGGGAGTTTCTTCCTATTACGCCCCGTGTTCTAGAGCGTCAAATACAAAGATATGCCACGCGTTGGGCAACCAAATACAACTTTAATGGGGTTAATTATTATGCTAACTGTGATTAATTAATTATGTAAGTATACTAATTTGCATAATGAGATCGTGTAATCACTCAATTAGGTTACTCATATCAACTGATTGAAGCTAAGTGACACGTTAGTTCCTTTATGTTAGCATAATTATTGCATGGAGACTCTAATTGTTGTATACATTAATAAAACTATTATAAATCATTCAAGTGCCATTACTTTCTTGTTCTGAGGTAACTTGACAATAATGAACGCATATATTCTGGATAAAGTAACACTTATTTATTTAACATCATATCATTAAATAAAGAGACTTCAATATATAAAATATGGATGATTCCCTGTAAATACATTCATAAAAAGAACATAAAAGAACACATGTATATATATCAAATTACAATGCGAACCCAACACGTTGTTTGCTGGAAAACATACACATACATATATAATACAATCGATATATAGAAAACACAAATAGTCAAACAATAAATCTTATACTGATGCGTTCATTGCTTGCCTCAGATGAATAGCGTTAATTACTTTTATCATATTTAATTTAAATACTCAAGGGGTGTTTCTTGAAAAGAGACAGGACAGTAGAGTTCTTATGATACGAATAGCATAAAGATTACTTGTAAAGCGATTTATCCGATATTTCCATCGGCGTAACTCCTTCTCGTTGCTGGTCCATGTGTGGGAAGCTGCGTAACTGTGATGTCACTTAACACTCAACACACGCGGAACCGATTCACTCGCGCTGTGTGTGTATTCTGTTGATTCGGCTGTTACTGTTCGGGTTATGAAATCATGTGTCGTGAGGATAAGTTCATCATTATCTATGGTGTATATGTCTGTCTGTCTATTGTTGAACTTCTTGTGTGTACATTAATGTTTAGTGTCTTTGATGCCGTGGTGTAATTGTTCCAAATTATATCGTATCGCTTCGCCGCACTGTACAAACGTTACGAATTCGTTGTCCGGTATTACATTAACAATAGTTCTACGCGTCGGTTATTGATGAAAGTGCGAATTGGTTAGTTCAGTTCTGAATTTGAGTATAATAAAGAACTCTATAATTATTAAGCACTGGCGTATGTCGCATGTTTTAGTCACTGTAGGTACACTATTACCGGATACACGCCAATATCGAAATGTCTAAGTCACTTAAGTTATGCCGCGTAGCAGAGTTCCAAAGTTCCGCTGCTGTCCGTATGTTAATCGAACTTTGTATTAAGACTGTTATAAAATGTATGAAGATTCTTAAAAGTGTATGACGACCGACTGTTGAAAGTTATAAAAAAGACTGTCGAAAATTATAAGTAGACTGTTTAAAAGTACGTGAAGACTGCTCAAAGTATATGATTGAAAATTTATGAAAGACTGTCCTCCCGCGTGCTCTGCAAACAGTTTTTATCAAGCATCGTTTACCACAATGCACTCTTCTGGAAAACACGCCTCAAGTCGAACATGATAGGACAGAAGATCTCCTACCCTTATGCCAGACTATCGTTCTTTACTTCTCATTCGACGTTCCCGTTGCCATGATGACGACGGTCCTCTCCACCTGTTCTCTGGGTAGATGCTGGGTTGTGATTGGGTATCCTGTCTCCCCACGAGTTCGCGCCGAAAGCCTCCGTACTCTTTTCCTAGAACAGGAGCGATTTCATGGGTGTCCATCAAGTCTTTGTCTAAGCGTTCTCCGGATCTCGCTGCAGTTCTCACGCAAACAATGTGTCGTATTTTGTTATTGTTTCGCTGTCCACGACCCTTTTCCGATCGCTGTCCTGGCGCAGCGTGACGTCGTTTCCAAAACGGCACTCCTTCTCCCTGTCGTAAATATCAGTTGTCGCCAGTAAGACGTTCTCCTGCTGTGCACAAGTTCGATTCTATTCTTTTAGATATCGATGTCCGTTCTCATACAGGGTACATACCATTGTGTGTCTTACACCCTTTTCTTATTACTGGTGCACTTCAAATTAACCCGGCAGTGTATCCGTCACAGTTTCTCCCTAAATTGGTACTTGACATAGTTTCTTTTATCTTACATTTTGCAGGCTGTAAATCTCGGTTTAGTCGAGTCTGTCACGGCCAACCTTGTTCCCTATTGTAAACCTATGTGAAGCGTATTTGTATTGTCCGAAGCAAACGTTCACTTGACACCTCGTTACACAGTTCCTTATTTATTGCTCGTGGCCTGAGTAGGGGTGTCTTGTTGAATGTGACGTCTTTTTGATCATACTAAAAAAATTTTAATTCTTGGTCGTTACATAAGTCCCCAAATCGGATTGGATGTTGGATCAGCGGAAGACACTCTAATCCGATTTCTTCGCTCTGTGTTTGTTGTAGGAGTCCCCTCTGGTAAAGTCGCGGTCATTGACTTACTTTCCTCTGCTTGGGGTATACGGGTATATATTCCCTATATTTTGTTGTAAACTAACTCTGGGAATTTATTGCCGTGCATCTGAGGAAGGATGAACGCATTTTCACACATTTTGCATATCTAATTAGACATGGGATTATTTTACAATAATAATAATAGCTGTGGATGGCTGTGTCATCCGCTTATAACCTAATACATGAAATAATGGTTTTCGACATGAAATGCAATTATTCATGTATCGTCTAAATATCGTCACGATAGTTAATGTCCTTAGTCTATCTTGAACATTTAAAACACAATTTACGAACCTGTAAATACATGTTGATACATTCACTATTTGTTATTGAGTATCACTCACAATACGTATTACTAACATCTATACTGATTATATTGATTATAAATTTATATACATTATTTAGGAATAATTAACAATTCATTTGAAATCATTATGATTATAGCTAACTTCGCTTTATATCACTCAGATTTGATTAATTAATCTAACATCATCATGTGTCTATAAAACTCGTTATAACGTCTTGGCAATTTATTGCTGCACATTCGATCGTACTTTTCGCATCATAAGTGTCCTTTCTATTGAAATTTCCATTAACACTGGTTATACACACGTAATTAATGTCATTAGATTGTCACATATTGACTTAAGAACTCCTTGTACAAAAAATCTTTAAATTATACGCTAATAAGTTATACATCATATCGATTAGCTAGTTGGACCGGTTTTCGCGGGACATTCAACCTATGCGTTAGCCCGTCGCCTGTAGTCCACTAGTCTAACTGATTGTCGATGCAACTTTCGCTTTCCTTCGAGACTTGTGATTTCGTCTCAAAGTATTTCTTCAGCAACCGTACGTTGAAAATTCCCCTCACTTTCCCATTGCTATCGCACTCAGTGAGCTCGTATGTTGCATCACCAAGGACGCGATTAACCTTGTATGGTCCGGTGTATAACTCGAAAAACTTGTCGATCCTTTTCATTGCGGCGTCGGATTGGTGGTAGCTCCTTAACAGCACCTTGTCGCCGATAGCAAATTTAGTAATACTCTTACCATCATTGATACGTTTAGCATATTTCTCTCTTTTTTCTTTTATTTTTACAAACACGTTGATATTTGAATTGTGTTTATTGTTGATGACATCTTTGTCCAGCCACCTCTCCCATGCGCGGGTCGGCTTCCTTCCTAATTGCGCCTCGTGGGGGGTTATTTCTATTGTTTCGTGGTATGTTTCATTGATACATGTCCCAATCAACCCGACGTATCTTGACCACTTACTATGCTGATCGTGTACCAGGATCCTGAATAGATTTCCAAGTTGGCGGTTAATCCTTTCCGCTAAGTTCGCTCGAGGATTCCTTATCGCCGTATATCTTGGTTGTATTCCCAGCTCCTCGAGACCTTTAATCCATTTTTCCGCGGTAAATTGCGTGCCATTGTCGGTTAAAATGACTCTCGGTCGTCCAAACTTCGCACAGTAGTCGTTGATTCGTCGTAATGTCGTGGTGGTTGTCGCTCTTCTTAATGTGAATAACTTGACAAACTTTGTGAAGTTGTCCACCATGATAAGTAAGTATTTGACGCCTATTGTACCAGTTGGTAAGGGTCCATAGTAATCGACGCTCACGATGTCACCTCTAGCTGATGGTATCATAGCCTTTGTTCCGCCAAACAGCATCCTGTTGTTCGTATCCTTGTACCTTTGACATGAGTCACAAGTTTGGATATATGCTTTCACTTTCTTGAACAAGCTGTCAATCGTGAAGTGCTCCTGTAACATTTTTATACACCTTTTCGGGCCTATGTGTCCGTACATTTGGTGTATCTCTGCAATTAGGTCCTTCGACACGCTGTCAGGAATGTATAGTTTCCATTCGCCACGTTGTCGTCGGTACAACTTATTGTTAACAATTTTATAAAATTTGCTTAATTTATTATCTACATCGTTATTTTTAATCTTATCTATAAGTGTTCCGAGTTTGGCATCTTCATTTTGGTATTTGCCGATATCTCTAATTATTTTACCCATTTGTTGACTCATTTTAATAACTAGGTGATTAATCAAATACTCGTGCGTTTCCTCGTTTGTCTCCTGTTGTTCCGTGTCAGCCGGGTATCTACTCAGTATGTCCGCAACGACATTATCCTTTCCTTTGCAGTGGATAATGTCGAAATTGTACTCCTGTATGGCGAGAATCCATCTTGTAATTCTGGAGTTGTTTAAGTGGCACTTGTGCATGAATGTTAATGCTTTATTGTCCGTGATTATCGTTAGGGGCTGGCCAAGTATGTACATTCGAAACTTATCCAGACATCTAACGATACTTAGGAGCTCTTTCTCCGTCGTGAAATAATTGCGTTCTGCGCCCTTAAATGTCTTGCTTGTAAAAGCGATCACGCCAATTTCTCCTTCTTCATCGATCTGGTAAAGCTGGCCACCATACGCAAAATTACTAGCGTCACACTGAATATAGTACCTTTGGTTCGGCCGTGGGAACCGTAGAGTTACTGTGTTTATAAATAAATTCTTGACTCTCTGGAAACACCCGTCCACTTCTCTTGTCCATGAAAACTTTCGTCCACCTTTCAGCAGTTCATGTAAAGGTCGCGTTGTTTCTGCGTATTTACTCGTGAATCTATTGTAAAAATTGGTAAGACCAAGGAAACCTTTGAGTTGTTTTGTATTCTTCGGTGCTGGGAAATCCATAATCGCCTTTACCTTGTCATCGGTTGCTTGTATCCCTTTTGTTGTAAGGCGATAACCAAGGAATGAGATTTCTCGTCTGAAGAATTTTGACTTGGTGAGGTTGACAGTGATATTTGCCTTATTGAGGTTGTTTAGCAATGTTTCTAAATGATTTAAGTGTGTTTGTATATTATTAGAGTAACACAAGCAGTCGTCCACGTAGATGATCGTGTTCTTCTTGACCTCCTCCTCGAGAGCCACATCCAATCCACGTGTCAACGCCGCAGAGCTGGTGCTAAGTCCAAATGGTGTCACTGTGAATCGGTAGCACCTCCCTTCATGCATAAACGCAGTGAAATCCCTACATTCTTGTTTTAATGGGACTTGCCAGAAGCTACTGGATAAATCGACTGTCGACAAGTACTTCATATCACCACATCTAGCCAATATCTCATTTACCGGGGACACTCCTTCGTAATCGGGTACGGTCACGCTGTTCACTTTCCTTGCATCCAGGCACAGGCGAACCCTCCCATCCTTCTTGATCACTGTCACGATTGGATTGACGTACGGGCTGGCGCAACGTTCGATTACTCCATATCGTAACATCCGGTTAATCTCCTCGTTCACCTTGTCTCGGTAAGCAAGCGGCACAGGCCACCCTCGTTGAAAGTAAGGTGTCCTGTCCGTAACGTGAAACTCATGCGTGTAACCCTCTATTCTTCCCGGGCACTCCCTAAAAACATTCCGGTTCCTTACCAAAATTTCCTTCAGGCATTGCAGTATTCCTTCATCCACGCAGTCTATGCTCCCAATCTTTTCATCGATGCATCGCAGTACTTCCTCTTCTTCTTCACTGTTTATCACGTCAATATTCATGATTGGTATAATGTGCTCCTCATCATCAGTGTCGCTTTTTAAACTAATTACTTTGTTTCCGATGTCGAGGCGACACCCAACTTCTTGTAGAAAACTAATTCCTAATATACACGGTTTCACTAATTCTGGTATTATCAAAAACACACATTCATATCGGATACCAACAATCTCAATGTCACACAATATTTGTCTCTTAACTAATTTGGATTTATTTCCTACAGCACTTATTATAAACGTATTTGTTAAGGGTAGTGTCTCATATGGTTCTATACTCTTCTTATGATTATTAAACCACGTCTCCGATAATCCGTTGACGATGCAACCAGTATCAAGCAGAGCTTGCACAATTATATCATTATTAAATTTAATAGTAATTTCGGGACATTTCAATATTTGTTTATTAATAATCTCGTCGTCCTCTTGTAGTAGGTCCTTTCGTAAATCAGGTAATAATATATTTACATTCTCACTCGGAAGGAAGTCGCTTAAAAATTCTATCTTATTTTCTAGTTTGACATATTTTTTTTTTTTTTTTGTCGCTGTTACCGTTCGCCCTTGGGGTGGTGTCAACAACCGTCCTACTAGGTCCCGCCTCTGCTGGCGTAAACTGCACCGTATTGACGTATTGTTTGTTGTCAAAACGACCCCTTGGCGGTCGGTCGCTTTCACTTTTGTTATACTGTCTTTCCCTTTCTCTCGGGTTGTTTTTTCCTTCGTTGTAGGGTCTATAATGTGGCCTGCGATCGTTATCTCCGCTTGACTGTATACTCGTAAATTTCATAATCAATGCTTCAAAATTCGGTATACTTGTGATACCACGTGTGACCACGGCGAGCTGCAAATCCTTTCCAAAGTGACGAGCTAATTTTCGTATCAGCTGGGTATCGGTTAATGCTGGTGACAGTTGCCGGCTTTCCAGTAAAATCCTTTCTACATACTGGACAGCTGTGATTGGTCCATTCCACTCATATCTGCCGTACTCCAGATTGTCGCGTATATTGTCCTGGCGTTCTTGACCCCAGTACTTCAAGGTGAAGGCTTCTTTAAGCTCATCGTACGTGGAGATTTGATTCCGTATGACACGCCACCATATTCCAGCGTCCATCTCCAAGTGTCTCCCGATCCATTTAATGTCATTGTTGTTGTAGTACTGTTCTTGGATCTCTGACAATTCCTTCAGGAACTCCATTGGGAACCTGTCAGTGCCGTTGTACTTTAACTCTGTATGTGTGTGTCCGTTCATTCTACTGATTATCCCCGACTCACCTTCAATTAGCTGACGCTGTAGTCGTTCTATCTGGGACTTTAATTCGTTGATTAGAGTGGTTTTCTCTCTGGTGCTCTCATCTACCTCACTGATCTTCTGCTGCATTGTGTTGTTTACGTCTCCCTGTTCCTGTTGTAATTGTCTTACTGTTTGGAATAGTTCGACTCTCAATTCCTCCTGCTTCTTATGATTTTCTTTTGCGTGTGTTTCTACTCTGTTATGGATCTTTTTGATGCTTGTTTGAGTATTTTGGGCAACACTCTTTAGTTCCTGTCGGTCTAATTCTCTAGTTTCTCGTACCTCTTCGAATTTCTTGTCTGTGTCGTTCTTTAGCTCTCTTATGGTCTCGTTCTGCTGCTTCTGAACCTCGTCTATCTTCGTGTCACAATTATTTATGTATTCACGCATTTCTGCGCGTATTTGTGTAAAATTTTCATTTTGCTTCTCGAACTTTTCATCAAAATTTTCTTCTAGTTTCTCGAATTTTTCATTAATCATCTTAAGGCTCTCACTCTGTGCCCGCATGAGGTCCATAAGTGAACGCATTGTCACTTCTTCCTGTGGTTGTTGTTGGGACTCCTGTCCCCGCGCTCTGACGTCTGACGTCTCCTCGGTCATTTGTGAATAAGTTGGTGATTTCTCTCGTTCGACAACAGGTACTCCCTGCTGGTTATTAATATCGAAACTCATGGAATCGGTACTACTGGTCGTCATTTTTGCAGCCTTACTCCGCGTTAACATTCAGTCCCAGTCCAACTAGCTTCACACTAATAATATTTGTTCTTACAACTAACATGAAATATTAATATATACGCTTATCCTATCTCTACTGCCTGCTCTTTGCCCCACGTTGGGCGCCAATACTACAATGTGGGGGTTTATGCTAACACTAATGAATTAATTAATCTGTGATTGCCGAGCCCTACGTTCTTTGGGAGCCAACTACAAAGATGTGGGAGTTTCTTCCTATTACGCCCCGTGTTCTAGAGCGTCAAATACAAAGATATGCCACGCGTTGGGCAACCAAATACAACTTTAATGGGGTTAATTATTATGCTAACTGTGATTAATTAATTATGTAAGTATACTAATTTGCATAATGAGATCGTGTAATCACTCAATTAGGTTACTCATATCAACTGATTGAAGCTAAGTGACACGTTAGTTCCTTTATGTTAGCATAATTATTGCATGGAGACTCTAATTGTTGTATACATTAATAAAACTATTATAAATCATTCAAGTGCCATTACTTTCTTGTTCTGAGGTAACTTGACAATAATGAACGCATATATTCTGGATAAAGTAACACTTATTTATTTAACATCATATCATTAAATAAAGAGACTTCAATATATAAAATATGGATGATTCCCTGTAAATACATTCATAAAAAGAACATAAAAGAACACATGTATATATATCAAATTACAATGCGAACCCAACACGTTGTTTGCTGGAAAACATACACATACATATATAATACAATCGATATATAGAAAACACAAATAGTCAAACAATAAATCTTATACTGATGCGTTCATTGCTTGCCTCAGATGAATAGCGTTAATTACTTTTATCATATTTAATTTAAATACTCAAGGGGTGTTTCTTGAAAAGAGACAGGACAGTAGAGTTCTTATGATACGAATAGCATAAAGATTACTTGTAAAGCGATTTATCCGATATTTCCATCGGCGTAACTCCTTCTCGTTGCTGGTCCATGTGTGGGAAGCTGCGTAACTGTGATGTCACTTAACACTCAACACACGCGGAACCGATTCACTCGCGCTGTGTGTGTATTCTGTTGATTCGGCTGTTACTGTTCGGGTTATGAAATCATGTGTCGTGAGGATAAGTTCATCATTATCTATGGTGTATATGTCTGTCTGTCTATTGTTGAACTTCTTGTGTGTACATTAATGTTTAGTGTCTTTGATGCCGTGGTGTAATTGTTCCAAATTATATCGTATCGCTTCGCCGCACTGTACAAACGTTACGAATTCGTTGTCCGGTATTACATTAACAATAGTTCTACGCGTCGGTTATTGATGAAAGTGCGAATTGGTTAGTTCAGTTCTGAATTTGAGTATAATAAAGAACTCTATAATTATTAAGCACTGGCGTATGTCGCATGTTTTAGTCACTGTAGGTACACTATTACCGGATACACGCCAATATCGAAATGTCTAAGTCACTTAAGTTATGCCGCGTAGCAGAGTTCCAAAGTTCCGCTGCTGTCCGTATGTTAATCGAACTTTGTATTAAGACTGTTATAAAATGTATGAAGATTCTTAAAAGTGTATGACGACCGACTGTTGAAAGTTATAAAAAAGACTGTCGAAAATTATAAGTAGACTGTTTAAAAGTACGTGAAGACTGCTCAAAGTATATGATTGAAAATTTATGAAAGACTGTCCTCCCGCGTGCTCTGCAAACAGTTTTTATCAAGCATCGTTTACCACAATGCACTCTTCTGGAAAACACGCCTCAAGTCGAACATGATAGGACAGAAGATCTCCTACCCTTATGCCAGACTATCGTTCTTTACTTCTCATTCGACGTTCCCGTTGCCATGATGACGACGGTCCTCTCCACCTGTTCTCTGGGTAGATGCTGGGTTGTGATTGGGTATCCTGTCTCCCCACGAGTTCGCGCCGAAAGCCTCCGTACTCTTTTCCTAGAACAGGAGCGATTTCATGGGTGTCCATCAAGTCTTTGTCTAAGCGTTCTCCGGATCTCGCTGCAGTTCTCACGCAAACAATGTGTCGTATTTTGTTATTGTTTCGCTGTCCACGACCCTTTTCCGATCGCTGTCCTGGCGCAGCGTGACGTCGTTTCCAAAACGGCACTCCTTCTCCCTGTCGTAAATATCAGTTGTCGCCAGTAAGACGTTCTCCTGCTGTGCACAAGTTCGATTCTATTCTTTTAGATATCGATGTCCGTTCTCATACAGGGTACATACCATTGTGTGTCTTACACCCTTTTCTTATTACTGGTGCACTTCAAATTAACCCGGCAGTGTATCCGTCACAGTTTCTCCCTAAATTGGTACTTGACATAGTTTCTTTTATCTTACATTTTGCAGGCTGTAAATCTCGGTTTAGTCGAGTCTGTCACGGCCAACCTTGTTCCCTATTGTAAACCTATGTGAAGCGTATTTGTATTGTCCGAAGCAAACGTTCACTTGACACCTCGTTACACAGTTCCTTATTTATTGCTCGTGGCCTGAGTAGGGGTGTCTTGTTGAATGTGACGTCTTTTTGATCATACTAAAAAAATTTTAATTCTTGGTCGTTACACTATTATGTATCATCCTCACTGGCTGTTAAATATTTGCTGTTATATACTGTATGTATATGTATGTATTAGTAATTAATAATATTTCGGATGTTTTAACGAGAATATATTTTTTCAGTAACTTGTTTTTCGTCCAGCTAGTCCTTATTTGAGACAAGTTAGTAATGAGTATGTCCCCTGGATAGGTTACCAGCATTCGCAGGGCATCTTCTCTCCATGATCAAAGAAGAAACACAGGTACACGGCAGGAACTGAATATTACCAGTTTACTTGACTACTCGACAGAATCGCCCAGTATCGACTGAATCGGTGGGAACACTGCCGAGTGGATAACTGGCGCATACCCAAACAACTATGGAACTATAAGCCGAAGGGACAAAGAGGTGTGGGACGTCCGAGGAAGCGCTGGAGCGACCAGACCGGAACACGACGACGACGACGACGATGATGATGATGATGATGATGATTAACTTGTTTTTCTATATGTTTCGACAGTCTTCTTCAACGTCATCTTAGTGTAAAAAGTGTCGAAACATTTAAAAAACACATTAATGAAAAAATATTTTCGTGTTAAAAAATAAAAAGTGTTATTATAACCATTATAAAACAAGAATAATTGTCAGCAAATACGAATACAACATATATATTTTTTTTAAAGAGCAATGAAACAAGGAGCATTCCTAATTTGTTCTAAGGCTTTCACGGCCGGTGTCAGTTGTATTTGAAATATCTACTGGGCTGTTTGGCCGTGGTCCGAGGTTTACATTCAAACCAAACGTTTCAGCAGAACCACTGGCTGCCGTCTTCAGTGGCTATTCGAATCAGCCTAAGGCGGAATGTCGTACGTCAGGCCCGTTACGGTTCTGCTGAAACGTTTGGTTTGAATGTAAACCTCGGACCACGGCCAAACAGCCCGGTAGATATTTCAAATACAAGGAGCATTCCTTTGCTTAGTGTTGCCGGTGACAATATCGCAGTAAGGTTACCACCAGTTTGCAAGGATAAGGTGCCATCACGTTTACCGGATATTTAGGCCGTCAACGCGTTACTGTGGCCTTCCAGCAGTGTTCCGTCTACGTGTTGGCAATGTTACACAACTTACTTTGGCATCGTTTCCTACACGGAATGCCAATTGTACTCATGTATGTACACTCATTGATTGGGTCTTGGGTCATTGTTTGTGTCATACAGAGGTGTGCAAATTACTAGACTCGAACAAGAAATTTAAAACAAATCTACGTTTTGAAAGGAGGCCGACACCTCTCCGTTCCTTCGGCTTATGGTTCCATAGTTGTTTGGGGACGAGGCAGTCATCCATTCGGCAAAGATGTTCTCACCAATTCAGCCGATACCGGGCGATCCTGTCGTGTATACTCATAATATTCAGTTCCTGCCGTATATCTGTGTTTCTTCTATGATCGTGGAGAGTACCCTGCCACGTGCCTGAGAAATCCCATTTCAGCCGCTTGGATGCAACTGGCTTAAAGTCCAATTTTCAGTTCCATAAAGAAGTGTGGGAAGAGCCATCACCTTGTAGAATTTTAGGCGTGTTTCTTTACTAGCTGTCTTAAAAGAGTTCGCCTACATAAGGTTAAACTTATGCAATATTATCACAACGTCGTTTGCTTGCATTATAAGACACACTGTAGCCCAGGTATTCAAAATTGCTTACATGTTCCAGGACAGTACCACCTATAACAGTTTTTGTCCGTACGGGATCAGTTCCACGAAAAGCCATCACCTTGGTCTTAAGTGTGGATATTTGTAATCCAGAGTCTTTGTAGACTCGATTTAACGAATGTATACCCATCTGCAACCTTTTTTCCGAGCCGATCGAATAGCCTGATCGTCCGCAAACAACAAAATATCAGTTGCAGAGTGGCCAGTCATAAAATGCTCCGGAAGACAGATATGCCAATTTTGTATGACATCGTCAATAGGTAAACTAAAAAGAAAAGGTGATAATGGACACGTTTGGGTGAAGCGTAGTGCTGGCCACACTGCCTTCCTTGTATGCCGTACATATGGCAGCCTACCCTGCCTGACTCCTAAGCTGCTTCGGACACATGGGAGCCATTATTATTATAATGGACAACTTTGTCATATCGTAACCATTTCTAATCTTTTCTGTACCTTCCTTAGTCCAAATGAGTATTTTCCTAACCACTGCAGGAATGATTTTGGCTTATTTACATGGTCTGCGCATGAGAGGCCGGTGATAGAAAGTCGTCCCCGGACAACAGTCGATAATACCTACATTCATGCCATTCTATGCTTTGCTTATTGCCATTCTGTTTGATTTAGCTATTTGGGCAGGTTATCAGTCCATTTCTGACATGTATTTTGTTTTCAGCAACAGTTGCCTTTCCAATTCGAACCTAAAGCGTCAGCACATTGCACGAAATGTTATTAAGGCTGACAGGGGTAACTGATTTTTGGAAACATCAAGTTCATTTGATATATCCTACCACGTTTTCTTGTTGTATTGAGCACCGCGAACCGATACTGTTGCTGCTATTGGTGTATTTGATTCTTGCATTTCTTTGTCCATGACGTGTCCGTTGATAAACTAAATATAATTATGTCACTACCGACTCGGAACACAAAGTTTTTTATTGGTAAAAACGTAAAAGTTTTATGTTATAGCCTGCACCAGTTTTCGCTTATTATAAGCTTCGTCAGAGGCTGCCACTGGGAGCGCTGTCCATCTTGTTCTTGGCGACGGCGTCGACTTTTGAAGGATCGATGTTGTGTGTCATATCACACCCCACACACACACAACATCTGTTGAGAGAGAGAGATAGAGAGAGAGAGTAGAGAGAGAGAGAGAGAGAGAGAGAGAGAGAGAGAGAGAGAGAGAGAGAGAGAGAGAGAGAGAGAGAGAGAGATATGCATATACCAAGAATTCAGAGTAGTCGCGTGATAAATTACATCATGTAAGCAATCAACCTTTAATGTTAATGTATACGTGCGTGCTCCCTTACAGATGACAGATTACCATACGTTCTGCTTAATGTTATTTAATGTGTGTGTAACAGGTTGCAAAATACAATGAAGATAAAAAAAATACAAACTACACTCTACATCTTTTTCATAATTAGGTAAAAAATTAGAAAGACGCTGATCACCGTCTATAATGATAGTATATTTTCGTTTTGTATTATTTAAAACATTTACTCTATTATGTTTGATTTTTTTTACACGAACAGGGCAGCCGTGGGCCACACGAATATCATTTCCTTTTCTTCTCCCGCCACAAGGCCCTCAATCGCACACTATATGCCGCCTTCCTTTCCACTGTCCACCCCTTTCTCGTCTTCTTCTCACCGCAGAGAACCTCAAGATTTTGAATTTTGTATCTATATACAGGGTGTCCCGGGAGGAGAGGGAAATAATTTGAGAAATGGTTCTATAGTGTAAAAGAAGAAAAAAGTTCATATAAACATATGTCCGGAAACGCTTTGTAAGCGAGTTACAGCTAGCGAAAGATTTCGCCCAGGTTTCGGTTCCCCCGGGTAAATGAAGACTTTCTGAAATTCTGTTGTTTCTTATGGTTTTTGACCTGAAAAATCGAATAAAACAGGTCGCAGAACTGTATCTCCCATAAGTTTCATGATATCCGTCGTAAAACAGAAAAATCTTTGCCTAAAAACAAATTTTGGAAAATTGGAAACAATTGGAATTTTTTGTTGATTTTTATTGACTTTATTTACACAATTTTTCTCAGAATTAAATTCTTTACAAGTTTTTTTTTTTAACTTTTATGCATTTATTAGTCATTTAACAAAGTTATTGTACTTCTAACCTAAAAAAACGTGTTTATTTTTTATACATAGTATAGATTTCCGTATTTACAGGTTACAGCCAGCGTGTGTTTTGGTCCTGTATGGCTTTCGCGAAACTTATTCAAATAAACTTCAGCTAAACAGAATCATTTCTTCTGTTTACGAGTACTGTCAGCTCTAGGTAAATAGAATAAGATAGATCAAGTAAGCAGAGTGCCATTACTCTAATCCGTGAAGTGGAGGATGTCACGAGTCTGTTACTGTGTACCGTCTTGTCTAATACCCATGGCCTCGGTGTTCAAATTCGTCGCGACGTTCCTCACCGTAATCGAGGCTTTCATAAGTGGTGAGCAAAACATTGCATACGCGTACATCGATTGTTATGTTTATAACACCAAAATCAGAAATTTTGAAATTTTCTTATTTTGAGTAGAGATGTATCTTTAAGCGCCGTAACAGGGAATTGTTGTGTGAAACGCAGAGGTGACTGACAGGCAATAAAATCATATATCAGCCCCAACACGCTCACGGCAAATAGGCCGAGTTCATCGCTCTCCATACTAAGAAACGTTAAACTTTGACAACTACCTCAAATCCGTAGAAAAAAAGGCACAGAAGTAAACGAACTCATTTGAAGAGCAGCTGCAGGTATTAACAATAGACCAGAATACGTATACACGCCAGCTGCATATAGCGAAACAAAAAAAGGTATATGTTATTGAAAGACTCAAACGGTCAGCGACAGGACTTCGACCTTACTGAGAAGAGAGAAAGCTGGGAGTAATGTCCGAACACAAGCAAGAAGTGTTGAAAGGAAGTTTGGTAAGGCCTGTAAGTAACAATAGTTGATGCCATTAGAACAACCAAATGCACGAAAACAATACTTGACGAGAAAGTTAAGGGTTGTTTTGTTTACTCCAAAAAAGTGACAGGCAAGAATTATTGCTACAGTATCTAGCAGCGACAACGACCTCAGTGTAGTGACCTAGGGAAGGAATCTGGTGGGAATCCAAAGGCCTATCAGAGAAGTTCTTTCGGAAAAATAGGTGGTCTCTAAATCTGAAGAGTCGTAAAGTAGAACCAATTGGAAAACAGCGTTAGAAAAATCGGAAGTAAGTGGGAGAAATATGGAATTCGATATAGGGACGCGAGAAAGGCGCGCTCGGGGAGTTTAACTAAAAATTTTGACGGAAACGGGAGTGTAAGTCCGCGACCGAGATTCCCATAGTTATTGGACTTAGAGAAATTCGGTACGATGGTTAGAAAAGTAAGCTCGTACTAGAACAGATTTCGGTAAGGAGAAAAACTGTAATTTTACTAGTGATGTACAAGTGAATTAATACAACACAAATGATAATTAAATAACGCTGTGATTTAGTTGTGCAAATACGCAACAATAACTTCATCATCGAGTAACATTTCGAAACGAACTAAACCCGTAACAACAGTGATTCAAACCATAACGCAGTTAATAAATAATAATTAACAATGGCTGTAGAAGCGAATAACTATAATAACAATTAACGCGAACTAATTTGAGAGAGTGAAGTTTGGTGTTGTGCAGTGTCTTGTGACTCAAAGGAGACCACGTTACAATCTGCTAATCCAGAGGGAAATATCGCAGACACGCCAGACGATCAACATGACAACCACACAATATGAACTGCTACCAGATTTGGATACATACCACAAGTAAAATTTTCATGCCATAATTAGTATTAGGTCCACTGTCTGTTCACTTAAAGAACTCATAAGATTTAATTAAAGGATTAAGATAAAATTTTATTTAGAACAAAATTAAATCATATTAGGAAATTATGGAAATTAAGTTCATCTATAAGCACCGATTTTAAATGAATCCAGATCAATAATTAACAATGTCGTAATATATAATAATTTAAGAAAATTATTATTAAAAGTTTTGTCTTTGAATAAGAATTACAATATTTAAATTATTAGAGCTATGAATATGAGTAATGAAATAAGATTTATGAAAATGAATATGTTTATATTTTGATTAGAATTTATATAGTTCATATATAAATGATAAAGTATGATAATCAATCATAGCTAATTGTAATAAATTGAAGAACAATTTATAAGAAAATTTGAGCATTTATTTATATTTTACCCTGAGATAAAGAGCATATAAAATATTTTATTATTAAATTGGCGCTCCGGAACTGAGGGGCATATTTTAGTATTACATTGGCACCACAACAAAAGTGGGGCTTAATTAATTAAAAAGAGAAATACACATAAATTAAAATATGTCAATTAATTTATGCTGAATTTATAACAAAAGTAATTAAGTATTACAATTGGCGCCGCACCGCACGGCTTAATTAAAGAAATTAGGCTAGGGCAGTGACAGACAGTGGTTAGAGATAGACTAAGTTAAATAAGTAAATGTTAGTACTGTAGAATAAGAACGTTATTATTGTTATTTGTCGATAAGTATCTGAATGATAACCCGACGAAAGGCAAAAATGGCGACAGGGAAAGAAAATTCCGAGGTATTCGAAATTAACAATCAGATGGGGATGGAGCAATCTGAGGACAGAAATGTGGTGAATGAAGAAAGCTCTGCAACGAGTGAAGAGGATGGCGCCCGGGGACCGCAATCACAGTCGCAGTCATCTGAAGCAAATTTTCAAATGTTAATGGCATTGATGAAACAACAATTTGAAGAATCGAAAAAGCAAAATGAAGAATCGGAAAGGAAGAGAGATGAAAAACAAAGACAACAGAATGAAGAAATGAAAAGGCTACATGAAGAGACAATAAGGAAGATTGAAGAAACGAAAAAACAGAATGAAGAGAAAGGTAAACAACTCGTCGAGAAATTAGACAAAGAAATAGAGTTAATGAGAAGAGATTTACGAGGACAGAACCACCAGGTGGGTACTGATTTACAAAAACAATCAGAAGAAATGGAAGAAAACAAATTAGATGGAAATACTATGGATCAAATTGACACCGAGTATCAATCTTTAACAACTAAAGCATTGTCTGAACATCATATCTCAAGATCAAAAGAAAGATCTACAATTATTAGTGGTAGATATGAAGGTGATAAAGACACTTGTACTGTGTTTGTTGGCAACTTACCAAACACAATTACAAAAAAGAAAATTATCAAATATTTCAGAAAGTTTGGTACGATTATAAATACGAGATTGCGATATGCTGCAATATATGATCCACGGCTTCCCAAAAGACGTACTATCATTAAGAAAGAGTTTCATAAAGACAGAACAAATATCCATGCATATGTACGTTTTACTGATGAAAATAGTGCATATCGTGCTTTGGAAGCAAATGGTAATGTGTATGAGGGTTACCACCTGAGAATTGAGTTAGCTAACACGGAAGCTGAAGAAAAGCAGAGAACTAAAAAGAAAAAATTGAATACTACAGTTAATATTACCAGTACTGATAGAAAAATTAGAAGTAGGACTGGTGAGGTGCGTAAAAATTTTGGAACCAAACCAAATGAGAGTAAGAAGATGAAAAACAGTTCTGATGATTATCAAAGGCGAACTGCATTAGCACGAAAGAAGAAAAGGGTGAAATTTGCTGGACCATTCAAGAATATTGTGAAGATTGGTACGAGAACGAAAGGAAGATTTCAAGCGATGAAGATGACATTTCTTAGAAGTCTTGAAAATAAAACCTTATTATGTGAGTACGCGGACAGGAAAACGAAAATAATTAAAACGCCACAAGCTGTCAAAAAACGTATTTGTAAGAGGGTTGAAAAGAAGAAACGACAAAAAAAACTCAGCGCGTACATAAATAATGGTAATATGACCGGGGAAAGTTGTCGAACGGGATGGGAAGATCCACTTTCAACACACCGTAAAAGAGAGAGAGTGAGAGAGAGAGAGTTCATAAATTCTTTAGATGTCAACGGCCGCCTGCAGGGTAAGTGTTACTATTTACCAACAAAATGTGTTGCAACGGCACTGACTTAAAACGTACAACTATGTCTCCACAAATAGGAAATTAAAAGTAATTAAATGTAACGGATTAAAGAAAACAATCTTAAGAGTGTCCGAAAATTTAATAGTTAAGTTAGATAATATTGGGTGAAATACCTTAGATAAGATTGGTTGTGTAAGAATACATTAACCGAAGAAGATAAATAGATATGAATATAATAAGAATAAAATAAAGTAAATGGTAAATGAAAACCAATGCCAGTAAAATGAAACGGCATAGACAAGAATGTGAAGAAGGGAAAGAAGAACCGAGTCCTGACGTTCACTATCCTGATATGATCGCGAAAAAAGTATCATTCAGATTCTTAGTTGACACCAGTGAAAAGTTATGAATTATAAAACAATTGTAAGACGCAATAGAGTATTAAATAAATTGTAATAATTTTAACATTAATTAAACTAAAATGATAATCGTATAATTGTATAAACTATGAAGTAAAATACTAACAAATGTAGTAGTACTTATAATCTTCATGATAACGAAATGTGAACTGAAAATGTTAGCGATAATTATGTTAACATAAGTACATAGACAATATATGTATATATATAAAGATATGTTAAACGAATGCAAGTGTAAGGACAATTAATATGGTTAGAATAAGATTGTTTAATATATGTGTTTAATATAACAATTGAATGAGAACAATCAATAAAATTAGAATAGTGATATATACATATATATGTGATGCAAGACTCTTAAAATTCAATTAAATAATGAAATGATTGAAAAGTTACAATAAGTAAAAGATGGACTATCAAAGGACATTAATAGCGAATTATTGTAGAAAACTTGATTAATTTATGTCATTGAAATCTATAATATTATTAGAATAGCAAGATGTAATTGGTGAATTAGTAACAATTTTGACAGTAATTAGTATTTTATAAATACTGTAAGGTAATATAGAGTAAATTAATGTGAATATAATAATGAATAGTTAAATTAAAGGTTAACATAATGATTAACATGTGTTAAAATTGTACAATGAAAATAGAGAATTCTAAAAAATATTTTACAGAAATATAAAATTTATTGATATGATAAATGATGCTAACATTGAATAAAACTTGCTAAATTAGTTTTGTAAATATTATAGGTCCTGTAAGGGAGATGTAAGGAGTTGTTTTAAATTGATGCAGAATGACGAGTTTAAATTTAATGTCTAAAGATTAGTTTGTAAGTATAATTATATGTTAAGTAAGGGTTGTAAAAAAAGAAAGTTAAAAGATATATGTAACGGATTCATTTAAAAACGGAAAGCGAAAGTGTTTTGGAAAAGGGTCCTGGGGTACTGTTTACATTACATAATAAACAGCCCGCAGTGGGTCACTACAGGTACCAAATCCATTACACTACGTCCAACGGATGATGAGCCAATACTAGGAATATAAAATGTATGCATTTCGTCATGTTAAACCTCGATGACAAGGCGCAGAAATTTGAATCTCTTTTAGATGTATGAAATCCATCCAAAGCGACAAATTTCGGGGACGATATAACACCAAAATCAGAAATTTTGAAATTTTCTTATTTTGAGTAGAGATGTATCTTTAAGCGCCGTAACAGGGAATTGTGTGAAACGCAGAGGTGACTGACAGGCAATAAAATCATATATCAGCCCCAACACGCTCACGGCAAATAGGCCGAGTTCATCGCTCTCCATACTAAGAAACGTTAAACTTTGACAACTACCTCAAATCCGTAGAAAAAAGGGCACAGAAGTAAACGAACTCATTTGAAGAGCAGCTGCAGGTATTAACAATAGACCAGAATACGTATACACGCCAGCTGCATATAGCGAAACAAAAAAAGGTATATGTTATTGAAAGACTCAAACGGTCAGCGACAGGACTTCGACCTTACTGAGAAGAGAGAAAGCTGGGAGTAATGTCCGAACACAAGCAAGAAGTGTTGAAAGGAAGTTTGGTAAGGCCTGTAAGTAACAATAGTTTATGCCATTAGAACAACCAAATGCACGAAAACAATACTTGACGAGAAAGTTAAGGGTTGTTTTGTTTACTCCAAAAAAGTGACAGGCAAGAATTATTGCTACAGTATCTAGCAGCGACAACGACCTCAGTGTAGTGACCTAGGGAAGGAATCTGGTAGGAATCCAAAGGCCTATCAGAGAAGTTCTTTCGGAAAAATAGGTGGTCTCTAAATCTGAAGAGTCGTAAAGTAGAACCAATTGGAAAACAGCGTTAGAAAAATCGGAAGTAAGTGGGAGAAATATGGAATTCGATATAGGGACGCGAGAAAGGCGCGCTCGGGGAGTTTAACTAAACATTTTGACGGAAACGGGAGTGTAAGTCCGCGACCGAGATTCCCATAGTTATTGGACTTAGAGAAATTCGGTACGATGGTTAGAAAAGTAAGCTCGTACTAGAACAGATTTCGGTAAGGAGAAAAACTGTAATTTTACTAGTGATGTACAAGTGAATTAATACAACACAAATGATAATTAAATAACGCTGTGATTTAGTTGTGCAAATACGCAACAATAACTTCATCATCGAGTAACATTTCGAAACGAACTAAACCCGTAACAACAGTGATTCAAACCATAACGCAGTTAATAAATAATAATTAACAATGGCTGTAGAAGCGAATAACTATAATAACAATTAACGCGAACTAATTTGAGAGAGTGAAGTTTGGTGTTGTGCAGTGTCTTGTGACTCAAAGGAGACCACGTTACAATCTGCTAATCCAGAGGGAAATATCGCAGACACGCCAGACGATCAACATGACAACCACACAATATGAACTGCTACCAGATTTGGATACATACCACAAGTAAAATTTTCATGCCATAATTAGTATTAGGTCCACTGTCTGTTCACTTAAAGAACTCATAAGATTTAATTAAAGGATTAAGATAAAATTTTATTTAGAACAAAATTAAATCATATTAGGAAATTATGGAAATTAAGTTCATCTATAAGCACCGATTTTAAATGAATCCAGATCAATAATTAACAATGTCGTAATATATAATAATTTAAGAAAATTATTATTAAAAGTTTTGTCTTTGAATAAGAATTACAATATTTAAATTATTAGAGCTATGAATATGAGTAATGAAATAAGATTTATGAAAATGAATATGTTTATATTTTGATTAGAATTTATATAGTTCATATATAAATGATAAAGTATGATAATCAATCATAGCTAATTGTAATAAATTGAAGAACAATTTATAAGAAAATTTGAGCATTTATTTATATTTTACCCTGAGATAAAGAGCATATAAAATATTTTATTATTAAATTGGCGCTCCGGAACTGAGGGGCATATTTTAGTATTACATTGGCACCACAACAAAAGTGGGGCTTAATTAATTAAAAAGAGAAATACACATAAATTAAAATATGTCAATTAATTTATGCTGAATTTATAACAAAAGTAATTAAGTATTACATGTTTAGGGCTGTTTAATTTATATGGCAACGCCTATTGTTCTTGCGTATCAGCAGTTTGTGTTTGATATTTCTCTCGTTCAAATCGTGATGTAAACATTTTTCGTTAGCCGTCTTTACACGTTCTATTTATAAAACGTTACATATGTTCGAGTTTAGTCTGCGCCAGTCGACCGAGTAAATAAAAGAGAAAAGTGATATCGAACAAAACGTTCGTTACAAGCGCTATTCGGAAACTTCAAAACACTTTTTTAAAAAGTTCGGTTCTTTCTTACAATAGAAGCAATAAGATTACGTTCTAAAAATAAGTACGGTCACTTAATAACAGCTGATACATGAGAGAGCGTTAAAACTTGTTTCAGTAATGGAGTCCATTTATTTGATTTACAGCGCCAGTGGCAACTAAGTAGCGACGGGGGCCGGGGCCGTGGCGTGTGTATTATATTGTGCGTTTGTTTGGCGTCGTACTGTTGGAGGGTATCACACTCGCGGCGTGTGTGTGCCGCGGTGCCGTGCCGTGCGTACGATTACTAAACAGCTTCATTTTATTAATGTGTCGGCACGTCCGCGCGTTCGATCGTTTATTAGGCCAGTCGGAGCTTCCACGTGTAACAGCACCAAAACAAACAACAGGAACTGCGCTCCGCTGTTATTGCTACCGGCAGTATAAATAATAATAACATCGCTGCGTCCAGCGTAGCAGCGGCCTATGATTATGGTATACAAATGGCCTTGTATTTATCCAGTTTTTATATGGAAGCCGTGATTTATTATCGCGTTTCCAGCGTGCCGCGGTTACGATTCTCGCTGACGTCGCTGTTTTAATAATATCATCGCCGCACAGAGGTATAGAAAAACATTTTTTGTTCAAAATATTCTGGAGCCCTCAGTTCTTAAAGCATTCGAACAGACTTTTTAAAACACCAATAAATGAAGAAAAAAACGTTTCGAGGCGCACATTTTTAAATTTTGAACTTGACATTTTTGTAAATTACATTCTCTGGGCTCATTATTATGTGTCTCTAATTTGAGACGTTTACAACTCTAACATTACACCTCAAAGTCAGCAACCACAATAAACCTTTTCTGCCGTACACTCAGACTTATTTAACACAGTGGTGTATTTACGGGGGGGGGAGAACGTAAGCGGACCCCCCCCTCCAGAGAGTCGTAAAAGTTGAGGAATTTTGTTAATTTTTAGGGCTTTTTAAATTAATTTTTCAGCTGTAGAACTATACGCTAATAAAGTAGTTCTCGTTTTTACTTCCATGTTCCTTAAGGAAATGGAAGTATGGTGATGGCAATCGTGTTCGAGATTCTTGCAGATTCTGATTGTACTACACTCAAAACATGAAAAAAGTCAATTTTCGAAATGTGTGTGTGTGTGTGTGTGTGTGTGTGTGTGTGTGTGTGTGTGTGTGTGTGTGTGTGGATTTTTTTCTATGGCAAACGATAACAGCCGCAAATTCAAACAGAATCAAATAATGTTTTCCACACAACCCTGAATTATAGAGTTCTCAAGGCCTATTGTTTTTGGTTAAGATCGGTTAAGGGAAAGGGGTAGTTTACGTGCAGCGTTTTATGTTTTAACAAGGGTATTTTCTATGGCAAACGATAACAGCCCCAGATTCAAACAGAATCAAATAATGTTTTGCATACAGCCCTGAATTGTAGAGTTCTCTAGACCTATTGTTTTTGGTGAAGATCGGTTAAGGGAAAGGGGTAGTTTACCAGCAACGTTTTATGTTTTAACTAGGGTACTTTCTATGGCAAACGATAACAGCCGCAAATTCAAACATAATCAAATAATTTTTTGCATGCAACTCTGGATAGAAGAGTTCTCAAGACCTATTGTTTTTAGTGAAGATCTGTTAAGGGGAAGGGGTAGTTTACCTGCAACGTTTTTTTATCAAGGGTAATTTTTACTTCCATGTTCCTCAAGGAAATGGAAGTATGGTGATGGCAAAAAAAATCGTGTTCGAGATTATTGCCGAATCTGATTGTACTAAGTCTTACACTCAAAACATGAAAAAAAGTCATTTTTCGAAATGTGTGTGTGTGTGTGTGTGTGTGTGTGTGTGTGTGTGTGTGTGTGTGTGTGTGTGTGTGTGTGTGTGTGTGTGTGTGTGTGTGTGTGTGTGTGTGTGTGTGTGTGTGTGTGTGTGTGTGTGTGTGTGTGTGTGTGTGTGTGTGTGTGTGTGTGTGTGTGTGTGTGTGTGTCTCTATCTGTCTGTATATTTTTTTTCTATGGCAAACGATAACAGCCGCAAATTCAAACAAAATCAAATAATTTTGTGCATGCAGACCTGATTTGTAGAGTACTCAAGACCTATTGTTTTTGGTGAAGATCGGTTAAGGGAAAGGGGTAGTTTACCTGCAACGTTTTATGTTTTAACAAGGGTATTGTCTATGGCAAACGATAAAAGCCGCAAATTCAAACAGAATCAAATAATTTTTTGCATACAGCCCTGATTTGTAGAGTACTCAAGATCTATTGTTTTTGGAGAAGATCGGTTTAGGGAAAGGGGTAGTTTACCTGCAACGTTTTTTTATCAAGGGTAATTTTTTCTATGGTAAACGATAACAGCCGCAAATTCAAACAGAATCAAACAATGTTTTGCATACAGCCCAGAATTGTAGAGTTCTCAAGACCTGTTGGTTTTGGTGAAGATCGGTTAAGGGAATAGGGCTGTTTACCAGCAACATTTTATGTTTTAACAAGGGTAATTTTTTCTATGACGAACGATAACTGCCGTAAATTAAAACAGAATCAACTACTCTTTTGCTTACCTTTTTGAATTATACAGAACTCAAGGTCTGTTGATTTTGTTGAAGATCGGTTAAGGGAATGGGGTAGTTTACCTGCAACGTTTTATATTTTAACTAGGGTATTTTCTATGGCAAACCATAAGAGCCGCAAATTCAAACAGAATCAAATAATTTTTTGCATACAGCCCTGAACTGTAGAGTACTCAAGACCTATTGTTTTTGGTGAAGATCGGTTAAGGGAAAGTAGTTTACCTGCAACGTTTTTTTATCAGGGGTAATTTTTTTCAATGGCAAACGATAACAGCCGCAAATTCAAACAGAAATAAATAATGTTTTGCATACAGCCCGGAATAGTAGAGTTCTCAAGGCTTGTTGGTTTTGGTGAAGATCGGTTAAGGGAAAGGGGTAGTTTACCTGCAACATTTTATGTTTTAAGAAGGGTAATTTTTTTGACGAAAGATAACTCCCGTAAATTCAAAGAGAATCAAATAATGTTTTGCATACTTTTCTGAATTGTAGAGAACTCGAGGCCTACTGATTTTGGTGAAGATCGGTTAAGGGAAAGGGGTAGTTTACCAGCAACATTTTATGTTGTAACAAGAGAAATGTTTCCATGACGAACGATAACTGCCGCACATTCAAACAGAATCAAATATTTTTTTGCATGCATCGCTGCATTGTAGAGGACTGAAGGTCTATTGATTTTGGTGAAGATCGGTTAAGAGTAGGGGTACTTTACCTGCAACATTTTATGTTTTAACAAGAGTAAAGTACTTAATTTTGATAAATAAAGTATCCTGATAAGAAGCTCATAATAATCCACTGTAGAAACGTAGATGAAATATTTATAAATGAAGAGGTTAGGTGAACGGGGTGGAGGTAATTTTCTTTTAATGAAAATTATAGTTGAAGAGGGAGGGGATAATTGTTTATATGTGTACTACGTTATCGGCAACAAAGAAGTAGTTTTTTATTAAAATTCCTTCCCGGGCTCTTTAGCTTTAGTCCAGTGTTTTCTGAAAAACCAGACTTTTCGGCAGTGCCATCGACTGCCATCATCAGTGAAAATCGAGTGCGAAAACGTGAGGTGGTATACGTTAGTGACCACAGTACTGTGGTTAAGGCTGAAGCAATAAGTAGAAAGAAGTAGTTTCTATGGAAATATTTCATTTCGAATATGATTTTAAATATAAATCTTAGAACATGGAAGTCATGTATGGATCTCCATTCCGATATTTTTCTATGGCAAACGATAACAGCCGCAAATTCAAACAGAATCAAATAATGTTGTGGACGCAGCCTTGAATTGTAAAGTTGTCAAGACCTGTTGGTTTTAGTGAAGATCGGTTAAGGGAAAGGGGTAGTTTACCTGCAACATTTTGTTTTAATAAGGGTAATTTTTTATGACGAACGATAACTGCCGCAAATTCAAACAGAATCAACTACATTTTTTGCATACCTTCTTGAATTATACAGAACGCAAGGTCTGTTGATTTTGTTGAAGATCGGTAAAGGGAAGGGGTAGTTTACCAGAAACGTTTTATGTTTTAACAAGGGTAATTTTTTTTTTTTTGACGAACGATAACTGCCGCAAATTCAAAGAGAATCATAGAATTTTTTGCAGAATTGTTTGCATACGGTCCTGAATTGTAAAGAAGTGAAGGCCTGTTGATTTTGGTGAAGATCGGTTAAGGGAAAGGGGTAGGTTACCGGCCACTGTTCATGTTTTAACAAGAGTAATTGTTCCTATGACGAACGATAACTGCCACACATTCAAACAGAATCAAATATTTTTTTGCATGCGTCCCTGAATTGTGGAGGACTGAAGGCCTATTGATTTTGGTGAAGATCGGTTAAGAGAAAGGGGTAGTTTACCTGCAGCGTTTTATGTTTTAACCAGAGTAAAGTACTTAATTTTGATAAACAAAGTATCCTGATAAGTAGCTCATAATAATCCACTGTAGAAACGTAGATGAAATATCCATAAATGAAGAGGCTAGTTGAATGGGGTGGGGGTAATTTTCTATTAATGAAAATTATAGTTGAAGAGGGAGGAGAGAATTGTTTATGTGTGTACTACGTCATCGGCAACAAAGAAGTAGTTTTTTGTTAAAATTCCTTCCCGGGCTGTTTAGCCGTAGTCCAATGGTTTCTGCAAAACCAGACGTTTCGACAATGCCATCGACTGCCATCATCAGTGAAAATCGAGTGCGAAAACGTGTGGTGGTATACGTTAGTGACCACAGTACTGTGGTTAAGGCTGAAGCAATAGAAAGACGTAGTTTCTATGGAAATATTTCATTTGGAATATGATTTTAAATATAAATCTTAGTACATGGAAGTCATGTATGGTTCTCCATACCGATATTTAAATATACAGACAGATTTATTACACCGCGTTTGCGTATATGTTTCAAATATGAAATGTAGGAAAATCAATTCAGTCAATAACTAACCTGTAAACAATGTTTCAATAACGCTTATGTTTGTGTCTTATTACCGATTACTTTAATGGGACTGATTTCAGCCACTTTGAAGATAGTAATGTTGATTAGTCTTAACTTAATTTTTTTTTCTTTTGTATGAAGCCGACCCGATCCCGGACCCCCCCCCCAGGCATAATTCTAGATACATCACTGATTTAATATGCTTTCATGAATATGTGTTAATGTGACACGGTGCAATCAATACGGACAGGGTACATATAAAGTTGATACTTTCTAAACAAAAGTAAATTGTAGTCTAATAATTTTCACATTACTGATCAAAATAAAACTAGTGTGATTGTGGCAGAGGCAAAATGAAATATTTTATAGTAAATGGCTTTTTAATTCATTGTTTTGAAATTCGGAACAAAATGAAAGAATGTGGTAATGTGGTAAAATGTGTGATTTTTTACGGTTGCAGTACTTTCTATAACTTATATTCTTCTTTGATTACCTGCTCAACACAATGAAACCGTTTCTCTGCAGTTATTTCATTTATTGCCTTCTCTACCAACAGCTGATATCAGGCAGCTTACATGTTGTGTTGTGACGGGCAACATATCCTTTCAGCTGGCTCCATATTAATTCAGTAGGATTGAGAAAGTAGGAACTAGGAGGAAGTCTTAGCGTGCCATGCAGTATCATCTACTACGAACTTATTAAATTTGTGTTCGTTTTGTTTCATTAACTCTAAAAGGTCAGTTTTCACGTAACTTTTTTCAGAACGTATTTTTTTTGTTTTAATTAAGCCAGACGACAGTATTGGCTTTTGCCACGGACTATTTGGAATACGTTCAGCGGTCATCACGGTAATCGTAAACTTGACTCTTAACATTAATCATAATCGAAGATGACTAAACGTTATAATAGAAATTGCCTATCATAGTGATACCAACTGGTCAGACAATTCGCACATAATTGTACAGACATTCTGCGCTTGCGCATAACACAATGTACAAAGAGTGTTTAACGGCCTTGTCCAATAGCGTTCTAAATGAGCGCGCGCGTTTGTTTACGTCAGGAATGAATTAAGAACGGAAAGAGTATAAACTAGTGGTTCTCAACTTTTTCAAATCCGCGACCCACCTTGGAGGATATTACACTTCATCAACCGCCCCCTCGGGACCCAGCAGTGGATCGCGCCTCATTGGTTGAGAAACGCTGATATAAACCATCTGGGCACGCGAGCTACAATAGACTGGTAGACGGCAAACGTGTGTTGCAATTACAACAGTGAGTGTATGAACGTAAGGTGATTGTTATAATCGATCGTCATATTGACCTGTACGTGCCACGGGTTCGAGTATCCGTGACAACGACCCGTACGCGATTAGCGAGCAGCGTTGTATCGCGCGTTATCGTCGATTGTGACTACAATGTTAGTACTTCAGATATCGTGTAGATATGTCGTCACCATTGTTGATACGCACTCACACAACTGGATAAGTGTAGAAGGCAGTGACAAGGCCACTGTCAAGTGTGAAGCATTTTTAGCGACCGTATTTTATGTTATCCGGATTACGTGTTCATTGTTTTTATTAACCGTGCGTGTACGATGGTAATCTACAAACAAAACAAATACTTGTGTGTCTGGAATGTCAGCGATGTAGTAAATGAGACGCGTCTAGTTAAATTAATATTAGAAAAAAACAACATGAAATTTGATGTCTTAGCAAACCAGCGTAAATGGTTTTTCTGACGCCAGTCTATAGACGTCTCGGATTCTATTCCCAGACAGCACCGTGTAAGTTTTTCCTTCGGATCGACTCGCCACATACATCGACCTGTGGAAACATTTTACGACATACACGAGTTGGCGGCTGAATAGTGCTGGCCACGCTACCGTTCTTGTATGCGTACAGCTCGAGCTTGGCAGTCTACGCTGTTTTCCAGAACTATTTCTGTAATACAAAAAGAATCTATTACTTGTAAGTTTCCTAAGCTGTACAACCTGTATACTGTTTTGAACGATATACATTTATTATTTATTCGTTAATATCAGATTTATAGGAGAGGTTTTCTATTACATAAACAAGATAAGATGTCTATAGGAGAGGATTTGCATTAATCAGGGAGTGCGCCAAGGCTAGAGCATGTTTCCAACACTATTTAATATGTATAATTGATCACATAGTTAGAGAGTGGAAGTTACGAATGGATCCTGGAATAAAAATAAAAAATAAAACATACATGAATATAATGTTGTTTGCCCGTGATCAAGTAGTCGTCCAGAACAACGAATGCGAGCTGTAGAGATCAATGTTCTAGTTACAGGATGTCTGTTCAAATTTCAACTTAAAAATTTCTGAGCAGAAGATAAAAACTAGGCATTTATGGGCAAATGCCCTTTGCGAAATAAGATTGTATTGGATAATAAGAGTACAGAGCAGGGGCGGATCCAGAGAGGGGGCAATCCCCCCCCCCCGAGAATCTTACTTGGTAAACAGTGGCCCTATTTACACATAGTAAAGTTTTAGTAGGTTGGTAACCAACTAACCAAGTGCCTGTTTACGCAAATAAAGACACTGTAACTTTATGCGTGATATCTTATAATGTTAAAATATTTTAAAACGCATTCTCTACACATATACAGTAGCCGCGAATGACTTTGATTCTATTAAGTGGCTGATTCTAACAAGTGGTAAGAATATTATAAATGCATTAAACGGTATAGGAACAAATCGGTACCAGTAACTGTGATCACATTAAGCGGCGGTCACTGTATTTGATTTTTATTATTTTTTCAAATATGTTCACCGTCCATTTAATAGTAATTTCTTGTCGTCTGTAAAATTTTAATATAATACTGTTATAAAAAAACGACATTTCTTCTTTTATTAAACAGAACTTATTATGATTCATTCCATCCCATTCTATAGCTATTAAGTATGTCATACTTTATTTTGTATAAAAACAGGTTTGAAGGTAATAACCAATGAAGCTATTACCGTGATCTACAAAATGAGTGCGAATTTACTGAAGAGTAACATCATGAAGAGCAAACATATAGCCCTACTACACTCTTTGTGTAACACTTGTTTTAGATAATAAAGAAAAGTAATATATGTCATAAAAATTTATCAAGTTTACGTTTACACATAATTTAATACGTATAAATAGACAATAAATTGTGCTTTTATGACTTATGTTTACAACAAAATTTCGGGGGGGGGAACCCCCCCGACCACCGGTTTGCCCCTCCCGACATTAACCTTTGGATCCGCCCCTGGTACAGAGCAGCTGTCACATTTCCGCTATCGTGGTTATGACATCACGTATGATGCGGATAACGATGTTGGTCGCAAGTTGACTAAGTTTCAGTCAATACGTGGCACAGTTCGTCGAGTGCTGTCAACAAAAACAAGGAAAGAGACTCGACTAAAATTTTACTAGACAATGACTGTGTCAGTGAAATTGTGTGGTTCTGAAACTCGGATCCCAGGGAAAAACATCTGAGTAGGATACAGGCGGTCGGAGATGAGATTCTTGCGATCTGTTGAAGGTCACACGAAGAGACTGGCTTTACAATGAAGAGGTGAACATTTTGAGTATCCAAGATCGTATTGCAGAGAACAAAAAGTGACGGTTTGGTCATCCGAATAGGATGCCTAAGAAAGTTTGGCAATACAAGCCTATTGCACAGCGAAGAGTAGGAACACCTTCAATATTTAGAGGATGCGAGCATACGTCGTTTGTCATGTTTTACGTTTTTTTTCTTTTTCTGGAAATATAACTTACAACCCTTTTTGAATACGATGTAAAGTTAGCAAGGGGAATTGACAGGTATTAATTTTGTTAATTGTTAAATATACCGAGATCGTATTTGGATAGAATTTTTCATAAGTTGATTGGCACACTTGTACCTTTACAATTTTTCCGTCATTTTTGGTCCGTGATGCCACTAAATTTAAAACGTTTACTGTTTACATTCAGGGTTGGGTTAGAAGTTCTTTAGTCCGATACCGGACTGGATTTTTTAAATTGTTTCAACATTTTTAGACATGTTTCGGACATGGTGTTTTCAATTTCCAACACTGAATACTGTTTTCTCAGATTTTGAGTAAAAGTTTCCTTTAGGCTGGTGGTCAAAACGGATTTGTACAATTTATAGAAATTTACGATACCCTTTTTGCGCCCTGGTGTACTAAAATTTTGAAATTTCAAAAATTGGACACTGTGTTCAGAATATGGATAAGATTCTCTTTAATTCGATACCCTTCGTAGATTTTTGCGAGCTTTTTTTGTTTAATTTCGACTCTTTAACGTGTTTGCCTCCTGCACGTCTCAAAAACAATAGTGGTCTAAAGGTAATGGTATGGAGCAGCATGCTAAGCTTTTCGGAAATCGGTTGTTGCATTCAAGTGTTGCCGTGAGTCTTCTTCCAAACAGTTAGACAGACAAAACTAATGCCAAACGGTCGAGAGAGAAGCGAGAACGCGCTTGGCTTCTTCTTCTGTAATATAATCTAAGTGGAAGTCAGACCGTGTAGAACCAGCGTTACTTTTTATCGTTAGAGCATAGAGTTAACAATCTTATAACGTGACTTCTTGTGTCTGGAATCGAAAGGGCGGAACTCGTAAAACAGTTTTACAACGTTCGTTTATGAAGCGCATAGTTCTTTAAACCAGTTCATTTCCGCTATAACGTAAGCCAGTAAAGTGAATTTATTACCGCGGGATGTTTATTAACGATCAGACTTTGGAGAGATTAGCGAAACAGAAAACCGGAAATATGAACTATTAACACATCAATCGCCGGAGCCGTCTGTATGTTTGGGTAGCACAGACGTATCATTGGTGTTTGTTTGGACGGCCGCTCCTGGACGCTCGACGCAGCCGGACTTGTATTCAATAAAGCAGACCGTTTATGTCATAAAAACCATTCGAGCACTTGTGTGATCAAAAACCTCATTTTAGTGACAAACTTTTAAAATTTTAGCCCTACTTGATGCATAGTTTACATTTCACAGCTAATCGAGTAAGCCGTCCTTAGGTGTATTAGGCGATATTTTGTCATTCTGGATTGCAAGATTAAAGAACATGGATTAAAGTTTGTGTAAACTGTGAGATAAACTATTCTGACCTGGTAAACGTGTTCACAAGGCTTCTGGTGAGACTCCTGTGCGTGAACGAAGCTTCAAAGACTGCCGTAAATAAGTTGAAGGTTGTGATTGTCAGATGTTTTTGTGTTCCACGAAATTTCATCGCTAGGCGCAGTGGTAAATAAAAGAGTACTATTCGGACGTTTTACGCCATTTGTATGAAGCTGTTCATAGAAAACGGTCAGATTTACGGAAGAATAATTTATCAAAATTGCAGCCCGATAATGCGCCTAGACGCACGTCATTGCTTGTTAAGAATTTTTCCAGAAAAGGCAAAAGAAAACGTCATAATGATGACACGGCAACTGCCGTATTCACCAGACGTGTCCGAAGGCAATCTTTCCTCCTCCCAATAGTGATAATTTCCACGAAAGGACCGTTGAAGACGTAAAACAAAAATCGCTAAGCGAGGTCAGGGCTGTCCCAAAAAGTGGATGCTTGAAATATTTTGAAGACTTCAAAACGACTGGCTTAATCGTGTTACATTCGACTGAGACTACTTTGAAGGGGGCAGTATAAGTGTCGATAAATGAAGGTATGGTTTTTAAAATAAACATGAATTGCAATATACGCGACTCGACTCATATAAGAAACGAGTATATTAGACGAGAACTTGATATAGTTTCCCTAAATGATCTCATTCGGAATTATAGAAGTTTCTGGTAACAACATCTAGAAAGAATGGGCAATACCCGCTTTCCGAAGGTGGATTATGAATATGAGGCGGTTGGAGAAGATCTTTAGGCAGGCCAATCACAAGATGGCGGGAGTCATGAGGCCTGAACAGGAGAAATCCTATCCATGAAGTGATGATGATAAATTGCATGAACTTTTCGATCAAACGAATACGGCCTCGGCCACAAGGATGACAGTCGCCATCATTCAACGGTTATCAGTGGCAGTTTATTTTTTTATCTCGTAACCGTGTAATTAGTTGTTGTCATGTTTCTGCATATCATTAAGCAACGGCTACACCGATAGCAGAATGACGACGATATGACAGGTTGGCTCCGTTGAATGTGATTGGCTGCGGTTGATGAATTCAAATTGTGCCAACGGCGACTCTAAATGGTATTCTCATCTTGTAAACAGTGCAATTAATCGGTACACTGAGACAGTGTCTGCCATTGCCTTGCCTCACGTTTAAGAACACGTTGTTACATCAGAGGTTTCGGACAGTTATCCTATTGACTCTAGACCATACTTTCCTTTATATGTTGAAAACTGGAGATACCTTTAATAATTTACAGAAATATAAGCAATAATATTAGTAATAGCAACTTTCGTCCTTGGTCCGTTGCTCCTCCATTCAGTGAATAGGCAGCTTGGTGTGCCCCTTTTCTGGTTTACCTAAGCGCGGCTTATCCTTGATAAAGTCGACCCATCGTGTCGTCGTCATTTTGCTCTCGACGGAGCCACTGTTTAATGGTATGCAGAGACGTGTCAACAACGTAAAAACACGGAGGCGAGATTAAAAATTATCCTTCTGACCGAGGCAACTATGCCTAAATTTCGGAAGCTTCAGTACGGATCCGTTTTGAAGTCGGCAGTGTTCACGGAACGGTGTTACTGGAACTCGCTGCAGACAGATACTGTTTTTAGGTTAAACTTGCTACTAGCTTTGTTTATGTTTACTTAATATACAAATCGAGGCATGTTTATACGACGGCGCCAACAGAGTGCGCTGTCAAAGTGCGGTAAAGAAATAATCAGGCGTACTTAGCGCTTGAAAAACATGTTTGAATTGGTATCCAAGTCACTTATTGACAAAATCTGTATAATATTTACCGTATTTTATCCGTCGTGTGACTTCGTGTTGCGTTCGAATGGTTTACGCGTTTCGAAACATATGTTCCGTCTTCAGAAATAAAAAAGTGGCAGGTAAACTACCCCTTTCCCTTAACCGATCTTCACCAATATCAATAGGCCATAAGTTCTCTACAACTCAGGCGCATATGTAAAAAATTATTTGATTCTGTTTGAATTTACGGCAGATATCGTTCTTCATGAAAAACGTTCTCTTGTTAAAACATCAAATGTTGCAGGTAAACTACCCCTTTCCCTTAACCGATCTTCAACCAAATCAACAGACCTTGAGATATCTACAATTGAGGAAGGTATGCACAAAATTAATTGATTCTGTTTAAATGTTCGTCATAGAAACAATTACTCTTGTTAAAACATAAAATGTGGCAGGTAAACTACCCCTCTCCCTTAACCGATCTTCACCAAAATCAACAGATCTTTAGTCTTTTACTATTGATGAACGTATGCAAAAAAATATTTGATTCTGTTTGAATGTGCGGCAGTTATCGTTCGTCATAGAAACAATTACTCTTGTTAAAACATTAAAATGGCAGGTAAACTACCCCTTTCCCTTAACCGATCTTCAACAAAAACAATAGGTTTTGAGAACTCTACAATTTAGGGCTGTATGCAAAATATTATTTGATTCTTAGTGCGTAGGCTTTCACGGCCGGTGTCATTACAACTATTTTCTAAAACTTCCGGGCTGAAAGGCCGTGGTCGATTGCTTAAAATGCTTGTTCCCAGTCCATTGGGAGACGTGTTCGGCGTATCATCTATCGAACACATTTCTTTTTTTCTTTTGCTACTGAAGATGGCCACCGGTGGTGCGGCCGAAACGTTTAGCAGCATTTTAAGCAATCGACCACGGCCTTTCAGCCCGGAAGTTTTAGAAAATAGTTGTAATTATTTGATTCTGTTTGAATTTGCGGCTGTTATCGTTTGCCATAGACATAGAAAAAAATCTATAGACAGATAGACACACAGACACACACACAGACACTTTTCGAAAAATGACTTTTTTTCATGTTTTGAGGGTAGTACAACCAGAATCTGCAATAATCTCGAACACGGTTTGTTTTGCCATCACCATACTTCCATTTCCTTATGGAACATGGAAGTAAAATATCGGTATGGAGAACCATTCATGACTTCCATGTTCGAAGATTTATATTTAAAATCATATTATAACATCTTCTCCTGTGTTATAACTTAGGGAACCCGCAATAATTGGTTCTGCCAATTATTCAGGCTGCCTTACTTGTGACGAGCTGAAACTTAATCAGAACAACAAACAATAAATATACAAGGATTCAGGGAAGGGGAGACTGTTGATTTATGCACTCAGTATAGTATGTACTCCTGATGACATCTCTTTATTACATATTGTATTATTTTCTCTACTTAAAATTCTCGACACATATGCTTCAATAGCTTACAGTTTACATGATGATTATATTTTATTCTTTACAAGGCCCCTTAAAATAAGATGTACATGAATTTAATTAATTCTCCGGATCCGGGATTTCCTCTAATACGTTAAGAATGGTTACCTCGCCATATAAGCTTTCAAAATTTTGCCATTTGAAGAATGGTCTTTATTAATCTTTTAAACAATAAGGCTTTACAGTTTAGAGCTATAACTCTTTTACTAGGGATAAGTATACAAGTTATGAGTATACAATTACTGTTATACAATTACTTAAAATGTCTTAATGTGGTTAAATTAATTGTCTTTTGTTGAATATAATATTTAGTATTTCATAAGCACGGAAGGCTTGCCTCCGTGTCACCTCTTTTGATGTCTTCCAGCTCTGCGTTATTCCAGTCGTAGGTCCTCGGTTGCAGCATGTTTGAAGTAGGTCAGGTGTCTCTCATTATCTTCGTATCCGGGAATGGTGTAGTCCTGAAGTCTTTTAGATCATGGTGTCTCCTGGTTCTCAGCTCTTGGCTAACTGATAGTAATAGCTCGTTGATCTGAATGATTAACACAGAGTTTCATTCACCTGTATCCACTTCACATGATAGTTTGATTGTAGCACTTCACTTCATGGGATTACCACAGTTTTAATTACATAAGTATTATATTTTAAGATTTCAGAAGAGATGTCACCGGCGCTAAATTTTAGTTATTCATTCTCACTCGTTTACACCATACTTATATGAGTCGCGGTTCAACTACATTAACGCAACACATTGTTTAATAGTAAAAAGAATGCGTCAGTGTCTTAACTGACGGATTAATTACATTTTGTAATAAACTATTTTTAACGTAGCACATATCGGCAGTACACAGCTTACTGTTTGACCGCTCCCTAGCAAGTGGGCGAAAATAGTTAGGGGTGAGAGTATTAATCTCGCGACGGTTCAACTCAACATAAAAATAGTTCCAAGTTTCTTTTTTATTTAAAGGACTAAAATTAGATTAAATAATTAAGTAGAGAGATTCTTAGTTACAATTGCTATCAAAGTACATTATAGTAGTCTAGTTTAATTATTTAAATAATAATCAATTTACAATTATTTTTAGTTAGTTAAGGGGTTGGAAAACAAGTTGATTCTGGTTAGCGCCTGTTTCTGCAGGATTAATTAACAACCTCTACCCTTTCTGTACACTCGTAGTCCTTTTAATATATTATTAGACTTTCATTTAAATATTATTATTATTTAATGATTACAATAAGCTTTAGGTAAAAATGTGAGATTTTATTAAACACTTAAAATTTATCAACCTATACACTATCAACTTAATTAATTAATTTATTTTTATAAATAAAATCGTCACAATATTAGAAATGAAATACTTCCATAGAAACTACTTTTTTCTACTTATTGCTTCAGCCTTAACCACAGTACTGTGGTCACTAACGTATACCACCTCACGTTTTCGCACTCGATTTTCACTGATGATGGCAGTCGATGGCACTGCCGAAAAGTCTGGTTTAGCTGAAAACATTGGACTACGGCTAAACAGCCCGGGAAGGAATTTTAACAAAGAACTACTTCTTTGTTGCCGATAACGTAGTACACATATAAAAAATTCTCCCCTCCCCCTTCAACTATAATTTTCATTAATAGAAAATTATCCCCACCTCGTTCACCTAACCTCTTCATTATAGATATTTAATCTACGTTTCTACAGTGGATTATTATGAGCTACTTATCAGGATAAGTAATTTATCAAAATTAAGTACTTTTTTACTTTGTTAAAACATAAAACGTTGCAGGTAACCTACCCCTTTCGCTAAACTGATCTTCACCAAAATCAATAGAACTTCAGTCCTCTACAATGCAGGGATGCATGCAAAAAAATATTTGATTCTGTTTGAATGTGCGGCAGTTATTGTTCGTCATGGAAACATTTCTCTTGTTAAAACATAAAATGTTACTGGTAAACTACCCCTTTCCCTTACCCGATCTTCAACAAAATCAACATACCTTGAGTTCTCTTTAATTCAAAAAGGTATGCAAAAACGTAGTTGATTCTGTTTGAATTTACGGCAGTTATCGTTCGTCATATAAAAAATTACCCTTGTTAAAACATAAAATGTTGCAGGTAAACTACCCCTTTCCTTAACCGATCTTCACCAACACCAATAGGTCTTGAGAACTCTACAATACAGGGTTGTATGCAAAACATTATTTGATTCTGTTTGAATTTGCGGCTGTTATCGTTTGCCATAGAAAAAAATGACCCTTATTAAAAAAACGTTGCCGGTAAACTACCTCTTTCCCTTAACCGATCTTCACCAAAACCAACACGTCTTGAGAACTCTACAATTCAGGGCTGTATGCAAAACATTATTTGATTCTGTTTGAATTTGCGGCTCTTATCGTTTGGCAAAGGAATTACTCATGTTAAAATATAAAACGTTGCAGGTAAACTACCCCTTTCCTTTAACCGATCTTCAACAAAATCAACAAACCTTGAGTTCTGTATAATTCAAAAAGGTATGCAAAAGAGTAGTTGATTCTGTTTTAATGTACGGCAGTTATCGTTCGTCATAGAAAAAATTACCATTGTTAAAACATAAAATGTTGCAGGTAAACTACCCTATTCCCTTAACCGATCTTCACCAAAACCAACAGGTCGTGAGAACTCTACAATTCAGGGGTGTATGCAATACATTATTTGATTCTGTGTGAATTTGCGGCTGTTATCGTTTACCATAGAAAAAATTACCCTTGATAAAAAAACGTTGCAGGTAAACTACCCCTTTCCCTTAACCGATCTTCACCAAAAACAATAGGTCTTGAGTGCTCTACAAATTAGGGCTGTATGCACAACATTATTTGATTCTGTTTGAATTTGCGGCTGTTATCGTTTGCCATAGAAAATACCCTTGTTAAAACATAAAAAGTTGTAGGTAAACTACCCCTTTCCCTTAACCGATATTCACCAAAAACAATTCGTCTTGAGAACTCTACAATTTAGGGCTGTATGCAAATAATTATTGGGGTTTTTAACAAAAAACTACTTCTTTGTTGCCGATAACGTAGTACACATATAACAAATTCTCCCCCCCTCGTCAACTATAATTTTCATTAATAGAAAATTACCCCCACCTCGTGCACCTAACCTCTTAATTTATAGATATTTCATCTACGTTTCTACAGTGGATTATTATGAACTTCTTATCAGGATAATTTATTTATCAAAATTAAGTACTTTACTCTTGTTAAAACATAAAACGTTGCAGGTAAACTACCCCTTTCTCTAAACCGATCTTCACCAAAAGCAATAGACCTTCAGTCCTCTACAATCCAGGGATCATGCAAAAAATATTTGATTCTGTTTGAATGTGCGGCAGTTATCGTTCGTCATGAAAACATTTCTCTTGTTACAACATAAAATGTTGCAGGTAAACTACCCCTTTCCCTTAACCGATCTTCACCAAAATCAATAGATGTTGAGTCCTCTACAATTCAGGAATGCATGCAAAACATTATTTGATTCTGTTTGAATGTGCGGCAGTTATCGTTCGTCAAACAAAAATTACCCTTGTTAAAACATAAAATGTTGCAGGTAAACTACCCCTAACCTTATTTCCTCGAAAACCTCATATTTTTATTTAAACCTCATTATTTCCTCCCTAACCTTATATATTTAAATCCTCGAAACTGTCATCATATTTAAAACGTAATAATAAGTATACGTAAATAAACATAATATTAATAATATTAATAATAATAATAAGATGATAATAATAATAATAATAATAAGTCATTCTTTTTTTGACATGTTTGTGCAAAGTATAAGCAGAATTAACCAGGCTAAAATTGGTTTCAACAAACAGAAAAACCTCTTCACTTCAAACACTATCAGCCTAAAAATAAGGAAGAATCTAGTAAAGACATACGTGTGGAGTGTTGCCCATATAGGGGAGTGATTCTTGGACAATTCGAGAAAGTGACAAGAAAAGACTTTGAGACCTGGTGCTACGGAAGAATATTCAGTATAAGCTGGAGGGAGAAGATAACGAATGAGGAAGTATTTAGAAGAACGCAGGAGGAGAACGGCTTTCTATGAAATTTAAAAGGCAGAAGAGCGAAGTTTATAGGGCATATACTACGACACAATTAAGAGAGTTAAGAAAATAATAGAAAGAACAAATGAAGGAAGAATCACAGAAGACGACCCCGTTTAGACTACATGAAACAGCTTATGGTCGATACGAACTGCACATCATATTGTGAGTTGAAAAGACAAGCAGAGAAGCGTGAAGAATGGGGGCTGCTGCAACCAGCCTATGGGCTGCTAACCTAGTAGAGAAGAAGATGCAAAATATGCGAAAGGTTAAAGGTCAAAAGCGATATGCATACGTCCTAAAGGATGTTACGACTACTTGTACAACGTATGTATAATAAATGACTATATAACCTCGCTTTCAGATAGCATCAGATACTTGAATCACTCTCCTGATACAAGCTAATTATCATCGGGTGAGTAGTAATGTTTGATAAGAGGCCAACAATTATAAGCAAGCGATAACAAGTGAGAGTCGGTCAGTGTGTTTCTTTCAACAGATTCGGGGAAACAGCAGTACGTGTGTATGACTGTATCAAGTGTACAAAAATACAAGTGGATAAAGATGATTAATAGCAATGATGGAATATGTGATGAAGATATAAGACATAGATTAGTTTTAGGAAAAAGCACCATACGCCAATTAAACTCACTTGTATGGTCCACCAAAATCGGGCTACCGACAAAGATCAATATTTATAAAGCCATTGTTGAACCAATTACCACCTACGGGTCAGAATGTTGGACAATCAACGAAAAGAACCGCAGGAAGAGTGAAGCTGTAGAAATGGTCTATCTTAGACGAGCTTCCAGAGTTTCTCGTCTGGAACGTGTAAGGAATGACGTAATAAGGGAAAGAACAAATAGAAAAGGAACTGTAATAGAAGTTATAAAACGTAAACAGCTTTCCTGGTATGGACACCTAATGAGAATGAGTGAAGAAAGAATACCTGTGAGTGTGTTCAAATACATACCTAGCAACAGAAGGAGAAGAGGCAGACCTACATTAATATGGATAGAAGGTATCGACAGGAGTATGGAAGAAAAGAAGTGGGATCCCCGCCAGTATATATATAAAGATGATTAATGATCACTCGTTCAGGTAATTTGCAATGACCTGTTTCAGAATAAATTTGTAGAACCTAAATATCGTCCTGCGGCTTTCTGGACAGCTTCAAGGATTATGCGGGTGCCTGTTCCAACTTCATACTTCATTCCGTCTTCGTGTGGTCGTCTTATGTCTCGTGGGATTAATTAGTCACTCGTCATCCATCCTTTCTAAGTGAGTTCTCCACTGCTGTCTATATTGTTGGATTTTGTCATTCACTTGCATATATATTCGACCTCCAATTGAAATCCGACCGGTTTTTTGTTTGAACCTTACGAGTTATTAACCGTCTCCTGCACAAGTAACCAATCTGTTACAAGATAAGATAAGTGATGGGATTGCTGTCTTAAGCCTTCTCATCCGCCTGATTTTCTGTAGGAGTTTACTCGACAGTGCCGGATTTAAAGTTTTTTAGGCCCTAGGCTAAGTTTTCTGAGCCCCCCCCCCCGGCGTGACTTTGACGTAATATAGCCTAAGTACTGCAGAAGTAATTTCATGTCAGATTAATGCTATCAAATTTAAAACCTGTAGGCTACTATAAAAAAGCGTGCTTTCATTTAGCAAACTTTTTCAAAATATTAAGAACAATGCAAAACAATTGAGCAAATTAATTTATTTTTTAAGTAGAGTAACTTGACTAAGCTTATTCAGCAATTTATTTCAGAAGCTTGTTCATGATGAATACGTTTAGTGTACGGATTCAATTCTATGTTCATAAAGTTTTCACACTAATAAATATCAACGAAACAACACGCTGCCCACCACACAAAGCTAAAAACCTTCTTAAAATAAAAACATAACCTCAAATCGCAAACCGTTCAGTCACAAGGCAGATAAACAATGATAACAAACAAGGGTGGTACCACGGTCGTATAAATTCGGGGAAATAAGACGACTGAATCTTAGAAAAATGTGTTTTATTTAATAAAAGAGGCGTGTAATTCCAAAGATTTACTTTGGAATCCCCGGAATGTGATGATTGATTTTGAGAAAGCGATAAATCGGGCACTAGAAGAAGTTCTACTTCAGTCACATGTAATTGGTTGCCGCTTTCACTTAACACAATCTTGGTGGAGAAAAATACAAAACTTAGGTTTGGTTTGTGAAGAATAGGGATTCCGAAATAGGAAAGTGGTTAAAATTAACATTTGGCATGATCTTTTTACAACCTGACGAAGTGGGAGACTTTTTCGCCATGGAATTAGCTGAAACAAAACCTAACGACTGTAGAGTTGACACCTATGCAGATTATTTGGTTGAAATGTAGGCTTATGTGGACGAAGAAGCGAAATTCCCACCGCACATCTGGGCTTCTTTATCGGGAGACAGTAACAGGACCACAAATGCCTGTGAATCTTTTAATAGCCTAGTCATTTTAATCAAAAATTCTACCATAGTCATCCATCTTTGTATGTTTTTATAGACGCCTTACAGAGTATACAAATGGAAACGTACATAAAAATCCAAAGTTCGGAAAAGCCGAATAAAAGTAGAAGTGAAAAACAAAGTCAGCTGCGTCAAAGGACAATAGACATGTATAGGCGACAAGATATTTGGAGGCTGCAATATGCTAAAATTATGTCTAAGTGGAACAGTGCATGATACGAAACAGTACAGATGTTATTTTATAATTATTTATAAAAATATTATAAAAATTACTAAAAATAAAAAAATTATAAAAAAATTAATAAAAAAAGCATATATTGTAGTTCCGCTCGGCGGATATCTAAAACTGATGATCCCTAATAACCCATAAATATGCTTTGTATTTTAGTTTAAAATGTTGACATAAGTTTGACAAGCACTTTGAAAGTAAGTTTCACTATGCTGGGTGGGGGACGTGTTTCCTCTCTTTCCTCTTAAATTTACCTGTCGAACCCGAGCGGAGGTGTTATATGGGATTAAAGTCATAAAATAAGACCCGAGCGGAGCTGTAGAGCAGAGCGGTCGAGCGGAGGTGTAGTGCGCCCAAACCGCGTTAGCCACCTGTAGGTGTTGCCCATCCTCCACTACTTAGAGGTGGGGCTGGATAGTTCCCTTAATCAAGGAATGAGACCATAAGGCATATTAGGAGTCAAGCTTCAAAAAAAAAAAGAAAAATTAAAATTACTACGGTGGCAGCAGCCAGTGAGGAGAGGTTTTCGAGCACTGCACCTGCGCACTGCTCGTGACAGTTTGTTAACACAAACACACAATAAACAGAAGCAGCCCGATATCGAGCGTTTCGTCAACAGCAATCCATTAGTTTTCACACTTCGAGACGTTTCCAAACTTCTCCCTCCCTCGCGGTAATTAATACAGAGTAACAAAACCACGGGCGCACGTTTGTTTAATTTATTGGCGTTCACGCGTTGGAATCCGCCGGCGGGAACTTGTTTATTTCCTTCCGCGAGTCGCGTCGAACGGGACGCTTCGTTCACTCGCCGCTGATTAATAACAAGCTCATCTGTCAAGAATCTCGTGAATACACAGAGAAAGCGGGGAGAGAAGAAAGAACGGTGGGGGGGGGAGAACGGTAGTACCGTATTAGCATAACGTAATTGAAAGGTTTCTCTCCCGAACGGGGAAGTACAACTGGGGAAAATTACAAACCCGCCGCGGACCCGTCGCCCGATACTGCACTCCACACACGCTCTGTAATTTGGCAAATACGCACTTGTGACCGACCGCACTGTCATTGCTTCCCCTGCTGAATTCTTACACTTGTCGGCAGTTACAATATATTTGTCTATACCAGTCTTGTCTGGCAAAACTAGGAGCTGCTCCTTGGGGGGGGGGGGGTCGAAAGACTAGCTTAAAGATTGGAGCCGCGTATTCTCCTCACGGCAAATGAGAAATTCAGCATTCTCCCTATTTCTTCTTTTTTTCCTACACTTCAGGGATTAGGCAAGCGCCTGTCCCGACTTCCACATTATCAGATCCATTTCTTTCTTGGCCTTTCTACATCCCTTCTTCCAGAAGGCTTGTACTTGTTTACAATTACTGGTATTCTATCTTCATAAATGCGGCTTAAATGCTGTCTTCATTTTTCCGTGTATTCTTCAATTTTCTAGTTTAGATTATACATATTTAATTCTTTCCGTATATCTTCATTTCTTATATGATCCCTTCTTGTGCATCCTTTAACCCTTCTTAAAAATTTCAACTCTGCTGAGTGTATGTAGCTTTTATCTCTTTGTTTTGTAATTCAGGATTCACTGCCATATAATAGCACCGGATCAGCCATTGCTTTTTAGAATTTTAATTTAGTCTTTATCTTGTAGGCCTGTATTTTGTCAACATCAAAACTTATATCACAACCTAAATAGTTAAAATTTGAGGTCTGTGTAGCGGTCTGAGTTGGTCACCAGTCTGAGTTGATCAAATGACGTCACTGGCTTATGACATCAGAGATAAAGGAGGCCCTGGTAGCTGGTTTCCGCTGTCTCTGTGCCTGTCCAAGGTAGTGTGCGTTGTTTGTTTAATCATTCCTTGTGTTCGTTTAGACTACACATTCATACTTGAGTAATCTGTTTGCAGCAATGTAACAATTCAACAAACACTTAAAGAGGCGCGCTTTGGGTGCAGTCGCAGAAGGACCTGCCGTGCTAACCTTTTCAAATTCATAATCGTTAATGCGCAGGGACAGGGCACGAGTGTTGGCACCTACAACCATATATTTGGTTTTACAATATATTTGGTATGACCAATTAACCTTTATAACCAAGCCCATAGCCTTAGCGGACAACTCCAGTTCCCGAAAGGCTTCCTTTAAGCCAGATTCAGACCTACTTATGACGTCAATGTCATCGGCATAGGCCAGAAGCTGTACCTCCTTGTGAAATATGTGTCCGCTAGTTTGAATTCCTGAATCCCTGATGACCTTTTCTAGAGCTATGTTGAACAACAGACACGCTAAGGCATCTCCTTGTTTCAACCCATTCAATGTTTTTTAGGAGTTAGATAGATTTGATTGTATTCTTATTTGGCACTTAGAATTGGACATAACTACTCCAACCATACGCACCAACTTAGATGGTATATTCAACTCCTTCATTCCTTCATAGCTCTATATAGCATTTTCCGGTTGATTGAATCATATGCCGACTGGAAATCCACAAAGAGATGGTGAGTGGCCACTCCATATTCCAACGTTTTTTCTAGGATTTGCCTTAGTGTAAATATTTGGTCTGTTGTTGACCTATTCCTAGTGAATCCACATTGATATTCTTTTATGTTTTCCTCAGCGTAGGGAAGCAGCCTAGAAAATATGATGTTGGACAATACCTTATACGCTGCATTAAGTAGAGAGATGCCCCTATAATTTTTACATATGAGCGGATCACCCTTTTTATGTATTAAACACACCACCCCATTGTTCCACTCATCAGGCATTACCTCCTCCAGCCATATTCGCTCTATGAGATGGGCAAATTCCTTTATGAAATCTCCTCCTGCGCTCTTTAATAGTTCCCCTGGTAAACCATCGGAACCTGCTGCCTTGTTATTTTTAAGCTTTTCTAGAGTTTCATACACCTCGTCATAGGATGGCACCAACTCCTCTCTATCATCCTCGAATTCTCCTGCTTCCTCTTCATTCTCAAATGCCTCCATCGAAGCCTCCCCAACTGAGCCTAGCAACTCTTCGAAGATGCAGGTATCGTTTGCCATAGAAAAAAATCTACACACAGATAGACAGACAGACAGACACACACACACACAGACACTTTTCGAAAAACGACTTTTTTCATGTTTTAAGTGTAGTACAATCAAAATCTGCAATAATCTCGAACACGATTTTTTTTGCCATCACCATACTTCCATTTCCTTAAGGAATATGGAAGTAATAAGCGCTATTGCAACATTGTTTATAAGATACTTATTGACTTACTTGAATTTCCTATATTTCATATTTCAAACGTACACGCATATTCTGTGTAATAAATTTGTTTTTAGACCTCTATTTAAAAAAGGGGTACTACTGTATTAGCGTATACAGCTGTGAAATTAATAAAACAGCTTAAAAATTAGGAGATTAACAAAATTTCTTGTCAACTGTCGACCTTGTGGGGTGGGGTCCGGTCCCATTCCCCCCCCCCGTATATGCGCCCCTTCACGCTCTTAATTATTTCAGAGTAAATGTTACAGGTTTCTTACCAATTTCGCCGAACTGTGCGAGCTGATGTTTTCGTGGTTGGTAGCTCCAAATTCCAGAAGCTCATCTTTAAACACGGCGAATGAAGCATTCAAAATTGGATGGTCATATCGTCGCTTACTTTTATTGTCACTTCCTTCGGTCTTGTAGAATTAAACGACTACAGGATTAAAAGTATTCGAATTTAACGTAAACTCACTTGAATGAAAAAATAACTTAGTTTGTGTGTTAACCATTATTCCTTAAAGTAAATTATATGCAATCAGAAAGACAAGACTAATAGCAAAAATATTTTTGCAGTATGCAATAAACGTTATGTTTCGGCTTGCACAGAGTGGAGTATTTCGGGGATTCTCAGTACAAAATTAGTTTCTATCTGTTTCATGAAACTAAATTTATGTAATTATTTTCTAAAACTTCCGGGCTGAAAGGCCGTGGTCGAGTGCTTGATGTACTGCTAAACGTTTCGGCCGCACCACCGGTGGCCATCTTCAGTAGCGAAAAATTGTGTTCGAATAGATGACACGCCGAACACGTCTCCCAATGAACTGGGAACCAGCAACAGTGAGTTACGGCTACGATGCCTCTATTTATAACTTTTTGGCCGCTTAAGGTGTATCACGCGGACCAATGAGAAGCCAGCTCGTCATTCTCGATTCAGATTCAGACGGCTGAAGATGGCCACCGGTGGTGCGGCCGAAACGTTTAGCAGTACATCAAGCACTCGACCACGGCCTTTCAGCCCGGAAGTTTTAGAAAATAATCATAATGACACCGGCCGTGAAAGCCTACGTACTAAGATTAAATTTATGTAACTTTCTAAGTTGCCATAATAATTAATCTTTTTAAAATTCGTTTTAACGAATTGTTTAAAGCTGTATCAATTAATTAATTTTAAACAATAAAAACAAAATTATTAATTATTTACACTATAAAAAGATGTCTTTAGTTTTCATTACACTTTATATACAGTAAGAGATAAAATAATAGTATAGTACCCTACTTACTTTTCTGTAGACACGTAGGTATTGCTTAAACTACACCCATTCCATGAACTGAAATAACAACTTCATAATGACAACCACTTTCATTTGTAATGTATGTATTTTTTTGGCTTGGAATTTCACTTTTTTTTAAATTTGCTGAAGCACCTGCTGTAAATAACTGCCAGTCCCACTTCTCTCCATTTTTTGAGTTATCTTTGTGTACACAAAAATGTTTGTATTCAAAAGTGATGCAGTTCCAAATATCTCACTTTCAGTTGCCCATGTGCCTTCTTTTATCATATTTTTTAGTGACGCCCTACCTTTAAATAAATCATTGGCTTGGTTGTTGTTCAATTCATTGTCCATATAATTGACAACTGTTTCTAACGTCCATGTGATAACCTTCACTGCCAGTAATTACGTAGGAAACTGCCCTAAACCAACAATTTCCGTCACCCACAATTTTCTTCACACCGTGTGGTTTTGGAAGTGCTAATTTATGACCGATTCTAATACATGTGCATTGTCCTTCAAAGGACAGACCCAACACTTTACACTTTTCCATTTGCCACTCTACGTCAACCGGATCATAAAAAAAAATCACTTCACACCACTCACCAGAAACCTCCACATCAGATTTATCATCATTTAGATTGTAGAAAATTTCAAGTTTTTCACATGTTCTTTCTTTTTCCTCACTTTGCCACTTTCATCTTGTAATATACAATACTCGTTTCTTAAAACTTTGTTAACTGTAAATGGTCCACTCCATGGAAGTTCAGCAAACATTAATTTATTTTTGAATTTTGTCACATTTTTTACCAAAACTCTACTCCCAGGTTTTATTTCCATTTTCTTTGTTATTGTATGTCTTTCGTCAAATTGCTTTTTCTGTTTAATCTGAGCTCTTCTGATATTTTTTAATGCTGCTTCATCAATTACTTTTTTCACTTCTAATATTTTTTGTAATTTTCTTTCCATTTCTTTATTTTCTTCGACAATATCTTCCTCTACTTCTTGAACATCCGTTGTTTTTTCAGCTACCTGAAGAGACTCCTCGTCTTCATCGGTCAAATTATCTTCATCAACAAGGTCTAATGGTAAAACTGGTTCTCTGTTGTGTAATACTAAATTTTGCCCGACGTTGTGTGCGTCAATGTAATAATAAAATATTTTATATGCTCTTTATCTCAGGGTAAAATATAAATAAATGCTCAAATTTTCTTATAAATTGTTCTTCAATTTATTACAATTAGCTATGATTGATTATCATACTTTATCATTTATATATGAACTATATAAATTCTAATCAAAATATAAACATATTCATTTTCATAAATCTTATTTCATTACTCATATTCATAGCTCTAATAATTTAAATATTGTAATTCTTATTCAAAGACAAAACTTTTAATAATAATTTTCTTAAATTATTATATATTACGACATTGTTAATTATTGATCTGGATTCATTTAAAATCGGTGCTTATAGATGAACTTAATTTCCATAATTTCCTAATATGATTTAATTTTGTTCTAAATAAAATTTTATCTTAATCCTTTAATTAAATCTTATGAGTTCTTTAAGTGAACAGACAGTGGACCTAATACTAATTATGGCATGAAAATTTTACTTGTGGTATGTATCCAAATCTGGTAGCAGTTCATATTGTGTGGTTGTCATGTTGATCGTCTGGCGTGTCTGCGATATTTCCCTCTGGATTAGCAGATTGTAACGTGGTCTCCTTGGAGTGACACAAGACACTTCACAACACCAAACTTCACTCTCTCAAATTAGTTCGCGTTAATTTTTATTATAGTTATTCACTTCTACAGCCATTATTAATTATTATTTATTAACTGCGTTATGGTTTGAATCACTGTTGTTACGGGTTTAGTTCGTTTCGAAATGTTACTCGATGATGAAGTTATTGTTGCGTATTTGCACAACTAAATCACAGCGTTATTTAATTATCATTTGTGTTGTATTAATTCACTTGTACATCACTAGTAAAATTACAGTTTTTCTCCTTACCGAAATCTGTTCTAGTACGAGCTTACTTTTCTAACCATCGTACCGAATTTCTCTAAGTCCAATAACTATGGGAATCTCGGTCGCGGACTTACACTCCCGTTTCCGTCAAAATTTTTAGTTAAACTCCACGAGCGCGCCTTTCTCGCGTCCCTATATCGAATTCCATATTTCTCCCACTTACTTCCGATTTTTCTAACGCTGTTTTCTAATTGGTTCTACTTTACGACTCTTCAGATTTAGAGACCACCTATTTTTCCGAAAGAACTTCTCTGATAGGCCTTTGGATTCCCACCAGATTCCTTCCCTAGGTCACTACACTGAGGTCGTTGTCGCTGCTAGATACTGTAGCAATAATTCTTGCCTGTCACTTTTTTGGAGTAAACAAAACAACCCTTAACTTTCTCGTCAAGTATTGTTTTCGTGCATTTGGTTGTTCTAATGGCATCAACTATTGTTACTTACAGGCCTTACCAAACTTCCTTTCAACACTTCTTGCTTGTGTTCGGACATTACTCCCAGCTTTCTCTCTTCTCAGTAAGGTCGAAGTCCTGTCGCTGACCGTTTGAGTCTTTCAATAACATATACCCTTTTTTTGTTTCGCTATATGTAGCTGGCGTGTATATGTATTCTGGTCTATTGTTAATACCTACAGCTGCTCTTCAAATGAGTTCGTTTACTTCTGTGCCCTTTTTTCTACGGATTTGAGGTAGTTGTCAAAGTTTAACGTTTCTTAGTATGGAGAGCGATGAACTCGGCCTATTTGCCGTGAGCGTGTTGGGGCTGATATATGATTTTATTGCCTGTCAGTCACCTCTGCGTTTCACACAACAATTCCCTGTTACGGCGCTTAAAGATACATCTCTACTCAAAATAAGAAAATTTCAAAATTTCTGATTTTGGTGTTATATCGTCCCCGAAATTTGTCGCTTTGGATGGATTTCATACATCTAAAAGAGATTCAAATTTCTGCGCCTTGTCATCGAGGTTTAACATGACGAAATGCATACATTTTATATTCCTAGTATTGGCTCATCATCCGTTGGACGTAGTGTAATGGATTTGCTACCTGTAGTGACCCACTGCGGGCTGCTTATTATGTAATGTAAACAGTACCCCAGGACCCTTTTCCAAAACACTTTCGCTTTCCGTTTTTTAAATGAATCCGTTACATATATCTTTTAACTTTCTTTTTTTACAACCCTTACTCAACATATAATTATACTTACAAACTAATCTTTAGACATTAAATTTAAACTCGTCATTCTGCATCAATTTAAAACAACTCCTTACATCTCCCTTACAGGACCTATAATATTTACAAAACTAATTTAGCAAGTTTTATTCAATGTTAGCATCATTTATCATATCAATAAATTTTATATTTCTGTAAAATAATTTTTAGAATTCTCTATTTTCATTGTACAATTTTAACACATGTTAATCATTATGTTAACCTTTAATTTAACTATTCATTATTATATTCACATTGATTTACTCTATATTACCTTGCAGTATTTATAAAATACTAATTACTATCAAAATTGTTACTAATTCACCAATTACATCTTGCTATTCTAATAATATTATAGATTTCAATGACATAAATTAATCAAGTTTTCTACAATAATTCGCTATTAATGTCCCTTGATAGTCCATCTTTTACTTATTGTAACCTTTCAGTCATTCACTATCTAATTGAATTTTAAGAGTCCTTGTATCACATATACATGTATATATCACTATTCTAATTTTATTGATTGTTCTCATTCAATTGTTATATTAAACACATATATTAACAATCTTATTCTAACCATATTAATTTTCCTTACACTTGCATTCGTTTAACACATATATATATATTGTCTATGTACTTATGTTAACATAATTATCGCTAAAATTTTTAGTTCACATTTCGTTATCATGAAGATTATAAGTACTACTACATTTGTTAGTATTTTACTTCATCGTTTATACAATTATACAATTATCATTTTAGTTTAATTAATGTTAAAATTATTACAATTTATTTAATACTCTATTGCGTCTTACAATTGTTTTATAATTCATAACTTTTCACTGGTGTCAACTAAGAATCTGAATGATACTTTTTTCGCGATCATATCAGGATAGTGAACGTCAGGACCCGGTTCTTCTTTCCCTTCTTCACATTCTTGTCTATGCCGTTTCATTTTACTGGCATTGGTTTTCATTTACCATTTACTTTATTTTATTCTTATTATATTCATATCTATTTATCTTCTTCGGTTAATGTATTCTTACACAACCAATTTTATCTAAGGTATTTCACCCAATATTATCTAACTTAACTATTAAATTTTCGGACACTCTTAAGATTGTTTTCTTTAATCCGTTACATTTAATTACTTTTAATTTCCTATTTGTGGAGACATAGTTGTACGTTTTAAGTCAGTGCCGTTACAACACATTTTGTTGGTAAATAGTAACACTTACCCTGCAGGCGGCCGTTGACATCTAAAGAATTTATGAACTCTCTCTCTCTCACTCTCTCTCTTTCTCTCTCTCTTTTACGGTGTGTTGAAAGTGGATCTTCCCATCCCGTTCGACAACTTTCCCCGGTCATATTACCATTATTTATGTACGCGCTGAGTTTTTTTTGTCGTTTTTTCTTTTCAACCCTCTTACAAATACGTTTTTTGACAGCTTGTGGCGTTTTAATTATTTCCGTTTTCCTGTCCGCGTACTCACATAATAAGGTTTTATTTTCAAGACTTCTAAGAAATCTCATCTTCATCGCTTGAAATCTTCCTTTCGTTCTCGTACCAATCTTCACAATATTCTTGAATGGTCCAGCAAATTTCACCCTTTTCTTCTTTCGTGCTAATGCAGTTCGCCTTTGATAATCATCAGAACTGTTTTTCATCTTCTTACTCTCATTTGGTTTGGTTCCAAAATTTTTACGCACCTCACCAGTCCTACTTCTAATTTTTCTATCAGTACTGGTAACATTAACTGTAGTATTCAAATTTTTCTTTTTAGTTCTCTGCTTTTCTTCAGCCTCCGTGTTAGCTAACTCAATTCTCAGGTGGTAACCCTCATACACATTACCATTTGCTTCCAAAGCACGATATGCACTATTTTCATCAGTAAAACGTACATATGCATGGATATTTGTTCTGTCTTTATGAAACTCTTTCTTAATGATAGTACGTCTTTTGGGAAGCCGTGGATCATATATTGCAGCGTATCGCAATCTCGTATTTATAATCGTACCAAACTTTCTGAAATATTTGATAATTTTCTTTTTTGTAATTGTGTTTGGTAAGTTGCCAACAAACACAGTACAAGTGTCTTTATCACCTTCATATCTACCACTAATAATTGTAGATCTTTCTTTTGATCTTGAGATATGATGTTCAGACAATGCTTTAGTTGTTAAAGATTGATACTCGGTGTCAATTTGATCCATAGTATTTCCATCTAATTTGTTTTCTTCCATTTTTTCTGATTGTTTTTGTAAATCAGTACCCACCTGGTGGTTTTGTCCTCGTAAATCTCTTCTCATTAACTCTATTTCTTTGTCTAATTTCTCGACGAGTTGTTTACCTTTCTCTTCATTCTGTTTTTTCGTTTCTTCAATTTTCCTTATTGTCTCTTCATGTAGCCTTTTCATTTCTTCATTCTGTTGTCTTTGTTTTTCATCTCTCTTCCTTTCCGATTCTTCATTTTGCTTTTTCGATTCTTCAAATTGTTTTTTCGATTCTTCAAATTGTTGTTTCATCAATGCCATTAACATTTGAAAATTTGCTTCAGATGACTGCGACTGTGATTGCGGTCCCCGGGCGCCATTCTCTTCACTCGTTGCAGAGCTCTCTTCATTCACCACATTTCTGTCCTCAGATTGCTCCATCCCCATCTGATTGTTAATTTCGACTACCTCGGAAATTTTTTCCCCTGTCGCCATTTTTGCCTTTCGTCGGGTTATCATTCAGATACTTATCGACAAATAACAATAATAACGTTCTTATTCTACAGTACTAACATTTACTTATTTAACTTAGTCTATCTCTAACCACTGTCTGTCACTGCCCTAGCCTAATTTCTTTAATTAAGCCGTGCGGTGCGGCGCCAATGTAATACTAAATTTTGCCCGACGTTGTGTGCGTCAATGTAATAATAAAATATTTTATATGCTCTTTATCTCAGGGTAAAATATAAATAAATGCTCAAATTTTCTTATAAATTGTTCTTCAATTTATTACAATTAGCTATGATTGATTATCATACTTTATCATTTATATATGAACTATATAAATTCTAATCAAAATATAAACATATTCATTTTCATAAATCTTATTTCATTACTCATATTCATAGCTCTAATAATTTAAATATTGTAATTCTTATTCAAAGACAAAACTTTTAATAATAATTTTCTTAAATTATTATATATTACGACATTGTTAATTATTGATCTGGATTCATTTAAAATCGGTGCTTATAGATGAACTTAATTTCCATAATTTCCTAATATGATTTAATTTTGTTCTAAATAAAATTTTATCTTAATCCTTTAATTAAATCTTATGAGTTCTTTAAGTGAACAGACAGTGGACCTAATACTAATTATGGCATGAAAATTTTACTTGTGGTATGTATCCAAATCTGGTAGCAGTTCATATTGTGTGGTTGTCATGTTGATCGTCTGGCGTGTCTGCGATATTTCCCTCTGGATTAGCAGATTGTAACGTGGTCTCCTTGGAGTGACACAAGACACTTCACAACACCAAACTTCACTCTCTCAAATTAGTTCGCGTTAATTTTTATTATAGTTATTCACTTCTACAGCCATTATTAATTATTATTTATTAACTGCGTTATGGTTTGAATCACTGTTGTTACGGGTTTAGTTCGTTTCGAAATGTTACTCGATGATGAAGTTATTGTTGCGTATTTGCACAACTAAATCACAGCGTTATTTAATTATCATTTGTGTTGTATTAATTCACTTGTACATCACTAGTAAAATTACAGTTTTTCTCCTTACCGAAATCTGTTCTAGTACGAGCTTACTTTTCTAACCATCGTACCGAATTTCTCTAAGTCCAATAACTATGGGAATCTCGGTCGCGGACTTACACTCCCGTTTCCGTCAAAATTTTTAGTTAAACTCCACGAGCGCGCCTTTCTCGCGTCCCTATATCGAATTCCATATTTCTCCCACTTACTTCCGATTTTTCTAACGCTGTTTTCTAATTGGTTCTACTTTACGACTCTTCAGATTTAGAGACCACCTATTTTTCCGAAAGAACTTCTCTGATAGGCCTTTGGATTCCCACCAGATTCCTTCCCTAGGTCACTACACTGAGGTCGTTGTCGCTGCTAGATACTGTAGCAATAATTCTTGCCTGTCACTTTTTTGGAGTAAACAAAACAACCCTTAACTTTCTCGTCAAGTATTGTTTTCGTGCATTTGGTTGTTCTAATGGCATCAACTATTGTTACTTACAGGCCTTACCAAACTTCCTTTCAACACTTCTTGCTTGTGTTCGGACATTACTCCCAGCTTTCTCTCTTCTCAGTAAGGTCGAAGTCCTGTCGCTGACCGTTTGAGTCTTTCAATAACATATACCCTTTTTTTGTTTCGCTATATGTAGCTGGCGTGTATATGTATTCTGGTCTATTGTTAATACCTACAGCTGCTCTTCAAATGAGTTCGTTTACTTCTGTGCCCTTTTTTCTACGGATTTGAGGTAGTTGTCAAAGTTTAACGTTTCTTAGTATGGAGAGCGATGAACTCGGCCTATTTGCCGTGAGCGTGTTGGGGCTGATATATGATTTTATTGCCTGTCAGTCACCTCTGCGTTTCACACAACAATTCCCTGTTACGGCGCTTAAAGATACATCTCTACTCAAAATAAGAAAATTTCAAAATTTCTGATTTTGGTGTTATAGTTGTATAACATAAAAAAAGGTGAAAATCCTGTTGTTTTGTGTCTAGATGTTCTGTACGCAAATAATACACTCTCGAGAACGTCAGGCTAGTTATTAATGTTTTCCATTAAAGTTCTTTTTAGTTTATCTTTTATTGTCCTATTTTGACGTTCTACTAATCCATTAGCCTGTGGATGGTAGGGTGATGTTAATCTTTGTTTTGTCCCCGTCAGTCTATGCAATTCTTTAGAAACTTTATTTACAAACTCGCGACCATTATCGTTAATTTGTATTTTAGGGCAAACATGTCTACATATAATTTCATAAATAAATTTAGCCACTTCAATGCCAGTCTTATTTTTAAGGGCTTTCGCCTCAGCCCACTTTGAAAAGTAGTCTACTGCCACCACTATGTATTTTTTGCCCTGCACTTCTGGTAACTGCATAACATCTATTCCAATTTGTTCCATGACTCTCTTAGGAACAGGAATTGGCTTCATTTCGGGTACACAAGACACCCATGGAGGTGTAACTTTCTGACACACTTCACAATTTTTTACAAAATCTGTCACCTTTAATTTTATATTTTTAAAGTAGTACCGTTGTGAAAGTATGTCCACGGTGCTATTAATTCCTGGATGTGCAGACATACCAATCGCTTGTTTGCTAGTATCAGCACCTTTCTGGGCTACGCCCATCAATTTTTGTATTTTATTATCGTCGTGAACAATTTCTATTAATTTTTCTGTACCTCTTAGCCTGTCACATTTACGATAAAACAGTTTATTGTCACGAATAACATAAAGTTTACATTGTCTCTTAAAGTTTCTACTTTGATACGATTTTGTACACTTTTCAGGAATTTCTCCAGTAATTAAAAACCTTTGTATATCCAGCGGTGTTATTCCTCCTTCGAAAACCCTCATTTTAATTATCCCAACTGAGATCTGAATATGCAAACAAAATACGAACAACTATCGAATATTAAGTAAGATACTTAAAACACTGTAAACACAAATACTAATATAACACAACAACAAAATAATAATATCGTTGATTAAACAAAGCGACGATGTTTAAAGACACGATTTAGCCGAACGTAGTCAACCACACTTTAAAAACGTCTCAGAGCTACTGTTTTTACTTCCATATTCCTTAAGGAATGGTGATGGCAAAACAAATCGTGTTCGAGATTATTGCAGATTCTGATTGTACTACACTCAAAACATGAAAAAAAAACATTTTTCGAAAAGTGTGTGTGTGTGTGTGTGTGTCTGTAGATTTTTTTCTATGGCAAACGATAACAGCCGCAAATTCAAACTGAATCAAATCATTTTTTGCATACAGCCCTGAATTGTAGAGTTCTCAAGACCTATTGTTTTTGTTGAAGATCGGTTAAGGGAAGGGGTAGTTTACCTGCAACGTTTTATGTTTTAACAAGGGTATTTTCTATGGCAAACGATAACAGCCGCAAATTCAAACAGAATCAAATACTTTTTGCATACAGCCCTGATTTGTAGAGTACTGAAGACCTATTGTTTTTGGTGAAGATCGGTTAATGGAAAGGGGTAGTTTACCTGCAACATTTTATGTTTTAACAAGGTTTATTTTTTATATGACGAACAATAACTGCCGTAAATTCAAACAGAATCAACTACGTTTTTGCATACCTTTTTGAACTAAAGAGAACTCAAGTTCTGTTGATTTTGTTGAAGATCGGTTGAGGGAAAGGGGTAGTTTATCACCAAAGCTTTATGTTTTAAAAAGGGTAATTTTTTTATGACGAACGATAACTGCCGCACATTCAAACAGAATCAAATATTTTTTTGCATGCATCCCTAAATTGTAGAGGACTGAAGGTCTATTGATTTTGGAGAAGATCGGTTAAGAGAAAGGGGTAGTTTACCTGAAACATTTTATGATTTAACAAGAGTAAACTACTTAATTTTTATAAATAAAGTATCCTGATAAGAAGCTCATAATAATCCACTGTAGAAACGTAGATGAAATATCTATAAATGAAGAGGTTAGGTGAACGGGGTGGAGGTAATTTTCTATTATTAAAAATTATAGTTGATGGTGGAGGGGAGAATTTTTTATACGTGTACTATGTTATCGGCAACAAAGAAGTAGTTTTTTGTTAAAATTGCTTCCCGGGCTGTTTAGCCGTAGTCCAATGTTTTCTGTAAAACTAGACTTTTCGGCAGTGCCATCGACTGCCATCATCAGTGAAAATCGAGTGCGAAAACGTGAGGTGGTATACGTTAGTGACCACAGTACTGTGGTTAATGCTGAAGCAATAAGTAGAAAGACGTAGTTTCTATGGAAATATTTCATTTCAATAAAATCATATTTAAAATATGATTTTAAATATAAATCTTAGAACATGGAAGTCATGTATGGTTCTCCATACCGATATTTTTTTTTTTTTTTTGCAATGCAATGCTTTTCCACACGTTCCAATTCGTCAACGTACATGTACACAGAGACAGCGGAAACCAGCTACCAGGGCCTCCTTTATCTCTGATGTCATAAGCCAGTGACGTCATTTGATCAACTCAGACTGGTGACCAACTCAGACCGCTACAGTCTGTTCCAGTACTTTAGCCTCAGTAATCATCTTTGAGCGTACTGGAAATTTTTCGTAGTGAGCCATAACTTTTGTTTTGTTGGTAGATGTCTATAGGTTGTAGTATTGCTGTTCCAGTTTATGTAGTCTGTGCACAGACCGTTGTAAATCTGATTCTCACTATATAATTGTATACTTATTAATAATAAATAATATTTGTTATTTTACACAAGAATGTGCTTTTTTATAATACAATAAGTTTTTTTTATATGTTACAATTTTCGAACAGTATTTCGGTCATTTTATATAATACATTTTAACGATGGAAGGTTTAGCAAGGATCGGCTAACAAGTGTAATACAAATTTTACGTTATTAGTGTCGACGTTTCTACAATATTTATTGTCATTATCAGGACAATTGTTGTTGAGTTGTTACCACGCTAAACGCATAAGTAAGGATTAATTTTATACATTTTAATAAAATTATTTTAAATTTATATAACTTTAAAAATACATATTGTTAATTCTGTGTGTCTCAAAATTTTTAAGTAAACCAATATGAAGTATAAGAGTTCCATAAATAATGGAAGAGCGCTGATTTCAAAATATTCAATCTTGATTAATTGTTGTGCAAACTAAAGGTAATAAATCTAGTGTCATTAGGAATCACTTTAATTTTAAATTTGTGTTTTTAACAGGTCTTGTGAAAATGAGTCTTTCTAGACATATAAAAAACTAGGTTCCATTATCTCTTCGACTTTAATTAAAGGATGTTGTTCCAGAAATGTTTCTAGTTAATTTGTGTTAAATTTTTAATATCTCGGGGGGGATGGACGGGGGGGTACATACGCCACTGCTACTGTTTGTTGATTGACTTATCTTTAAACTAGGATTACAATCATAAACTGAACGGTATTAGTATTGGTATCATTTCTGTCGCCGTTTTGAACACTAATCAGCCTAAGTTGTCAGTGAGACCTAGTATATTTTGAGTGTGAGTTGGGGGTTATCTGATATACAAGAAATTCTGGTGGTTGGATGGTGTCCTGTAACATATCTGTACTACAGAACATGTATTTTGTGCAAGGCGCATGTCTCGTTCCAATATTTTCTAGCACTGGTGTTGCCACGAGTTTTCAAAAATTTAAGTTTTGTAATTAATTTCAATAAAACTTAAAAATGTATATGTATAACAAACTAACGTTTATTTTTAAAAAAATTGTTCATTCTTTTAGAAGCGGTTTTTTTTCGCTCTTTGAAAGCTGACTGATCTTTTCTATCCAGTTAAAATAATGTGGCGAAGCCTCTCCACTGCCGTCGGCTACTGAATCTTAAGTTTATAAAATCGTGATGCTAACAGACGCGATTCGAGTGCGCCGGTAAATTAGTATCGGAATGCGCGACGCTGATTGGTACGTTTGACTTTGGTGAAATCGTTTGATGGTCGGAAACCCCGGGGTAGGCTATCGCTGATTAGAACTACCGACAACTGGTTGCGTCGTGCCCGCGGCAAAGCCACCGATACTACTACTGACCTAAACAGACCCGTCCCAACAAGAAGTGTGTTATTACCTACAGATTGTAACGATTGTTAAGTTTCTCATAGCGAAATCTACAAGTGTATATGTAGGCCTAAGGGTCTCTCTCTCTCTCTCTCTCTCTCTCTCACACACACACACACACACACACACATTATAATAACATTTTAATAATATACAATATTTTTCTTTTTTTACAAAAGTGTAATTTTTTATTTATATACACTGTTTCGATGGCTGTTTCTTTACTGTTATCTTCAAAAATTAAGTATATATAAAGAAGTACGCCTGATTAAGTAAATCATCATCTTCAAGATTTAAAACAAGGATGGTTTGTTCCGATCTCAAATAGGCATCTTTGAGATGAGCTTGAGAGAGCTGGTCACCCCAGCGCTTCCTCGGACGTCCCACACCTCTCAGTCACCTCGGCTTATAGTTCCGTACTTGTTTGGGGATGCGGCAGTCATCCATTCGACAAAGCCGTTCCCACCAATTCAGCCGATACTGGGCAATCCTATCGAGTATATTCATAATATTCAGTTCCTCCTGTATATCTGTGTTTCTTCTATGATCGTGGAGAGTATACCCTGCCACGTGCCTGAGAAATCTCATTTCAGCCGCTTGGATGCGACTGGCCTGGCCTTTACTTAAAGTTCAATTCTCAGACCCATAAAGAAGTGTGGGAAGAGCCATCACTTTGTAGAATTTTAAGCGTGTTCCTTTACTTGCTGAGTTAAGGGTTCGCCTAATGGTCCCTCACATAAGTTTGAACTTATGCAACTTATTCACAACGTCGTTGCTTGCATTTTAAGACACTCTGTAGCCCAGGTGTTTCAAAATTGCTAACTTGTTCCATGACAGTACCATATATAACAATTTTTGCCCGTACGGGATCAGTTCCATGAAAAGCCATCACCTTGGTCTTAAGTGTGGATATTTGCAATCCAGATTCTTTGCAGATTCGATTTAACATATGAATACCCACCTGCAATCTGTTTTCAGAGTCCGACAGAATAGCCTGATCGTTCGCAAACAACAAAGTGTCAATTGCAGAGTGACCAATCATAAAATGTTCTGGAAGACACATCTGCCAGTTTTGTGTGTGAAATCGTCAATATATAAATTAAAAAGAGAAGGTGATAATTGATACCCTTGTCTTTCTCCACTATTGATCATGTCAACTCTAGAAGGTGTTCTTGGTTTCCCAGCTTTTATTAAGATTTTATTCTCCACATAAAGACTCTGTATTGCTCTAATTAGATGTTGTGGGATCCCTTTCCTTGCCATTACTGACCATAGTTTGCCCCGATTCACTCTGTCAAACGCCTTCTCGAAGTCGATGAAAGCTATGTATGTGGGCAGCTGATACTCTCTACGCTTTTCAATGAGCTGGGCTGTTGTAAATATACAATCTAAACATGATGTGCCCTTCCTGAAACCGTCTGAGTCTCTGAAAGCATGGTCTCCGTTACTGCATTCAGCCGTGTTCTTAATATAGATTCATATAATTTACTAATTACGTAAATATAAAATCAATTGTTTAATAACTGCTATTGTACATGTATTTCTTTCTTTCTTTTTCAATCTTTATTTCATCAAAACATTACAATAACACAATAGAGGGATGAAACAAAATAGAAGCGACCGTGTTGGGGCTTCCCTTCACATATGTAAACATAAACAGGGCCGTTTGCTGCTTTACAAAAACAAATCAAATAATTTCTTGATTTACAAAAAAAAAGAATAATAAAATTAAACACGCAAATCCAGCAAGCTGCTTTAAAGAAATACAATTTAATATAAAAGAAATACTCCACTCCCACAGTATAACAAAATTACAATATAACTTTTTTATAATGTTAATTATTTTTTTATTTAACATTTTTTAAAATTTCGTCAGTATTTCAAAAACTGAAAGCAACTTTGTTTTCAGAGATTTCAGAAATTCGCCTAAAGTGCCCCCAATAATGACATTTGATATTATCAAATTAAAGAAGCGTGGAGCACTACTACTGTAGAACTGCTGATGAGCAGTTAATTTTGACTATGGAACAACAGCAGTATGGCTTTTTCGTAGAGCATAAGTCTTTATCTTTGACATATATGTGCTGTGTGTTACGTATAGGCCTATAATATGTTGTATGAAATATTATGTAGTATTATGTATTATTATGTAGTTATAATATAAATACATATTTGTTAATATATTGGTATGCTGGGGTATCAGGTCGTGGTCCGATGTTAACTAATGTAAACGCTTCGGCCGCTCCATCGGCGGGCATTTTCAGTCCGTAAGGTCCTAACACTGATACGTATGTCACAGTCAGTGAACCACAGTACTGTGGCTGATGCTCTGTGTCACTGTTAAATTCTTACTCACTGAAGATCTAGCACCCGAAACGTTAACATCGGACCACGACCTGATACCCCAGCATACCAATATATTAACAAATATGAGCCTGGCCGTGCAAGCCTTAGACGTAAATATATAGTCTATTATTTCAAGAAATTAATAGTTTTGAAAATATTCTAATTTTTAAAATATAACAACGAAGTAAGTAAGAAATTAATAGAAGAACTAATTAACTACAAAAATGACAACAATACCGGCTGCACTGTCTAGTCGATGGTCTTATAACATTTCTACTTGTTGCTTCATATATCAAAGCTTGGTTTGGAATCGTTTCGTTAACGCATTTTGATTACATGTTCTTTCCATCTTTCTTTATAGACTTCACGCTGTGGAACTGCATGATTATATCATCATCATTAGCTCGACAGCCCTTTGTGGGCCCTGGCCTTCTTCAGAAGATTTCGCCATTCTCCTCTATTCATTTAGCCATATTCTTCCAGTTTCTAATTACAAGAGTAGACCTACTGATGTGCTGACTCACCCTCCAACTGCATGATTATAACCGTACTGAAATTAATTTCCAGCTGAGGTAAATGTACGGTGACAGCAGTTTCACCCCAGACCGTCAGAAAGTAGCGCGAGTCGTTTGAAAATGGCCTCACAGATATCGAGGATGATTATCGGCAGGGAAGGCTATCATCAACTTAGACAACGGATGTGACAACGTTAAACGCGTTCACCAATTGTTACTGGCAAACAAACGAATCACAGTTGATGACATTTCAGCTGAAATAAGTGTTTAACGTAGAAGAGTACACTACACCATCTCTGAGTCTCCGTTTCGAAAATTTTCGCCCATAACTTGGTTCACGTCCCGAAGGAACGCTTGAAAAATTGAGTTGGAGGAACGGGAACACTCTTGACAGCCCTGACCTTGCACCTAAGCGTGTTTGTTAGTACAAAAGAGGTCCTTGTGAAGAGGCGACGTCACACTGATGAAAAAGTCCAGAATCCAGCGCGGGAATAGTTATCGGATGTTTTTCAGAAGTGACACCGAAAAGCTTGTGTCACCACGTTACGATTAATGTTTGAACGGATTTAGCGATATTGTAGAAAATTATATCTTTAATTGTATTTTGAGATAAACACATACATATTTTGTAGCGTGACAGAAAATCCACTACTTATTAAGTCATATAAAATCATAAAGTTTAATTACACCACATATGTTAAAATAATATTGAATGAGATTTAAGGAAATCAAAGGAATGAACCACGATAAAATAAAAATCCTCATTACATTATATGAAAACCACTGTTTAAATATCAAAGAAAGTATTGAAAGCAACTCATATTATGAGATCAGTAATTTACCCAGGAAGCCAGGAGCAGTAAACAAATTAAATAACACCATATCAAGAAGAAAGAGAATCAATTTAAGAGTGGTGAACACCAAAATACCCCAAAGACAAGAAGAAGGAAGAATAAAATTTGTGATCAGGAAGAAAACAATACCCTGAAACCTTTAGAGAAGAACAAGGTCAGTGTCAGTAAATAATTAGATGCTCCAAACTAAACATCAGTCGAGATAACACAAAGTACCTTGGTTTACCCAAGAGTGAAGAAGGAAGACAAGAAGACCAGAAGAATGAAGACTAGAAGAAGGACAAGAATGAAGACCAGAAGAAGGACAAGAATGAAGACAAGAAAGAAGATAAGAAGAAGGACAAGAAAGAAGACAGGAGGAGAGGAAGAAATAGTATGAAAGAAACACCGTTGTAAAACCTATTATTATTATTAACTACCATCAACCCCAAACCCACAAAAACGATTAAAAAGAAAGTATAACATACCAAAATCCTATAAAAATGTAATTATTTAGAAAACTAAAGTGCTGTATAGTATTATAAGAAGTGAACCGACTAAAGCTATTGTGTGATAAGAAAATAAACAAGTCTTAACAGTCCATGATTACTAAAGGTCTGGTCTGAGATAATAAGACTCAAAATATCAGAACCAACAGTGAAAGTGAATTTGTGTAAGTGTTTTTTGGAAATGCAATAAACTTAAAGTTAGTGATACTATGACTTATCAATATGCTATATAACAACTTTAATATCCAATATTAAACAGCATAATAAAATAATAAAATGGAAGATTTCCAGTATTTTATTATTTTAATGTAACTCTTTATTTACAAGACATTTGTAAAAAAAAATGCATAATAACTAGAGTATGGGTGGTCATGTTTACTGATGAAGGGGATCATAAATAATAATGGTTTAGACCAGAAAGGACTGGCATTAATTTAGTATTCATAGGTTTAAAATGTGTAAATAAACTGGTTATTCACAGCCATAAAATCAATGTATTTGTAAGAATTATTATAAAGTAAGATTTATATTATGTGTTTAAAATGAATAATGTTTGCTAAATAACAGCATACATACCATTAATAATGTTTCAGGAGGTATGCTATGTTAACTCAAAAATAGTTAAAAGTATATGTTCAAACCATATCAGCAATATGTTCAATTGTGCAGATTGCTAAATAATGTTCATAATTATTATTTTTTTTTTTTAATAACAGTAGTGTTAATTAAATACTACACCTCACAATAAGTTATAAACCATTTTATTTTCATGTAATAGTAACTATGTAAAGTCAGAGGAGGAAGTAGGATTAAATTTATTTGAGAAAGACAGAAATGTAAAATTCTAAACTCTAGGCCATTTGGTGAATTCACAGAAACAATATAAACCAGTATAATTCACTTATAAATCCTGTAAACTAGCAAGATTTAGATAAGGTAAATCAGTTAACCACTACAGCGAATGATCCTATGAGTTAAAATGATAATAAGGAAATATACCTTAAAATATTGTAAATTTTCAAAATATATAAATTAATCAATTTTAAAGAGCAATGTCAAATTCAGAGATTAACACAAAAAACCAGTTCAAAGGTTTAATTTATATGTATTTAAGGAAAGGAAGAGGAATATGACTAATTAAAATTTATTATAATAGTATTAATGATAATTAAAATGGAGGAAAATTTGAGAAAGGCGGAAATCCAATTTTGAGCCTATATTTCCAAAAGGGAAAGAAATTTGTTAATTTCCACAAAATGTCTACAGATATGGACTATAATATATCAATTTAAAGGGAATGAGATGATTAAACCAATGATAAGATTCATAATTCATGAAAGTGATGAATAAAATAAATAAATTCCATATATAATGTAGTATTGTATCATGTGTATGGGTAATCGAAATATGTTAACAATACTTTTTCAAAGATTAACTGGGCCAGATTTTGACCAAGTTAATTAGTCTTTTGTTGAATATCAAGCTGAATAGTTGTGTGAAAAAACGTTCCTTAAAATCGAGTAGAAAATGGTACGACAAATTGCCATTAATGTTAGTGCATCGAGAGTTAGATGAATTGAACACATTCTGAGCTAAATTTACCAAAACTTTAACGACAATAGTGAGAAATAACCCCTAACTTAATGATACGAGTGATATAAAACAGTAAAACAATGTATTTAATCTAATTCAAGCTACCAATCCTAACCACATTTTGAGAAACTTAACCCACAGAAGTGAACACATACCAAATAACTTAATTAACACCAATATACACGGAACACTTCTTCAGAACACACCAAACAACCTAATAGACTAATTACACCAGTGCGGGAACATTTCAAACATTCATGAAGGTAATTTTGTTGTGATTTTCTGACACGACGACTTCGCAGTAACTACGCCAGAACTAGTAGCGGCCATCTTTAAATTTTCTAAGCCTGCCTTCTTCATCCCGTGGTGACGTCATCGAAGCTGCCAATGGTCTGACAAAACAATTTATTAAACATTATATATCAGAATTATTTAAATACTGTTAAATAATAATTATTGAATTTATTTTAATTGTTAATGTTATACTTTCTCGTCATCCTTCTCTGACTATTAATTTAATCGCTCAAAGAACCTGTCCTTTATATAATACCTATAATAATTTTTATACTGTATGCACAATCGATAATTCCCTGAGACGGAGTCGATAATTGTTCTCAATCGATAAAAAATCGATTATTTATTAAATTGTTCAATAAATCCATATATTTCAATTGTTTTTTATCTGTTATTATTTCACAGGCTAATTTAAGATTATTTATTAAGGCTAAGGGACTTCAAGAAGAAGAAAATATTTTATTTGAGTGAGATATTGGACCAGCAAGAAAAATCATCGATCGATTGCTGACTGGAGTTAATCTATTTAACTCCAGACTTGGTTCAAATCTTCCAGAAGTGCTCGATAGTTAATAAATACCTGCCTGATTATCAAAATTTTTACAAAACCTTTAAAACAGCTTTATTTCTTATTTACACACATTGATTAACATAAACAAAATTATTTTTATTATTGAAAAATTTTATTTTTTATAAAATTTTTCTCCACTATTTTATTTTTGTAAAGACCGGCATACAGGGTCTTCTTACAATATATAAATATTTTACGTTTCTTTTTGTGCTTGCGACTAACTTGTTGAGTGCTTCCGTAAATATGAATGTATAAATTAATAAATTATTTAATATTTATTACTATTTTACAATCAAGCTACATGGTTTTCCTTACTTGGAACATATTTCGGGAATTAAATATGTTTCCCGTCCTCAGCGATCTTAGTTTTTGATCTTGTGGAATATTTGTGCTCAGGTTGGTTGTTGCTATGGCTTCTATTATTATTCACTTCACTCTTGGATTATTTTTCGTTCACTGAAGCGTCGTCTTCAATTGTTTATTAACCTCACTTTTGTTACTGTTCACTATTTTCCCTGTAGGCTTATTTACCTTGTATGGTATTATTAATACAATAACAATATATTATTAATATTATGTTATTTTATTTTGTATTATAATACATTGTAATTTTTTATTCTTGTATTATTAATACAATAACAGTAGGCCTATTATTAAAATCAATAATAACAATACCAACAGGTTATTTATGGTACGATTCATAGAAATCTTAGAAATAAAGCAAGACACAGCACAAGGATTAAATTTTATAAGACAATTGCAATACCCACATTGACATATGCGAGTGAGGCGTGGGTCATGACAAAAAGGAATGCGGCAAGATTCAGAGTGCTGAAATGCATTTTATTCGAAGTACTTTAAATTATTCATTGCCAGATAGAATAAGGAATAACGATGTCACAGCAGAATTCGAAGTAAAGGACATAAATGAAATTATTTCAACTTACAGAAGTCAGTGGTGGGATCGTCTGCAAAGGATGGCACAGGATCGATTGCCAAAAGCGGCACTGAACTATAAAGCCATTGGTAGAAGAGACGTGGGTGAAATGGGCGCCGGAACAGGTTTATATAACCTAATGAGAAGTAGAATACCAACAGGAAGCCATAGCAACAGCCACCTGAGCACAAATATTCCACAAGATCAAAAACCAAGATGGCTGAGAATGGGAAAAATAGTTACCAGTGGCGAAGTTACATGGAGGCAATTGAGGCAATGCCTGCCCCAAAAAATTCTGTAGAATAAAAATAATTGTAAATACGTATGAACTACGTAACGTAAAGATTGTACATTGTTACTGTGGCTGTCGAATTTATTAAGCCGAAACGTGCTTTACTGAGCGACCGCTAGATGGTGACAGGTGACATTCAGCATAGCACGCTTAAAGCGAATGAGGCAACGTGAACTTGCCTCAACGTGGTTTTGTATACATCGTATGTAACCAATGTGCTGGCGCGATAGGGAAGTGCGGGGGAGGGGGATTGTCCGCTCTGTAGGCCTACACATAGAGCGTTGAGGCATGTCTCACTTCTGTGGTGCAAACAATTAAGTTAAAGAGCGCTGTGTTGTTTATAAGTGTGTTTATTTTATGCGGTTATTAAAAGTGTGCCTGTTATTCCGCTGAACTAACAGATGATCAAGATTGTTATTTGAATTATTTGTAACAAAACATATATATATATATATATATATATATATTGTAACGTGACAGATATATGCATATTATTGAATAGGATTTGATCATTAGAATAATAAAATTATAACATTTAAATCTGGAAGAAAGCATTAAGTTTAATATAAAAAAGTTAATTCATAGCAACTGTGGAAAGCAATCATTATTATTTAAAAAATACAAGTTCAAATAAAATGAGTTACTAGTGATGAGTCATCCGAAACCAGTCTAATAACCAAAGGTTTTCAAATTATAACCCAGGAAGGTAAAAAGTAAATAACAAAGCAACACAGAATATGACCAAACCCACAACGAGGAAATATAAATGGAAAAGAAACCCTGAATAAGCCAAGATCAAGCAATACAGGTGATGTATTTCTAAAATTACGAAGAAGATGAAGAAATCCCAAGAAACCCGAAGAAGATGAAGAAATCCCAAGAAACCCGATGGCATCAAGAAGAAGATGGAGAAGATACCAGTCCCAGAAGACAGAAGAAAAGAAGACAGAAGAAAGAAGAAGAAGGCAGCATCCTGAGGAAGATGTCATGCTCTTATAAAAGACACCCAAATCCCCATACCCCCAAAATAAATAGTAACCAATAAAAGTATAACGAAATAGTAACAACATGTACATAAAATTAAGAGAGAGAAGTGTGTAAAGTAAGAGTTGCCAGTGAACCAAGATGAGACAATAATATAGTACCCAAGGAACAAATCTCCATTGTAAAACACTAACCAATTTATTATGTTAATAAGACTACACGACCATTTAGAAATAACATAAAATAAAAGTGTAAAGTGAACCAGTGATAGTTTTGGGTATTATAGAAAATAAACCTTGTGTTTCATTCTTGGCAATCACAAACATTGAATACAATGAAATATGCAACTTTCAGTGACTTAAAATGTGTAATATGTGAATATGTTACTTACAAGATATAAATCTGTTTAAAGTAACATTTTGTTTTATATAATGAGAAAAAAAACAGATTTAATTATACTAATGACAGGGTACAATTCCCCAAAGACAATATTTACAAGACAGTGTAAAAACTGTATAATCCAACTTAGTATAGTAGTTAGCAAATAAGAATATAGATATAAGGTTTTTGTAAATATAGGATAAGGATGTTAAAAATGTATTAGATATAAGGTCATTTATTTAAATCTACAACAACTAACATCAGAACTGTAAACATAATTATTACTTGTGAATAGTAAGAAGTAATTAAGATGTTAGTTGGTAAAAAACCTTTTTTGTGTGAACAATATTTCAATGTTAGAAATAAGTATTTAATTGTAGAATGTCTGAATGTTGAAGACAACCATTTATTTGAAAATATTCCTTATTTGTTTAACTGTTCTTTGTATTGTAACCAATACTAATTATTGTTGTGTAATATGAAAAAATGTTTAGTTTATAATACCATATTTAAAAGTCAGAGAGGGTATCACACATCATATATTGTTTGTAAAAATATTTTGTAAGGAAAAATTGTTAAAAAACCTAGGCCAAAGAATGAAAACCAAACTTCATCAAAACAGAGAAATTACTCATTTAAATGCAATTAAACAAAAGGGATTTAGATAAAATAAACCTGAGATGAAGCCATATAATTGCACATACCATTTAGAAAGATTTTATAAAATTATATTCAGAATTATAAATAAAAATGAAAATGACTAAACTCAGAAACTTGAAGAGGGGACTCATATATTCCAAAATAATATTTTAGAATTTAACCAATTCAATTAATTACAAGAAAATAAGGGAATATAAACCTTTTAATACAATATAAGATTATTAATAATAAATATAACTGAAAAATGGCTGAATTTACATAATGACAGGAAGTTAATTTTGGAAATGTTTTAATTTTTCACTGAATACAAAATGAAAGTAAAATTACTAATTTTGGACAGAAAACATTATAAAACGGCATTATTCAATCTTAAAATACGCCGAATGAACTGAAGGATTAATTTAAATAACATCTAGTAAATAAAATTGATAAATAACCAAAGTTTAGGCAGTTATATAGTGTATTTGGAAATATGTACAGGATGCAAAATTATATTTGAACAATGTTAAGAATAATATTATATTGGCTAAGAGTTTAGTCGAAACTGGAGGAAATAAGATAGTTGATTATTGGTAATTGTACGGTGAACTTGACAAGCGGTTTATAACCAAGCTAACCTAACTTAAAACGGTAATGTCGAGGGAGTGAACGATACGTTTTGGTGAAATCGTGAGTGGCGTATAAAATCATTCTGAAACGTCTACCTAGTGACAAAATCAATTGATAAAGACGAAATAACACTGGACAGTACATAACTACACCGAAAAACACTACAAAACACAAGAAAACAGTATACCACATAACCATTCATTAGCGCCTGAATCATAAAAATTGACTGAACTTATAAATACACAGATACACAAAATACAACCCGGAAACTTAACACTAGGCACTACGCAACATCAGGAAAGAGATTTGCAGACACCAGAACGTAATTCCTACAAGAAAATATCTTATTTGGAACAGCGCAGATACTGATGACATTTTTACCGACTTGACGGCAGCCATTTTCCTTCATAGTGTTCAACGCCTCCTTGTTTCAGCCAGCTGTATTGGTGACGACAAATTATGTTATTTCAAATTTATTATTCAATGTGTGTATCTAGTATTAGTAATTAACTTGTTGTAACGTTATACTTTTTAAATATTGGCCCGATTTCTCTGACTTTGATAATAATTAGCTGTTTAAAGAACCCTGTTGAATTTTATATACCATACCTTGTAACTGTTTCGATACCCTGAGAGTCGATATTATAATCGAAAAGAGTCAATATTGCAATTATATAATAAAACATTAATACTTTTCACCACAAAATAGTTCTTTCTTTCATTAATATTACAAACTACCATTAATATAATTTTAAATAATAAACTACCAGGATTTTATCACATACAAGGGAAGATAACCTACAAAACGAAAAGGTAAACAAGTATCGATTGTCCTGGAGACAATCTTATGAGTGGTTGTAGTTTATTTGAAAAATACAAGAACATCAATAAAATTTCTTAGAGGAGTGATACACATTTTAAAACTTCACAGCACCCTATTAATTAATTGATTTTAATTAATTAATTCATAAAAAGAAAATTTTTTATTTTAAATTATAAAATTTTTTTTAAACAATTTTTTTTTTAATTTTCTTCAACAACCAACAATTTTTGTTTTAAAACATTTTGGTGAAACTACACATATATCTTTTCAACAACATAACGCTTTTGACAGTTTTTGCTACATTTGGGACTCGACCAACTGGGAAACTTAAGGAAGTGTTTCAGGCCAGCAAGACTTCGGGAGCCACACCAATTAAACACACCGAGAGCTATTATTATAATTTATTACAATATATATAACAAAACTAATCAAGTGTAAAAATTTGAAGTTCAATCAGTTGTATTATTGTGTGTGACTTATACAAGGACTGTTTAATAGAAACACGTTTAGAGCTGTAAAGCATTTTTCATTCAACGATTTTAAAAGAAGTCTCCATTAACATTAGGCATGAGTCCCACTGTTGCACTAATCTGTAGATTCCCCGCTAGTAAAATTCTTACGGCTGTTTGCGCAACCATTGGCTAACAGCAAACTCTACCTCAGCGTCTGATCTGAACCACCGTCCTTTTAGTGATTCCTTAAAAAAAATTTATGGTAAGATTTTTGCCTACCCATTCATTAACTACTAGCTTCGCCACTGTTAATTACCGAAACTTGTTCCAAATAAGGACACTATCTATCTTATTGTAAAATAGTAATAAATATTAAATAAGTTACGTTTCAAGAAACTGACTGCAGCAAGAAGCGTTTGTATTAATAATACCATACAAGGTAAATGGATACCTAAATATATATGAACATGTGTGTGTGTGTGTGTGTGTGTGTGTGTGTGTGTGTGTGTGTGTGTCACACCAATTAAGAAGAACCACTGTAAAAGAACTTTAAAAGCGCTTTCGACCGTATCCTTTCCCTGAGTTCGTGGAAATTACTGTCACTTTGGATAATGCTCCAAGCAATACGCATAAAACAAAAAAAAGTTGACTCTTTTTTCTTTTTAATTAATGTTATAATTAGTTTACTTCTATGTCTATGATTCGTATATAGCGACAGTGTGCACACACGCACGCGCACTCACGCACGCGCAAACGAAGGAGAAACGAGGGAGCTGACTAGGAAGAGATGATAAAAATTAAGTATTTATAAAACTAAGTGCTCAATAAATATGTGGTTATAAAACGTTTAAAATACTCGACGTTTTTGACATTCACTCTCGGTATTTAACAAATGTACAAAGTGACCTACAGTTAATTTAGTGTCGGACTGCGGAACGGAATGCAGCAACAGCTGTGTGGAATCCGTTAATGAGTGTAACGCGCGGAGGACAGCTGATTTTAATTGACCTCTGGTGTACTCGCGCGCGTGACGTTTAATCCGTACGTGAACCCGCGGAACCGACACTCCGGCAACCTGTTGGTGTTTAACGTCGTGTCGCATTACGCATTCCTTGCGTCCGATTCCCAGAGAGATGTTTTCAGCTAAACGTAAACAAGCGAAAGCGATCGTGCTCGCGTGTGACATTGACACTGGGCGTTGTGTAAATTGGCCGCGGGCGTGTCGCCGCGTTCCTGCTACATGTTCGAGAATGTGTAGGTAACAAAGCGACTTTATTGAGTCGCGAAAATATTCGAGCTAATAGAGATTAAAATCTGTTTATAATAATGGCATGGAAGATACCTCTCATGACTAATTAAAAGGCGAAATCATAAGACCCATGTCAATATGTCGTGCTAAGAATTGTGTGTATTTATAAGAAGTATCGTTTGTATGGCTAGTATGGATGCTGTGACAATCTGGTAATTATTCACACCATTTCAATAAAACATCAATAAAGAAAACTCCTTATTGTAGTTATTATTATATGTGAGTGGCCAAACGGAAGTAGAAATCCGCCAGAATTGTATATAGGCCTATCTAGGTTTGACCTGCGCTCGCGAGACTAACGCGGCAGCTGGCCGTGATTAACGCACTGGGAAAGGTAGAGATATTCTTCTCATTCTCTGTCAATTCTTATTAAACAGATGAGTAGTTACTTCGATAGACCCTCTGGCGTACAGCATCAGAAGAAGTTGCTTTCAACAGAGATGATTTACTGGAGAAGAGCGGCTGGGAGATCCAGGATGGAAAGAGTGATGAATGAAACAATCAGCGAAATAATGGACGAGGAAACCACGGTTGTGGAAGTGACAGAACAAAAAGATTGATGTGGTACGGACATCTCAGAATAATGGAAGAAGGCCGAATCCCCAAAACATTGGCAGAATGAAAGTCAAGAGGGAAGAAGGAGGGGAATCCCAGGAAAAATGGATTGACTGTACACAGAAAGATATGGACAAGTAAGGCCTTCAATTAAAAGGAACTGAAGAGAGAGGTAAGTGGAGAACCATGATCAACCATGATCACCACAATCCATTTTTAAAACCAAATATTTATAAATCTAATTTAGCCACACATTGTCGAAATAATAACCACCAATTTTCAGGCACTGAAAATATAAAATTAATCAAAAACATACAAAAAGGTCAAACAAATTAATATTTGGGAAAATCTTGACACAATAACAATAATTTATTACTAAAAGAACAAACTCAAGTGAAAAGAAAACAAGATCTATTTAAAATTATGAATTTATTAAAATAAATAAAATATTAACGTTAAATATTTCCAATATAGCCGACAAAACAGCTGCTTAAGTAAATAAACATTAAAACAATCGTTAACTAATAGACTTAAATCGATTATGAAATATTTTACATTAAAATCAAATAAATTCGAGTATTCGTTTGTTTCTATATTAACATAGAATTATTTCGATTGTTATTGATTTACTTACAAACCTCTGATGATGCTGATATTTTTCAGTGAAACGTGCGTGAGGTGTTGAAACAACAAAAACACAATACACTACTTGCAGAAGAAACTATATTGAATAACATCACAATATTATTTAACGTATAATGTAATATCTTTAATGTGTTGAAATGTGTAATATAAGTAATTTGTCTTTGTAGTGTTTTGGAAGGAAACCCTCAGCACAGAAAATTCTCTTAAAAAAGAAAAAAGGTTCCCTGGGACGTTAGCTGCGAAGCCATAAGTTTTCCGTTTTTCTCAAAATATTCACTTCCACGCTTTCGAAAACAGGAAGCGTCCTAATCATCATGTGGTGTCAGGTCATAGTTACCCCCACGTTATACATTATCAAAGAGCTTCAATCTTCTCTTCTCTGCCTTCTTTTCTCCTCCCAGTGTTCTCGTAAAAGCCGTTGTAGTAGTCCATCAGTAATCAGAATACGACATATTTAATTCTCTTTGTCCACTTTGTAACCCGCAGAAATGTTTTGCCTTTCGTAAATATTTGAAGGAATTCTTTATTCGGGAAATATACAAGGCAACCAAGAGCTTCATAAAGAACAACTACTTAACGATCGGTTATCGCTTCGTTCAAATATTCTGTATGGCGCTGCATCACCTAAGAACAAAGAGGATGCAAAAACAGATTGACATAGCAGTGGGTTTAGTGGACAGTTGTCGTTGTTGCGCCGAGCGGTGTGCACTGTTTTGTTGTGTCGTGTATGTTGATGTGTAATGTGTTACTCAGTGTCATGTCATGTGTATTCAATAATTTGTAGGCCTATACTGACTGTTGTGAATTTCACCGACGCGGCCTCGTGACAGGGTAAGGATTTTGAGCACCTGCTGAAGGAAACTTGTTCCCGTAACATGTTGTGTTAAGGAAATTTATAAGTCGTAAAACGGATTATGGTGAGATAAGTAATTAATTATTTATTGCTTATTTTATATTCTCCTTCAGATTTTGGACCTTACGATTTATCAACTCCGTGGATTGGGCGTGTATTGTTCGGTATTACAGATCTTCTTCTTCTGATTATAATCCAAAACGTGTTTTGATAACCCGTACTCACCATAGGCCGACTAGCATAGAATACTTTATGAACCCAGAGTATTCCTTCCTACCATCAGGCTCTAATCCAAATATCCAGCGCCTGATTCCTATGTATATTCGTTTTTTCATTATTAACGTATTGTATCATACAGTACAAAAAACGATGAATATAATATATGGACAAAAACAAGCTGAATATTCTCTCTGAGAATATAAGGGACTCTACATGTTTCTGGCAACATTTATTAACTTGTTTACCTTGTATATCCTAGCGTTTAGTGGAGTAATTAGGAGCTACTCCTGGTGGAGCCGATGAGACTAGCTTGTCAGTTGTCGTGTTGAGTGTTTAACTTGTGTTGTACCCCCCCCCCCCAAAAAAAAAAGAAAGTTTCGTTACAGTGAATAATCTGCCAGTGATCCTATTCTTTCATTAATTTGCTCTAATAGTAAGCTCCACTGAACTGCAGAACTTGCTCACTATTTTGTACGAAATAGGTAAATTATATTATTAAACTATATTAGTAGACTATCTACATTATTAGATAAATTCCGATTTAGAAATTTTCAGTTATCAGAAATATTATTAAAATCCCTATTAGACTATATTCTTTTTAGTAAAATAACAATATTGTAGAGCAGATGATTAGAGCAGGTAATTATATAATAAACATTAAAAATTCCAAACATTCGGATTTGTGTTAAAATTCCACCTAGTACAACACCGGGATTTTTTCAAAATTTGTATTCGTTTTTTGGACCATGGCGTCAAAAAATTTCTAAATTTCTAACACGGTACAGTGTCCAGATTTTCGTTAAGATTCTTTAATTTATTTGCGGTTTTATCAAAATTTTCAGCCAACTTTTAGGGCCCTCACGTCCCAAAATTTCGAAATTGTAAAAAATGAACACTAATACAAAATGTGATTAAAATTCTGTTTAGTTTGATACCCCACATGGAAGTTGGGATTTTCTCAAAATTTTCACGCACGTAAAATTTAAAAAATGAACACTACGTTCAAATTATCGTTAAAATTCTCTTTAAACTACAAGCGGTATTTTGCGATTTTTTCACTAACCAATGGTGGCTACCATATTATTTTCTCCCGACCTCCTAGATTTTGGGAATCAGTTTAAAAACCAATAGGGTTCTGTAGGGCAAATGTATGGGCACGCGCGCCAAGTTTTATAAAAATCGGTTTGTTCATTCAAAAGTTATCATGAGACAAATCAAAATAGATAGACAGAAAAATGTCAAGTGGTCGAGTTAAAACTGAAAACTCGCTTTGTTCATTTAACGGTGAAGATTCTTTTGTGTAGAAGTGCACTCATTTTTAAAGTTATTACTACTCCCTGTGCTAGTATAAAACTTCCAAAATACGTAACCGATTTCGTTTATGTAAACTCTCCGTTTCGGTACCTAATAGTCATTTTTAAATTTTTAAATTCCTAAAATTCTCTATGCTTCTTTATTTTCCTTCTACACATTCGTCATTTTATGCGACTTCCGCTATACTGTTAATGAAACTAATCGTGTTGACTTACTTGCCTCTGGTAGCAGACTATCATTTAAACTTGTTATTAATTACATTTATTTTTTTTTTACTTCCGCGTTCCATAAAGAAATGGAAGTATGGTGATGGAGAAAAAATCGTGTTCGAGAAAACGACTGATTCTGATTGTACTACCCTCAAAACATGAGAAAAATCATTTTACGAAAAGCGTCCGTGTGTCTGTGTAAGATTTTTTCTATGGCGAACGATAACTGCCGCAAATTCAAACAGAATCAAATACTTTTTTTGCATGTGTGCCTAAGTTGTAGAGGACTCAAGGTCTATTGATTTTGTTGAAGATCGGTTACGGGAAGGGGTAGTTTACCTGCAACGTTTTATGCTGTAACAAGAGTAAGTACTTAATTTTGATAAATAAAGTATCCTGAAAAGAAGGTCACAATAATCGACTGTAGAAAGGTAGATGAAATATCTATAAATGAAAAGGGTAGTTAAAGGGGGAGGGAGTGATTTTCTATAAATGAAAATGATAGTTGAAGGGGGAGGGGATAACTTTTTATATGTGTACTACGTTACCAGCAACAAAGAAGTAGTTTGTTGTTAAAATTCCTTCCCGGGCTGTTTGGCCGTAGTCCAATGTTTTCTCCGAAACCAGACGTTTCGGCAATGCCATTGACTGCCATCATCAATGAAAATCGAGTGCGCTAACGTGAGGTGGTATACGTTAGTCGCCACAGTACTGTGGTTAAGGCTGAAGAAAGAAGTAGTTTCTATGGGAAGATTTCATTTCAAAAATTATTGTAATATACATTTTTGAACGTGGAAGTCATGTATGGTTCTCCATACCGATATTTTTTTATAGTGGTAGTTTTTTTTTGGAATTATACAGTGTTAATTCTGTTTGTGATTATAACCATTTATTAATTAAATTAGTATCCTAACAATGAAGATTCTTTTGTCTGCTGTAGCCTACACATGCTATTACCTGTTCAAGTATCAAGCTTCCAAAATACGTAAACGATTCTGTTTATGTAAACTCTTCTTTATCTTTAATCGTAATTTTCATATTTTAAAATCTCGAAAGTTCTCTACGCTTGTGTATTTTCCTTCAAATGTTCATCACTTTATGCGACTACTGTTAATGAAATCATTCGTGTTAACTTATTTTCCTCCGGTATCATTTAAACTTGATACCAATTGCGTTCTGTGGTCGTTATTTCTTTTTTTTTACATAAACATGTCGACTCTCCACGTTCCTTAGAGAAACCTGCACTTAATCCTTAGGCGTAACTTGGGAGGGGCAAGGGAGGTACTCGCCCACCCAATGTTCCGACCATTATAAAATTTTATTTCTAATTGTTATAAATAAAAACTAACAAATAGTCAAACAGGAGACAGTTTCTATACTTGCGAGCACAGTGTAAATTTATTAGACTATTCTTATTTCTTTCGAAGAAACTTGTAAGGAAAATGTTTGACAGATTTGAATGATATACGTCAAAATGATATTTCTGTTCGAAAAAAAAAACAAACGCTAGAGACCTAATTAACTGGAATACAATGCGTGCCTTTTACACAAAGACTTGTTTTGGAACACATCGTAATGAAGTAATAAGCGCAGCTGTATTTCTAGGAATTTGCTCTCTTTACTTCTTCCCTTTTGTAATAATATAATACATTTTATTAATTTTATTATATAGATGGTCTCGCTACACACTTGAATTTATGAAGCCTTACCCTCCCCCCCAAAAAAAATTAGGCCCCAAGTTACGCCCATGACTTATTCTGTGTGTGTTTATTAAAGGTCGAAGGCTTATATGCATAAAAGAACGTGTTCAGTTCACTCTCGTGTGCAGAAAAATAACGTTTATGTTTTATGTCGGGCGTTAATTCTTTGGTGGCGTTCCGTTAGGCCGTCGTTGCTATATAGCGGGTCGTGTCGTAAAACGTGACTTCCTGTGACGTGATCAACGCAGTCTGTTCCGCTTCCTTGTTACACGATGCAGTTGGCTGTGGTCGTAAAATCTCATCTGTGGTCATCGGTCCCAAGATTCTTTTATAATTTTACACTTATGCTCTGTGCCTCGTTTCTTGGGCATAAAAATGTTTTATAGCTAACAGGGTTCGTTAATTTTCTGGTCCACGGCACAAATATTGGTTTCCTGTTTATTACTGTACTTTACTTCTCTTATATTTAGTTTTTGTATACAACATCATCTACTCTATGGTTCTCCTCTTCAAATGTTTTTAGCTTTATTCTTTGGGGTTATGGAAACCTGACGGGGGATCTAGTCAGACTGCCTGCTTTAGTCGTAAACGATCCCATTTACGACCTTAAAAGGGTCGCTTATTGTTCAAAAATACAATGACTGCAGGTATAACAGGTAAAATTTAGAATGGCCCCGTGAAATTGTTGGATGTACATTTTAAAATAAAATGAGAGTACTCGGATTGAACAGTAACTAACTATTCTGTTACTGTTTGTACTAACAAAATAAGACTAATGTCTTTAAGTATTTACCATATATTTTTCTTAACGGCTTCTTTAGAATGTATCTGCACCTGATTAAGATAAATATGGAAAGATACTGATTATTTTTGGGTTCCAGCGACACCCAACGAATCTTAGTCGCCCGCGATTGTACTTCCCTCTACCGAATACGCTTTCGTCAACTTCAACAGTTTGCCCTGTGCCCCAAATTTTACAAGAATTTTCAATCAGCCACACAACAAAAATTTCTCTGAAAGAATGTATTAATTTTCTTGCCGTTGGTTGTGACAAACCTGTTTCTCTCAGAATGACAGAAAAAGAAGTCTCAAAATTCATGCAATTAAAACAGATAAGATGAGGGGAAGAACGCGTGAAGTCCAAAGATAGTACTCTCCCGTACGTTTTTTCGCTCGACAGTTTTTTGTCCCACATCCGTAAATCAAGTTTTCATTTTACCCGTAATTAAATGCACGTTTCTTCCACATTTTACACAGTCAGTTGATTTTTTTCATAAGCTTCCAGTATTCAGCACAGTTTTTAAGGCCTCTCGTCAGTATATAATTAATCAATGAATCTGTACTGTTGAAATCCATGTCGCTGTTCAGTTTACCGCTTAAAATTTGATGTAACAAAACGCACTAGCGTCTCTTAACAACACTGTTGTTTTAATGCTATACGCTTCAAGAAAACATGATGTTGATAGAACACTGTAGGCCTACACCGACTAAATACAATGGTCTTTAAGAAACTAGATGGGATCACGTTGGTTGGGGATTCCTTAAATATCGACTTGCTTAGGTGCAATGAAAATAAACAATAGGCGACCCTATCGAAGGTTGTTAACATAGTAGGCAGGTAGTCTGATACGATGGCCCCGTCAGATTTCCAAAGCCCATTCTTTGTTGCGACCTGTTTTTGGTGCATCTAGTAACATGAAATAAAACTTAATGTTAATGAAAGGAAAAAAAAATATTGCCCGCGTGGAGGAGCGAGAGAGTTCTCTTCTCTTGCTGGAATCTAAAAGAGGTCATAAATGTCTGTTTGATATGGCTATACGCGTAAGGCGATTTAGTTCCAAATGTGGTTTAATTGTAGCGCGTGTCCTGCGTCGTGCGTCGTTCAGCACTACAGTATTTTGTCGACTCGTTGTGGTACACTGTTAGTCTGATTCATTACCTCGTGTAACGATGTTTAATTTCTTCACGAACAAAAGCCTTCTTGAGGTTTCCCTCAGTGGCGCAACAGGCGGGCCCGCAATGCGGGGGGGAGAATCTGCGGACTAGAGGGAGCGCGCGCAAACATTTCCCTTTTTTTAAGAATGGGTAAGTTAAGGTAAAACCCATGGAACTTAAGTAAAACCATAATTCCCTGAATGTATTTAACATTAAAAATAAATAACTTACTTTTTTACTGCTTTTTTAATGTCTTCTAATGGCAGCAACGACGTTGTGAATAAGTTGCATAAGTTCAACCTTATGTGCGGGACCATTAGGCGAAAACTTAAGTCAGCAAGTAAAGGAACGCGCCTAAAATTCTACAAGGTGATGGCTCTTCCCACACTTTTTTTTATGGGTCTGAGAATTGGACTTTAACGAAAGGCCAGGGCAGTAACGTCCAAGCGGCTGAAATGAGATTTCTCAGGCACGTGGTAGGGTATACTCTCCATGATCGCAAAAGAAACACAGATATACGGAAGGAACTGAATATTATGAGTATACTCGACAGGATTGCCCAGTATCGGCGGAATTGGTGGGAACATCTTTGCCGAATGGATGACTGCCGCATCCCCACACAGCTATGGAACTATTAAGCCGAGGGGACGGAGAGGTGTGGGACGTCCGAGGAAGCGCTGGAGTGACTATCTGTATTCTTTGCCCATTTGAGACCAGAAAAAACCATCTTTGGTTTAATCCTTGAAGATGGTGATGATGATGGCTTTTCCAGTACCTAATGATGTATTTGATAGTATAAATTATTTGGTTGACTGCACAATTGATTGATTTGATTTGAGAAGTATGAATGCGAGAGATTGGAGAAGCGAGAGAATGGTAGAAAATCATTGAACAGGCTAAGAACTACATTGGATTGTGATAGAGAAGGGAAGAAGAGGAAGTAGAAGAAGAAGAAAGGCGGAGGTAATGAAAGGAGAGTGAGATAGATATATTGTTAGACAGATAGATAGATAGAGATGTGGAGGGAGGGAGGGAGAGAAAGAGAGATATAAATCATGACTATATAAAGTGATTTATCGGCTATATAAATCATCACTGTCTGTATAATTAATATTCATACGCGTTTGAAAGTAATCCCGTGTTGCAGTAATTCTTTTTTATATGCATATTATTTGTTTCATCGGTTGTTCTATGCGAAAAGTAAACGTTAAATAATTTTCTCAATTACAGTATTGTGATTAGCGTGTGACAAAGCCTTGTTGCCGCAATTTGTCGCTACATTATTTTCTTACCTTACGTTTTGCACTTAATATGTGTGTAAAACCAACCGCCAGTATTCTGTGTACTGACTAGAGGTGGACCGATATACCTATAACAGTTATTTTGGAACGATATTTTGTGGAACGGATATAACAGTGACTGAAAAGTTGAAATACCTGTTCCGAGTTAACCCCCTACGCAACTAACGAGTAAACAAATACACAAGTAACAACAAGTAAACGAGTACTACAAGTATTAGGAGTATTACAAGTGCACGAGTACGAAGCCACTTTTTGGTGATGAATTTCGTTTCTGCGCGTGGGCTGGTTGCCATACAAGTACGAAACGAAGCAAAACAGCGAGGTTCAGAATATCTCTATGCCAAAGAGACGATAAATGAAATTTTAATAAATGAAAAAAATCATACTGATGTTACATTTTTATTCTCGTCTATTATGCATATATATAATACAGATTATAATAACAAATTACAATATTATACCAGTCACCAACTTGGTAAATTATGAAAAACCTAATTATATTGTGTTATAACCTACAGAGTGGGTGATAGCCCATCAGTACTTTTTGTTAATGTGATTTCGGAGATGATTTTAACTTCACTGCACATCTCACGTTATTTTTTTTGAAATTCTTTGTTGTGCTATTACGTGCACTCTCATTGTGTGAGTTTCGCATCTCATTTGTCTAACCAAAATGGAATCAACAATTTAATATTAAATCTAAGTCAGTTTGTTTACTCCTAGTGAAAACTTAAATTAGTATTCCCAAAGGAAGATAGGCCTACAAATTCTCTTGTTTCTTATTCAACAGCTTAATAAAGTCACAGTGTAAAGTAACACTGTTAGTACTTTTAGTTTCAATTTATTTGTTTTAACAAATTATATAATACAGGTATATGTATAATAAGTATATAATAACAGGTAGTTGTACGTGTTATTTTTTGGAACGGTTTCGTTCGTACCTGTTATTTTCAAATATTAGTTAGGACACCTCTAGTACTGACACCATGAAGTAACTAGTAGCTGATCCATGATGGGGGGGGGGGGAATGAGACTAGTTCTAAGGTTGGACCTTCCCCCATTTTGCATAGGATAAATGAGATATTGAGGCCTATTCGCATATCATTTTGTAAATACATATTATAAATTCTTTGCGTCTCAAAGTTTTTGAGCAAACCGACGCGAAGTATATGGATTGAAAAAATATCGATTTCAAAAACTTCTATCTTGATCAGCTGTTATTCAAATAAAGTTAAAATATGTATCATTTAATTAGGAATCTTTAATGATGTTAATGTAATTTACATCTGTGGTAATTAATTGTGTAAACCATTTACATCTAGTGAATATTAATCTGTGCTAATTATCTGCTTAGATTAATTACTCAACAATTATGAATCATATTAATTAAAGATTTATGTTATACGTTAAATTTGATATATCTAAAAGTTGTTCCTATTCGTCAGATTAGACTCATCACAGTGACTAATTAAATACGATTTATGAGTCTATTAATCAGACGTTTCAATGGTCGAGTTTATTGTGTCCATTGAAGTTTAGCATAAGTTGTGAGATTTTTAGTGTAATACTTAGAATGAAATACATAAATAATAAAGGTTAAATTTCAATAATGAACGCATGAATACTGTAAATTAACTACTTATTTATTACACTTGTTACTGAATTAAGTAACTATATCCTGCAAATTACATACATATTAAAACACATGATATAAATACAATTTATCAATTTATACGATGTTTCCTGAAACATAAACACATGGTACATTCAAATGCAGTAAATAATGCACATATATATATAACATATACGAACAATAAACAATTAACAAATATACTTATTCCTACCTAAAATGCGTTCATTATTTCTCAGATAACGAATTACGTTAGTGTTATTTTATAGATTTTATGATTCATATGATTCATATATATTTATTCTCTTGGGGTTAGTTCTTTGAAAAGAGGCAACAGAACAGTAGTATATACTACTAAGATTAAGTAGGCATAAAGCTTATCTTTTGAGAGTGTTTATCCAATTCCGCCGTCGTGAGAAGACACTTTCTGGATGATTTGTCGAAGATCATAATCACTGTTATGAAGAGCACTGATAACTTCACTTCACTCCACTAAATCTCCACTCCCGTCATGTGTATGGTGTTGTGGTAACCCGCTGATGTCGAGTGTCCGGAGTTCAAATAGTGAGGTGTTAATGTTGTCATTACACTGAATTGTTCTGAAAGTTTGCCATGCCATGTTTGTGTACTTGGTTAACTGTGCCGTCTATCTGGGTGTATCGCGTACTGCGTGCTTAATTGTTTGGTATAGTTTATTCAATTAATTGTTCAACATGGTGATACATTGTGGTGTGAGAATGTTTGAAGTGTCACTCACTGTTCTACTTTAAATGTTAATTAGTATGTTACTATGTGCGCGTCAGTTGAGGTTTCAAGTCCCGTTCGCACTTATAGTTTATGTTCCCGCAGAGAATTGTGTATAAGTGTGACTATATCGATGTCTTTGTTCACTTATGAATTTACAAATTTGTGAATCCGGTCGGTCGCACAAACTGTTTCTATCACGAACCGTATTACTGTTCCGACATAATCAATCGTCTGTCTATCGTACGCACTAACTTCTGACTATTGATTGCGACTATCAACTGCTACTATTAACTACATACTCTTGACTACCGACTGACTATTAACTGCGACTAACTGTTCGATTGAATGGCTGACTGCCCGCTCCGCGTCTTCGCCAAACAGTTTTATTGGAACATCTTACCCATAAGTCTAAGTTTTGGATTTCTACGCCTTCTCGGATTCTTGATTGGTCGTACAAATTCCTACTCTTCCGTAGATCTCATCCCCTGTTTCACGATTCGTCGTCCGAACCCTTCCTACTCTCTCCACCAGCTCTCTTAGAAGATGCTTGACGCTGGTTGGTCGTCGTCATCCCCGGAGTGTTTCATGTGACGAGCGTAGCACGGATTCTAAGAAACTAGGGCAATTTCATGGCCTTCTGTTATCTTTTGTTTAGACTTTCCCTAAGGTTCTGACTTGAGCTTTTGTTAACAGGCTCCAGAGTCTTGGTTAATTGTTTAAGTTACTCGACGTTCGTTCCGCCGATTATCAACCCTTCGTTGGCGTCATTTCGGTGGAACTCTACTTTCCAGTCGTAAATCTCAGTAAACTGTCAAAGATTTGTTTTCACGCTGTGCAGGATGCACTGGCAGTATTCACTGAGTTACGTCTATTGTCTATCTCTCCGTTAAAATTGCTCTGTACTCCTTTTGTAACATAGTAAAGCCTTTCATAATTGTGCAGTTACGCCTCACCTCCACAGCAGGCGTTCCATCTCGATTCCGTGTAACTCGGCAGCTGGACGAAGTCTTTGTTTCAGATTGTTGGGTGCTGTAAATTTTGACAAACGGCTAGCTGTCAGCGACGCCCTGAAATACTCATTGTGTGCAGTGCTCAGACGTGTTTTCTTTGTCTTCGTACTGTCGTCGGGTTTGACGTGCCCCTGATTCGTCATTATTTACGACCTGGGCTTGTGTCCGTCGACTTGAGTGTGGGAACGTGTCACTTGATCGAGGAATTAAAAATTTTTTAAATTTCGATCATTACATTGTCCCCAAATTGGATTGGATGTTGGACTTCGGGAGACATCTGATCCAATTTCTGCGCTCTGTCCCAGTCGTGGATGTCTGCTTCGGAATGGACATGGTTGACTGACATCTATCTCTCATAGGAAGCAATTAATTGTTATTCCCCATCTTAATGTTTTATATGGTCATATGAATTTATTGCCGCACATCTGAGTGAATGAACGCATTTTTTACACTTTGTCTGTCCATATGCGGACTGTACGATACGATTTCGAGTAAATAATTGAATTTAAGACATGGACGTTTGTCCATTTGACAGTTTGTTTCGTTACTGTTTATATACAATGTACTAGATAAGCTGTAGATTAGCTACCCATTATATTAATCGATCTTATGTCGATGACCTATATAGCAATAAAATACTTTTAAACTTGTTATTACTGTCTCAAGAATACAGTTGATACTAACAAATATATACATATGATCAATTCGTAACATATTATAAATGATTACATTGGTAAAAGAAACATACATATTGTAACATAACAAAATTATCACACTAAACATTTGAATTAATGTTACATGAATAAAAGAGAAAGTTCCATAGTGAGTGAGAGGAATAAATTGTTTAAGGATTACCTTAGAAACTGTGTAATTAAGTCTATAAAATGTTAATAAAAATGGAAGATAATAAAGAAAACCATTAATTAAAATAACCTACTATGAAAAAACCAGTTAAACCAGCAGTATACCCAGTAGATTGGGGAAGCAGTACAAAAAGGGAAGGACCATAAAAAAGGAAATAATCTGTCATGAAACCATTTTAATAAGGAAACTACTAATGTGATATTTGAAGAAGGGATGAAACATATCAAGATTCCAACAGAGACCAGAACCAGGAAGAGATATGCCAAAACAAAATGTTAATCATATATTAAATACCATGAGACAAAATTGAAACCGATATAGGTAAACCCCAAACAAGTTACAAGATACAATACTATAAAAACAAATTGTATATTAGTTGTAAGTGTAACATGTCAAAAAATATGTCAAAAGAGACTACCATAGAGTAGAACTCACTAAAAAGACTGCCAGAGTGTAGAATACAATAAAGTGAAGTGAGATAACAAAATTAAGGAACTACAGAGTGTACAGTGAGAAACATAGTTAAAAAATCTTCAATGAGGTTTAAGTATTATAAAAAGACTACCATGAGTGTAGAAAAATAATAATAAAACCATTGAAATGAAAGACGGTCTAAGGACTGACAACATTACTAGTAATAAGAGTTTTAAATTAGATATAAGGACTATTACATATAAAATGTTTTCTTTAATTATAACTAAATAAATGGTGAGGACAAAAATACCAAAGGACAGTTCATAACTGAAGGTATGCCTAATATTAAGATGTTTATTATTTATTATTAATTAAATAATATTTTAGATGTAAGGTGTAAATAGATACACGAGGTTTTTTATCACAGTTAAAGTGTTTTCATAAGAATAATACATACACAAGACAGTTAGTGACTGACAGTGTTACTAGTAATAGGAGTTTTTTATGTTTTCTAATTAAATTATGTCTAGGATAAGCTATGTTGTTATCATTTGATGATACAGGAAAAAATAATAGGAATAAGATGTTTTTGTTAAAATTAGGTGATATATGGAAAATAGTTGATAATAAGATGTTTTTGTTAAAATTAGGCATAAGATGTTCATGTTATGGTTCAATGATGTTATTAGTATAAAGAAAGTTTAGTAGATACAAGATATTCTATTGTAATTAAAATCATGTCATTTAATTTTCCATTGTGTAAGTCAGAGAGGCAAGTAGGGCATAAAAATGTAATAATTTTATTCAAATCAGTAAACCATGTATAATGTACAAACAGACCCACCAAGACACTATGTTTGTAAACACAGAATGGCCTATAAACCAAAAAAAAAAACTATCTATCAAAGAATTAATCTATGTAATAGGAATAGAATTCAATACATACAATACAGAAATTGAGAATATAATTAATGCAGATACAGTTAATAGCAAATAGAATGACAAAAGAAAGAAAAATAACTTCTTTTGGAAACAGTCAAAAATAGGCTTATGATAGTAATCAAATCAGACTAAACAGCAAATTAATCAATATTGAAATGTTTTAATAACCAAATTATTAACAACAAAGTAATTACGGAATTATTAGGTGTATTCCAGGGAAATATTATACCGATAAAACAAATAAAAACCTTTAAAACACTGAATTTGTACAAAATATGGGACATACAATTATTATGCAAAATTGTAATTTTTGGGCTTAAATGAGTTTGAAACAAACCCAGCTATATATCAAAAGATGTAAAATTAAATAATCAATATTACTGAATAGTTAGATTCATGTAAAATTAAGAAATATTTGAAATACAGTAAAAAATAAGAAAACTTGTTATGTATAGTTAGATAGTGAAACAAGTCTTAGACAGATATTTTATAATTAAACAATATGAAGAGGAAAAAGACATACCACAAATTGCCCTAAAACGACGACGTTGCGTCGTTTAGTCTATTGTTAATCGCAAAGCTGAACAGTTGAAAAATGTATTAGTGGAGTTTTGAAAACCAAATAATTTATATTAAAACCAAGTGTGGTTATGTGGCGTGTAACGGAGATGAACTAACAAGTGAAATAATATTATCTATCTATGTCTAACACTTCACAAGTTTCCAAAAACACAGAATAACACCATAAAACTTAACGCCAGAAATCGACAGCCATTTTGAAACAATTTTTGGGAACGAATTCACATAAAACCAACACGCATATTTGAACACTACACTACACAAGAGATCCATCCAGAATTCGACATCGCAGACGACGAGGGGACATTCAACACTATATTTTGGAACAACACCACTTCGCAGGAAAAGGGAACATCGTTTTATTTCTGTGGGAGAAGATCTTCGATTCCAACGGCGTCATAGCAGATTAAAACCAAGCAGACGGCGGCCATTGCTGAATTTCTCACATAGACGGTGCAGTGCTTCCTGGAGCAGAGTGACGTCATTTCTTCGACTTGGTTCGAATTTTAAATAATTTCTTTCTAATTGACAATTGTAATAATAATTCTATTCTATTTCAGATGTTAACATTTAGTTTAAGAATACCTGTTAAATGTATCTTGTTCCTTGCCCTCTGACCATTTCGACTCGTTAAAAGAACCATAAATTTAAACTTGTAAAAAATATATCTGTTGATTTTTCTCATTGCCGACTGTGGCGAATATTAGCCAGTGCCTGGGACATGCGCAGTCTGACTGGCGCACAATTTTGAATGAATAAACGCAAATCAGTATTCAGTTACCAGCTTTGTTTTTATTTCTACCATTAATGTTATTATTATTTTTTATTAAGCAAACCCATAATTTACATTGAGAGAATAGATATAGGAGGAAATTACAAACTCAAATAATTAATTAATTATTAATTAATTAAATTCAATCATTCAGTCAAATTCGATACAAGCACAAGAAAAAATATTTGCAAAATTTTTAAAGTTTGATGTATTTATTATTTATCAATCAAACACACCTAATTATAACATATTCTTATCATCAATATCTTTATATTTTGTTTATTATTACACTTGAAATTATATTACAATTTAACTAGCCTAACAGTGGGACTTTAAGGAGTCAGACTAACCCAGTGATAAACAAAATATCAATACGTATCAACACATATCAACATATTTCAATTATAATTATATTTTTATTTCTATTTGTAATATTTGTAATTATATTACAAATTGACTTGCCCAACTAGTGGGGCTAAAGGAAGAGTACAATACCCTTGTTATCACCAAAGATACACACACAATATATATCTCTATAAATTATTTTTAATTTATATCTTTATTTTTATATTTGTAATATTTATATTAATATTACAATATTAATTAAATAGTTAAGGAATCAGCATACTTCGTGATGCATACTCTTAAAGTTATAAAACAATCGTCCATTTTGAATTATTAATTACATAAACAAATTATTCGAGTCTCCACATTTTAACAAGTTATTATTCATAATTATAAACGTCTTTGGTGTCCTGTGTCATAGTATTACACTGTCCTTCTGACACATGGTACACTTCACAAATCACTTTCTGTATATGTTGATATTTACATGTCTAATTAACATAACGAATGACAAATATGTGATGATCATAAACACAGTTAGTATTGAAATACAGACTAAACACAACATAGTAAAATACACATCATTATTTGGTTAGCTGGACTGGCCGCGCGAGCAAATTACCTAAACTATGTCTTCTGCTGGTCGCCGGGAGTCGTCGCTACCACTCGTGTTAGCTATACTTCCGTTCGCTGGCTCATGATACGCCTTAATTTGCCGTATATTAAATTTTCCTCTCATCTTCCCGCTATCGCACTCCACGAGCTCATATGTGGCCTCGCCGATGATGCGGTTGATTTTATATGGTCCTGCGAAAAGTTCGAAGAACTTGTCAATTCTCTTTGACGCAGCGTCGGATTGGTGGAATGCTCTCACCAGAACCTTGTCGCCAATCGCAAATTTTGTGATTTTCTTCTTCTCATTGCAGCGTTTCGCGTGTTTCTCTCGCTTCTCCTTTATCTTTACAAATATATTGTTTTCGCGTTTTCCTTCGCTGCTAATGACTCCTTTGTCCAAGCATTGCTCCCATGCTCGTGTAGGTCTCGTGCCGAGGTGTGCTTCATGAGGGGTTATTTCGATCGTCTCGTGGTACACCTCGTTTAGACACGCTTCAATCGTTTTTAGTATTGGGACCATTTAGTGTGTTGGTCACTTATGAAAATGCGAAACAAGTTTCCCAGTTGCCGGTTAATCCGCTCGGCAAGGTTGGTACATGGATTACGTATTGCAGTAAACTTTGGTTGTATGTCCAACTCCTTTAGACCGTTGACCCATCTCCTGGAGGTAAACTGTGTTCCGTTGTCCGTCAAAATGGTCCGCGGACGTCCAAATAGTTCGCAATACGTTTTTATTCTCCGCAACGTCGTAGTGGTTGTTGCTCTCCGGAGGGTGAATAATTTGACATATTTCGTGAAATTATCCACTATGACTAATAAATATTTGACTCCACCCGTTCCTGTCGGTAGGGGTCCATAATAATCTGCGCTTACCAGATCTCCTTTGGCTGTAGGTATCACAGCGCGTGTGCCACCAAATAGCTCTCTGTTGTTGGTGTCTTTGCACTTCTGGCATAGGTCACAGGTTTTTATATACGTTTTTATTTTCTTTGACATCCGGTCGAATGTGAAATGTTCCTGGATCATTTTAATACACTTTTTTGTTCCTAAATGCCCGAACATATGATGGATTTCAGCAATTATGTCCCCAGATATGTTGCTAGGAACATACAGCTTCCATTCATTCCGCTGTCGCCTATACAATTTATCGTTAACATATTTATAAAATTTAGTTAATTTAGGGTCTATATTTCCCTCCTTAAATCTAGTGATGATCGCCTTTAGCTTATCGTCTTCCATCTGGTGCTTTCCAATATTTTGGATTAACTTCCGCACCTCAAGTCTCATTTTCACGGTTATGTGGTTAACTAAATATTCATGTGTGTTGTCGTGAATCTCTTCTAATTTTGCGTCGTGTGGATATCTGCTTAAGATGTCGGCTACGATGTTTTCCTTACCCTTGCAATGAATTATGTCGAACTTATACTCCTGCACTGCAAGAATCCATCGTGTAATCCGAGAATTATTTAGATGGCATTTGTTTAAGAATGTCAACGCCTTGTTGTCGGTGATGATCGTTAATGGTTGTCCGAGAACGTATATTCGGAATTTTTCTAAGCATCGGACAATACTTAAAAGCTCCTTTTCCGTAGTATAGTAGTTCCTCTCAGCACCCTTGAATGTCTTACTAGTGAAGGCGATTACGCCAATCTCCCCGTCTTCATCGAGCTGGTAAAGTTGTCCTCCGTATGCGTAATCACTTGCATCACACTGTATATAATACCTCTGGTCTGGGCGCGGAAATCTTAAAACTACAGCGTCAATAAATAGGTTTTTGACTCTGTCAAAGCAGTCGTTTAATTCATTCGTCCATACAAATTTGTGATTCTTCTTCAATAATTCATGGAGGGGTTGTGTTGTCTCCGCATATTTGCTAGTAAAACGGTTATAAAAGTTAGTGAGGCCTAGGAAACCCTTTAACTGTTTCTGGTTCTTGGGCTTAGGGAACTCCATAATGGCTTTCACTTTCTCTTCCGTAGCTTGGATGCCGCGTGTTGTTAGTTGGTATCCAAGATACGATATTTCTTTCCTGAAAAACTGTGACTTATTTAGGTTGACGGTTAAGTTATTTTCGTTTAGATTATTTAATAATGCCTCTAAATGTTCTAAGTGTCTTTTAACATCGTCAGAATAGCATAGACAATCGTCCACGTATATTAATGTGTTTTTCTTAACATTTTCATTTAAGACCGTATCCAATCCGCGTGTTAGTGCCGCAGAACTGGTACTAAGGCCGAATGGTGTAACGGTGAATTGGTAGCACCTTCCCTCATACATGAACGCGGTATACTTCCTGCACTCTTCCTTCAAAGGTACTTGCCAAAAGCTGCTCGACAAATCGACAGTAGATAGATATCGCATCTCGCTGCATCTTGCCAAGATCTCGTTTATTGGAGAAACGCCTTCATAGTCGGGAATAGTAACGCCGTTTATCTTTCTTGCGTCCAGGCATAGACGGACCCTTCCATCTCTTTTTATGACTGTTACGAGTGGATTTATGAACGGGCTTGTACAACGTTCAATCACACCGTATCGCAGCATTCTATCTATCTCGTCCTTTACTTTCTTCTGATAAGCAAGTGGTATAGGCCAACCCCGTTGAAAGTAGGGCGTACTGTCCGTAACTTGAAACTCATGCTCGTATCCGTCTATTCTCCCCGGGCATTCCCTAAACACTCTTCTATTCTTAACAAGTATTTCCTTCAAATTTCCCAATATCTCCTCGTCTTGACAGTCCATGTTTGATATCTTCTCGTCGATGCTCCTCAAGATTTCTTCTTCTTCTTCTCCATTATCAATTAGTTCCATGTTCATGATGGGTACGGCGTGCACCTCTTCATCAGCCGCATTCACTATTTCTATTCTCTTACTACCAATGTCGATACGACATCCTACCTCCTGTAAAAAACTTATCCCTAATATACATTGTTTAATAAGGTCAGGTATTATTAGAAAGACACACTCATTTTTGATCCCGTCAATTTCTATGTCGCATAGTATTTGTTTTCTAATTAACTTGGACTTGTTCCCAACAGCACTAATGATTAGAGAGTTCGTCATGGGTAAAATCTCATATGGTTCAATGTCCCTTTTGTTTGCGTTGAACCATTCTTCTGACAACCCATTAATAACTGAGCCGGTGTCGACAAGTGCTAAAACTTTAATGTTGTTGTTAAATTGTATGATTATTTCGGGACATTTTAATATCTGTTTCGTGATGTCCTCGTCATATTCATTCAGTAGGTCATCTCTTAAGTCAGGTACCAGGATATTGACATTATTAGTGGGGTTGTTTTTGTTGTCGTCAAAAACTATGTCGTTCGCTGTGTAGGGGTGTTTTTTTTTGTTCTGGTCATTGTTCGACCTTGAATTACTGTCGTCGCTTGCCTGACTTGTACTCGGTTTGGAGTTCAGGTATTCGACGGTGTTTACCATTCCGTGTGATTTATTCTCGTAGCGGTTACCGCCGTGCGTCCGTCCTTGCCAAACTGGTTTCCTCTCACCCTCGTTTTTGTTAACGAAGTTACTACTGGGACGATCGACAGTTCCGGTTTCCCTTTCGTTCGTTATCCTATATTGCGCACGTCTATTTCCTGCATTGCTTGATTGAATGGTAGTGTATTCAGTGATCAAGGCTTCGAAATTGGGTATGGTGACGATCCCGCGTGTTATAACGGCGATCTGCAAGTCCCTTCCAAAGTGCCTCGAGATTTTTCTTATCAATTGGCGGTCGGTCAACGCTGGAGTTAACTGTCGACTTTCCAAAAGAATCCTCTCGACGTACTGTATAGCTGTGACAGGTCCCTGCCATTCAAACCTGCCGTACTCAAGGTTGTCGCGGATAATGTCCTGTCGTTCCAACCCCCAATACTTCAGAGTGAATGGCTCCTTGAATTCTTCGAAGGTATTTATCTGGTCCCGGATCACACGCCACCATATGCTTGCGTCCTTCTCTAGGTGTTTGCCGATCCACCTGATGTCGCTGCTCGGGTAATAGGATTCTTGAAACTCCGACAATTCCTTCAGGAACTCCATCGGAAATCTGTCGGTTCCGTCATACTTCAATTCAACCTGTATTTGTCCGTTTACTGTTCTGTGAGGCCCAGACTCCCCTTCGGTGATCTGTCGCCGCAGTCTCTCTACTTGACACCTGAGTTCTTGGATGTGGGTTGTTTTCTCTTTGACGTTTTCGTCGAGCTTCTGTTCGGTCGTCCTTTGTCGGCCGTCTACTTCATCGATTTTCTGTTGCAATGTGTGGTTGGCTTCACCTATCTCTTGCTGCTGCTGTCGAAGTGTGTGGTATAATTCGGTCTTCAGTTCTTCCTGCTTCTTCTGATTACTGTTGATGTGTAATTCGAGTTTATTATGGACTTTCTTTATACTAGATTGCGTGGTCTGTGCTAGGTTTTTAAGTTCTTGGTGGTCCGACTCTCGGGCTTCCCACAATTCTTCAAACTTCTTATTGGTGTCATCTTTTATTTCTCTTGTAGCGTCCTCTTGTTTCTTTAAGACTTCGCTTATCTTATCGTCGCAACTGGTCTTATGGTCACGCATTTCTGATCGTATAAGCGTGAACTGTTCGGCCATCTGCTGCCTGACGTCTTCCTTATGATTATTAAAATTTTCGTTAATTTTATCGAATTTCTGATTGATTTCTTCTTTAATTTCTTCTTTCTGTTGATCGAATTTTTCGTTGACCTTATCGAATTTCTGGTTGATTTCTTCCTTAATTTCTTCTTTAATTATTTTGAGACTTTCATTATTTGTGCGCATGAAGTCCATCAACAATGAACGTAGTGATGCCTCTTCATGTGATTGCTGGGACTCCTGTGGTTGCTGTGACTCCTGTCCCCGCGCTCTGACCTCTGACGTCTCCTCAGTCATATTCGGTTCGACTGAATTTTCTTCGCTGTTGTCGGGTGCGCCCAACTGGTTGTTAACGTCAAAGTCCATGCTATCAGAACTACCGCTAGCCATTTTTGCCTTGCTTCGCGTTATCATTTACCAGTCAAGCTAACCTTACACTTATTTAATATCTTACGTTCTATATTATTTTAACTAATCTAAATACTACTGTCTGCTCTCTTTTGCCATGCGATGGGCGCCATTTACATTTAATGATGTTAATGTAATTTACATCTGTGGTAATTAATTGTGTAAACCATTTACATCTAGTGAATATTAATCTGTGCTAATTATCTGCTTAGATTAATTACTCAACAATTATGAATCATATTAATTAAAGATTTATGTTATACGTTAAATTTGATATATCTAAAAGTTGTTCCTATTCGTCAGATTAGACTCATCACAGTGACTAATTAAATACGATTTATGAGTCTATTAATCAGACGTTTCAATGGTCGAGTTTATTGTGTCCATTGAAGTTTAGCATAAGTTGTGAGATTTTTAGTGTAATACTTAGAATGAAATACATAAATAATAAAGGTTAAATTTCAATAATGAACGCATGAATACTGTGAATTAACTACTTATTTATTACACTTGTTACTGAATTAAGTAACTATATCCTGCAAATTACATACATATTAAAACACATGATATAAATACAATTTATCAATTTATACGATGTTTCCTGAAACATAAACACATGGTACATTCAAATGCAGTAAATAATGCACATATATATATAACATATACGAACAATAAACAATTAACAAATATACTTATTCCTACCTAAAATGCGTTCATTATTTCTCAGATAACGAATTACGTTAGTGTTATTTTATAGATTTTATGATTCATATGATTCATATATATTTATTCTCTTGGGGTTAGTTCTTTGAAAAGAGGCAACAGAACAGTAGTATATACTACTAAGATTAAGTAGGCATAAAGCTTATCTTTTGAGAGTGTTTATCCAATTCCGCCGTCGTGAGAAGACACTTTCTGGATGATTTGTCGAAGATCATAATCACTGTTATGAAGAGCACTGATAACTTCACTTCACTCCACTAAATCTCCACTCCCGTCATGTGTATGGTGTTGTGGTAACCCGCTGATGTCGAGTGTCCGGAGTTCAAATAGTGAGGTGTTAATGTTGTCATTACACTGAATTGTTCTGAAAGTTTGCCATGCCATGTTTGTGTACTTGGTTAACTGTGCCGTCTATCTGGGTGTATCGCGTACTGCGTGCTTAATTGTTTGGTATAGTTTATTCAATTAATTGTTCAACATGGTGATACATTGTGGTGTGAGAATGTTTGAAGTGTCACTCACTGTTCTACTTTAAATGTTAATTAGTATGTTACTATGTGCGCGTCAGTTGAGGTTTCAAGTCCCGTTCGCACTTATAGTTTATGTTCCCGCAGAGAATTGTGTATAAGTGTGACTATATCGATGTCTTTGTTCACTTATGAATTTACAAATTTGTGAATCCGGTCGGTCGCACAAACTGTTTCTATCACGAACCGTATTACTGTTCCGACATAATCAATCGTCTGTCTATCGTACGCACTAACTTCTGACTATTGATTGCGACTATCAACTGCTACTATTAACTACATACTCTTGACTACCGACTGACTATTAACTGCGACTAACTGTTCGATTGAATGACTGACTGCCCGCTCCGCGTCTTCGCCAAACAGTTTTATTGGAACATCTTACCCATAAGTCTAAGTTTTGGATTTCTACGCCTTCTCGGATTCTTGATTGGTCGTACAAATTCCTACTCTTCCGTAGATCTCATCCCCTGTTTCACGATTCGTCGTCCGAACCCTTCCTACTCTCTCCACCAGCTCTCTTAGAAGATGCTTGACGCTGGTTGGTCGTCGTCATCCCCGGAGTGTTTCATGTGACGAGCGTAGCACGGATTCTAAGAAACTAGGGCAATTTCATGGCCTTCTGTTATCTTTTGTTTAGACTTTCCCTAAGGTTCTGACTTGAGCTTTTGTTAACAGGCTCCAGAGTCTTGGTTAATTGTTTAAGTTACTCGACGTTCGTTCCGCCGATTATCAACCCTTCGTTGGCGTCATTTCGGTGGAACTCTACTTTCCAGTCGTAAATCTCAGTAAACTGTCAAAGATTTGTTTTCACGCTGTGCAGGATGCACTGGCAGTATTCACTGAGTTACGTCTATTGTCTATCTCTCCGTTAAAATTGCTCTGTACTCCTTTTGTAACATAGTAAAGCCTTTCATAATTGTGCAGTTACGCCTCACCTCCACAGCAGGCGTTCCATCTCGATTCCGTGTAACTCGGCAGCTGGACGAAGTCTTTGTTTCAGATTGTTGGGTGCTGTAAATTTTGACAAACGGCTAGCTGTCAGCGACGCCCTGAAATACTCATTGTGTGCAGTGCTCAGACGTTTTTTCTTTGTCTTCGTACTGTCGTCGGGTTTGACGTGCCCCTGATTCGTCATTATTTACGACCTGGGCTTGTGTCCGTCGACTTGAGTGTGGGAACGTGTCACTTGATCGAGGAATTAAAAATTTTTTAAATTTCGATCATTACAAATCACTTTAATTCTAAATTTGTATTCTTAATAATCTTATCAAAATGAGTCGTTCTGAAGATGTTTTGAAAACTCCAGTTTTTATAACCCCTTTGCACTTTAATTCAAGGCTGTTGTTCCAAGAACGTTGTAAGTTATAGTTCGGTTTAGAGTACATTACTTTTTATGTAAATTCCTGTAATAAAATATTCTCATTTTTCCGAATAAAAGTCAAGTAAAGACAAAGAGTCTAGTTTAGTCTGCAAGTACTAAGATTCAGGCCACAAAGATGTTAGACTAGAGAAGTCGTGATACAGACAACCCTGTAGGGGGGAACAAAAAGATAAATGTAAATTAATAGGCTCTGCTTTTTGTCCTGAAGCGTGCGTAATTGCTTTCTTAAGGTTGCAAATAAGTGCGTTATGTACCGAATGTTGTGGTTGTAGTTATTAAAAACCTAACTTTATTGATAAAGTCAATATCAAGTTTCGTTGAAGAGGGGTCTCTCCCCCTGATCCCTCCCCCGTAGTTACGCCACTGAGTGACAATATACCAGTGTTGTTAACCGTTCTGTAAAAATTGGAAAGTGAGGTGGAAGAGAAAAGAGAGAGAGAGAGAGAGAGAGAGAGAGAGAGAGAGAGAGAGAGAGAGAGAGAGAGAGAGAGAGAGAGTGAGAGAGAGAGAACAGATCTAAAGCAAGCAAACTGTTTAATACAGAAAGAAACGTCGTTTATCATAAATTTGTCAGCGGGAGGACAGTTCGAGTATGGTGCATTGCCGTTTGCCAATACCGTCAGCATTGCGTCCGAACCCGGCCCGGTATCGTACTGCATTATTCACGAGGGTGCGACAGAAATTCTAAACACAATCATCCCCGTCGTCCTATCGCAATTCATTCTTGAACACCGTCACTCTCTTTCCCCTGCCTTTCGACTCTCTGCACTACTACCGTATGTCCTGCCCGCCATGCAGCCCTTGTTGTCTCTCCTTTATTAGGGGTTGATAGGGTGACCCTCGCCGCCGGCTCGGTCGCTCAGTGTTTTTATCGTAAGATGAATATTTTTATTTCGGTTATTTCGAAGGGGTGAGAGACGACGGTGGCGCGAGGAAAGTACTACGTACGATTTTGTTTGTTTTATTGTGTTTGTGTTTGGGAAGTTAAAATTATTAATTCAGTTATAGGCCTACATAGGGTGTGTGGTCTGTGGGAGATATTTCGGTTTGATATTGATTTAAGCGTCCAGATTGTAGGACAGTCACATCACTACCTGTTTCCGAAACTGTTGGACATCGTGTTATATTTTCTATGGTACTAATTTTCACTCTGTGTTCTGAGAACTGAGAATAGTCACGTCGAATACAAGTCTCATTCAATAAGTAAAGCTTATTGTTTCAATACAGTTTATTTAATTAACTTAACAATTTGCCTACTTTTTGACATATTTTTCTCCTACACTCACTCTACTACTTTTTTAATACCGGCAGCAATGAATTCTGTGTAGAAGTATGAAACAGTTTTGCACATTCGTTTTCATTTCTTCATTGCATACAGTCTCACGGTACGCAACAAACTTCTTGAGGGGATCAAACAAAAAAGAAGTTAAGGTTTGGACTATAAGGTGGATGTGCTACAGTCTCCCGGCCTAATTTTCCATTGTTTTAAAAATGTACGGGCGAGCATTTGTCCTCAGAGATCCAAAAATAAACAATATGGATATAAGAATTATCCTTTAACTCTACAAGAACCAGACATTTCTCATCAGTCGGGATGGACTCAAAGCAGATATCAAAAGGTGTTAGACAAGACTGTGGACTACTATATCCCCACTACTGTTCAACTTGTACGTAGAATACGCGATGAAGGAGTTCATGGAAACGGTGGAATAATAACTAATGTCGTACGCTGTAAAACCATTCGTTTTGCAAATGACATTGCACTTTTTGGAAACAACGAGTAAGAACTACAGAATGTACTTCTATCCAAAGAAAGGCCCTAAAAGATAAATGCGATATGACGAAAAATATAGGGGAAAACAAAAGTAGGCTGAGATATTTCTGAACGGTAAGAAGTTTGTGATAGTTGATACCTTTAAATATCTTTGAAGGTGCGTTACATGGGATAGATGATGCAACAGTGATGTAAAAAGTGGAATTGCACAAACAAGAGGATCATTTTCCAAGAAAAAATCTCTTCTGTCCTTCAGAAACGTGTCTGTGGAAAACTGGAAAAGAAATTCATAAAATGTTTTACGTGGAGCGTGTTCACATAAGCTATAAGATAGGCTCTCAGGAAATTGGAAAGGAGCTACCTTGAAACTCCCGAGTGCGATGCTGAAGGAGAGCCATAAGAGTACCGTGAAGCCGTTGCAGAAAGAAGAATCAGTATCGTTGGTTACTTGGTACGCCATTCAAACTGGTTCACCATCCTGATCGAGGGGCGTATTGGGAGGGGAGGGCCCAGACAAGAGTACATGGGTGGGATAAAGAAGGAAGAAGGCATGTGGCGATCAAGAGACTGTCTAGGGGGAAAGGAAGAAATTGCAGTCCTACCAACCTCTTTGTTGAGGAGGAGGAGGAGAATAAGAAGAAGAGGATTTTGACTCACAATAATGAATCCAGGTCTCGTCATAAATCACAATTTCTTCCCCAAAATTATTCTCCTGTGAAATTAATGTTTTCCAGCACACTTGTATGTTGTTTTGAGATGTTCTGTAAGCTGTCTCGAAACCCAGATTGTACATTTTTTGTGGTAGTCAGTTTATTACGAACTATTGAACGAACTGTACCAAAGCATACATTACAATTATCAGCAATCTCTTCTACCGTAACTAGCCTGTTTCCTTCAATAAGCGAGATTCAAGAGCTGCAGTTGGAACCTCAGTCCTGCACGGTGCGTATCAGTAACGTGTTCTCGGTCATTTGTTAAACTCAACAACCCACGTATAAAAATTTTGACCATGCGTCACAACTTTTACCGTATTGTTATGACTGTCTCACGGATCGTTGTATGGTACAGTGGAAACAAAATACAGACACCAATGAAGTCGCTAATTTCCAACTTTCATTAGTCAAAATTAACAACGTGAAATCAACAAGGTACTCTCGTATTCAAGTTAAATTTGTCCACACCCAATAATAATGTCAACTAATAAAATGTTAATAATAATAAAATTTAATAGTCTAATAATAAAAATGTTTTCCTGTTTAACCATTTTTTCGTTTAAAGTGTTGTTAGTTTTAACGTGCGTGTGCATGATGACAAATTATTGATGCCTAATATGAATTGTTGATGCCTATTCCCAATATGAAAAATTTTCACAAATTTATATGAAAAATACTGGAAAGTTTTTTTTTTTTGATTCGGTGTTCCACGTCGTTAAATATAGTGCAAAAGTATTATAAAGCGACAGTTAATGTTTGTAATGTACGGCTACTGAACTCCGCACTTTTCTATTTTCCATTGATGGGGCGGGCAGGGGCGCGCCCATCGAACTACTCCTCAGTTATATATGCGCCGCCATAAATTCAAAGGTTGCCTACGACTGTTCTAGAGTGTACCCAGGAGTACACTTTAAATGGGCCTGTACGCTGAAACGTGTTCCTTTAAGCAGCAGTGTTAACATCTTCAGAGTATTTGTAAACATCTGCAAAATGGGATCTGTTATACATTACGTACTTTTTATTCATTGTCTGCTGTGATTCTTGTAATTCTAAGTAAAGAATCATTATAGAATTGAAGGACTTTGACTGAAGCCACAACTAAAATTTGTATCTTTCGAAATGCGGCTTTACCGTAGAATACTGAGCATTTCATGGACAGCACATATAACTAACGTTGAAGTTCTTAGAAAGATGAAGAAAGATAGGGAAGTTATTAACACAGTGAAGATAAGAAAACTTCAGTATCTGGGACATCTCATGAGAAATGAACAGAAATTTTACTTACTGCAGTCAATACTACAGGGAAAAGTACTTGGAAAGAGAGGAGTTGGGCGACCGAGAATCTCATGGCTGAGAAATTTAAGGACCTGGTTTGGTATAATGAATACAAATGACTTATTCCGTGCAGCAGTGCAGAAAGTTAAAGTAGTCTGTATGATATCCGACATCCGAAACGGATAGGAACTATCAGAAGAAGAACATCTTCAAAGTATTTGTAAACATCTGCAAAACGGGATCTGTGATACCTACGTTTTCTCCATTGTCTTACAAATGTATATTTCATGCAGATTTATTTGCATAAATTAATTAAAATTATTCAAAGGAGTTTCCATAAATGTAAGTTTTTATTACAGATCTTGTTTACTGCTCCAGGACGGGCATGCCATATCTGATGATACACTCTGATATCACTGAGCCATAATACGCCCCGCGTGCTGGAGCACCATATGTAAACAGGTGTTTTGGGTGAATAACAATCATCCGACTCAGACACTATTAATTTTCGTAAACAATACAAATTTAATTTTTATAAACGATACAAATTTATTATATGTTTTCAATATCATTTAAATACTGAATAAAGTTAGCGTTTCTAGACAACATATCAAATACACAATGCTGTTATATTATCTCTACGATATGAACATCTACAAAATCAATAAAGACTAATTAATTAATGACCATATAAATTTCAATATATCCTACTCTATGGATTCATATTTCTCAATTTGCGTTACTTTTGAGCAATTAAATATATGTATATTCAGCAATTAAATAAATGTATATTCTACTCAGTGGCGAGTTCTTTTTGAGTGGCAGGACAGTGGCGACCTAATCTAATGTTACATGAATGATAATAATTTACTTGTTGTTTGTATCCAAATTGCGGTGATTAACTGCGTCGTACCTCTCATCCTACGAAGAAATCCAGGCTGAAGATACGCCAATTAAATTACACTTGACACTTCGTCACGACACTATTTGTCCCACATTTTATCCGGATACTCGCATGAACGATAATGACTAATTGCGTTAACTCGAATATGACTTCATCGTCTAAAACACTTTGCGTGTAGGTTCTTTGTCACTTTTGATGTACGCGTGCAATAGTTTATGCTGCGTTTAACTAGAGCGATTGTACCATTTATACTGTATTCACAATGCAAATATAATTGGTTTTAATTGCATTTTAGTGAGTTAAGAACGTGGCACAATCTTACTATATTGTTTCATGTCACTTATGTCACGGTAATGTGATATTGTCAATACCTTATCACTCGCATTAGATTCATAAAAACGAGATTTTTATGATCACAAAGTCTGATCGTACTTAACTCGACGTTGTCATAGTATTTGGTCACGGGTTAGTCCTACAGTTTTACATAGTCTCTGATACACCCCCGAACAATCTCTCTGCTCGTATCAATACACTTTGCTACCGTCCATCTGAAAGACTTTGGCTGGTTTATACCGAAATAGAATTGACTGACAAAAATTAGAATACGACCGAACTGAGACTGAACTCTCCAAATCGACCGAACTGAGATTAAAATAGACTGACTGACTGATTTTTATAGGCTGACTTAAATTGTTTGAAAATTGGAAATCGACTGATCTCTTCTTCTCTGCGAACACCTTATTTTATTACTTCAGCAACACGACTCCCTCCACGGATGTCATACCCTTACCACAATCACTGTCATGATTGGTTTCTCGCATCAGATTCTGCGAAGGCTCCTCCTGGATACTCCGGCTGGGGTCTCTGGTCTACTTCCCATTCGCTCTTCACCCTTGTCTCCATGTTGACGTCTTCTTTACACCCGCCTTTGCCGAATTCCTTGCTCTTGATAGGTCAACCAAGACCCCTCTCTAAAAGTCTTGCTGTCCACACCATCTCCCCGTATGACGACGGACCTAATTACACGGTTGTCTGTTATGTGATTGTTCTTACGTTCCCAAGTGTCCTTTCTAAGCGATTTCCTTTCCGCACATGTGTGTACCATAACCCGGGTGTGTCGAATCGCCGTATTGTCCTCGACTTCCCTTGTTACGTTCACACGCTGATGGTGGTCATCTTCCAGGAACTAACATCTGTTCTGCAGCCTTACAAGATGCTCCTTATGTCGTGCCAGTAAGCAAGTTTCCCGCTGTGCAGCTATATAAGTTCCTTTGTACCTAACTGCATCCGCTCTTAGACTGCTTTTGTGGAAAATGTTATGTCCATGTGTAGCCGCTAACTCACACGTATACGTCGAAAATGTTGGCGTCCCCTTAGTACACTCCTTGTCGGTAGTTGTGATGAACTGACACCGTCTTTTGTTTCTTTGTTATTGTCGCCACTTGCGCTTATGTCGTTCATCCATGTCCAACATCTGTTATGTGCCAAGGCGTTGTCCTTCTTAAATCATTGTCTAACGGCGGCCGTTTGGCTATACCATGCATCACTCTTGACAGTTGACGCCCGCTACAGTGCCGTTTACGCAAAAAAAATTCTCTGCCGTAATTGCTTTACAGAGTCCCCAATTTGGGTTCATTGATGAGTCCCGAATCAAGGAATCGCAAATTAATGCCCTTGCTGAAGTTTCATCAATGGTCATTCTTCATTGAAAAGAGTGTAGTCACTAAAGATCATCTTCCACATGAAAGAGTGTAGTGTCACTTACCCTTTCCTTCCCCCTTTTTCAACACTGTCTGTCATTATTACACCACTGTCGTTCATAACCTTGATACTGAATTTATTGCTCGCTTGTTTGAGATTATGAATCCATTTACAGATTTTCTAGTAATTATATGGTTAAGTTAATATTCATTTACATGTTCTATATCTACAAAATTCCTTCCTTTTAGGAAAATGAAGTAAAAGAATATTCTTTTGTTGCTAACTAGTTATCACATTTTTTTCGTTAATTAATTTTTTTTATATGCATTACTTCTAAATAATCTATTGGCTAAAATTTACATTTTGTTGACAAGCGCTCGACCAACTTGGTTACAACAAAAGAAAACACAATAAGCTTAAGTATTAATGATAACCTATTCACTCTAATTATCCTTGGTTAGATTTTCCAAAGATTATATTACAATTTGATTTACGCTAAATTTTACACATATAAACATTACTACTGTACTTCTTATACGTATCAAAAAAAAATTTTCTTCCCCTAAAATTCTACAATTTCTCAACAAAATCTCATTTCAATTGAACAAAACCTTATTTACATTCCCCTTTTATTTGAACTTAATAAATATCACACTATAATTCTCATTAAAGTTTTTACGATTACACAATTTATAATAAATGATTTTTTTTTTCTATTTTACATTCTTGTAATTTATTACTGCTTGTTGTACATTCCAATAATTTATAGCTAATTATTTCAAATGATTAAGTAACAAACCTTTGTTTACTTTCTCTTATCGATTACTATCTTATCACGTACATTATTCAAAATTTTACCATGAAACAAGACAATTTAAATTTTTACAAATTAGTCTATGATTTCACTACTAACTATAACACAATGACATAGTTCTTGATTTATTTACAAAGACAATTCTATCTCTTAGCTAAGCAAACTTGAATGGTTTGTTTTTTTATTACCGTTAGAGGCGTTACGCTTTCCTCTAACTTCTCCCCACTTAGCCGTTGAGTAGTTTGCCTTTTCCCTTCTTTACGTAACATAAACGCACGTCTTGTCCTTAAATAATTTGATGTATTATTTATCACGTTGATTTCTTTCTTTAATCTCTTTCCTTTCGGGAATGATAAGCTTTCAACTGTCTTATGTTAAATCTGCCGCGTATTTTCTGTTCATCGCTGCATTCAACCAAGATATATGTAGCTTCCCCTAAGACCTGTTTCACCTTATAGGGTCCACAATATAATTCACAAAATTTGTCAATTTTCTTCTGCATGGCATCCGATTGGCAATATGTCCTTACCAATACTAGATCTCCCAATTTAAATTTGGTAATTTTGTTATCCTCGTTCATTTTCTTTGCGTGTTTCTCTCTCTTCAGCTTCATCTTCACGAAGATTTGGCGGTTGTCCGTTATGCTATGTTCATGTATTTCTTGGTTTAAGTACTTTTCCCAAACGCGTGCTGGTCTCCTACCAAACTGCGCTTCGTATGGTGTTACTTCAATGGTGTCGTGATACGTTTCATTAATGCAGCTTTCGATTGTTGTAATGAAACGTGACCACTTAGTGTGTTGTTCGCCGACGAATATACGGAACATGTTTCCTAATTGTCGATTAATACGTTCGGCAAGGTTGGCGCACGGGTTGCGAATGGCAGTGTACTTCGGTTGTATTTGAAGTTCACTCAATCCTTCCACCCATTGTTTCGATGTGAACTGCGTCGCATTGTCCGTTAATATTGCTTTCGGTTTTACAACTTCTTCGATGTATTGTCGGACTCTCCTGATAGTTGCGGCCGTTGTTGCCCTTCTCAACGTGTATAACTTCACGTATTTTGTAAAGTTATCAACCATGACGAAGATGTATTTTACGCCACCCATCGATACTGGTAACGGTCCGTAATAATCCCCGCTAATGAGTTCTCCTTTCTCTGATGGTAAAATTGGTATCGTTCCGCCAAACAGATTCCTATTTTGGCTATCCTTGCAACGTTGACATTTGTCACAAGTTTTTACGTACTCTTTAATTTTCCTTGACATTTTGTCAAATGTGAAACTCTCCTGTAACAGTTTGGTACATTTCTTACCTCCTAAATGGCCGTACATCTGGTGTATTTCGGAGATGATTATGTCCGTAATACTCTCTGGCACGTATAATTTCCATTTGTTCTTACACTTTCTATACAATTTGTTATCAACATACTTATAAAACTTACACATATCATTTTCATTACCATTATCTAGATTATCTATAATAGATCCTAACTTCGTATCCTCCTTCCGGAATTTTCCTATGTCTCTTATCATACTACATACGTCTTTCTTCATTTTTATAGTTACCTGATTTATCTGGTATTCAAAGTTCTCATCAACTTGGTCCTCTTCCGTTGCATCTTCTGGATATCGGCTGAGTATGTCGGCCACTACATTCTCTTTACCTTTACAGTGAAGGATGTTAAAGTTATATTCTTGTATGGATAGGATCCACCTAGTTATCCTGGAGTTGTTTAGATGGGATTTATGCATGAAAGTGAGTGCTTTATTATCAGTTATAATCGTTAATGGTTGACCCAAGATATATATTCGAAACTTCTCTAAACATCTGACAATGCTTAAGAGTTCCTTTTCAGTCGTGAAATAGTTCTTTTCCGCACCCTTAAAAGTTTTACTCGTGTAGGCAATTACACCCACATTCCCCTCTTCATCCAACTGATACAGTTGTCCACCGTAGGCGTATTTACTCGCATCGCATTGAAGAAAATATCGTTGGTTGACTTTCGGAAATTTTAATATAACCGTTTCAATAAATAAATCCTTTACTTCCTTGAAGCATCGATCTAGTTCTGATGTCCATATAAACTTTTTATTTTTTTTCAATAAATCCAGTAATGGTTGAATCGTTTCTGCATACTTAGCAGTAAATCTATTATAAAAGTTAGTCAATCCTAAGAATCCTTTCAATTGCTTCTGGTTTCTCGGAACTGGGAAATTTCTGATCGCAGCAACCTTTTCTTCTGTTGCTTGAACTCCTTCTGTAGTTAAGCGATACCCTAGGTAGGCGATTTCTTGACGAAAGAATTGCGATTTATCGAGGTTAATCGTTAGGTTTGCTCTGCGTAGATTGCTTAATAATAAATTCAAATGTACCAGATGCGTCTTGACGTCGTTCGAGTAACAAAGACAGTCGTCAACATAGATGATTGTGTTTTCCTTCACCGGATCTTCAAGTGCCATGTCTAGTCCTCTCGTCAGAGCGGCAGAACTGGTGCTTAATCCGAATGGTGTTACTGTATATCTATAACATTTCCCCTCATACATGAAAGCAGTGTAATCGCGACAACATTCCTTTAGTGGCACCTGCCAAAAACTGCTGGTTAAATCCACTGTGGACAGGTACTTCATTCTACCACACCTTGCTAAAATCTGTTGGATAGGAGTTGGTCCTTCATAGTCGGGAATGGTAACACTATTGATTTTTCGTGCGTCCAAACACAGCCTGACGTTTCCGTCTTTCTTTATTACGGCGACCATTGGATTAATAAATGGGCTATTTCCCCTCTCAATTACACCGTGTTTCAACATTTTGTTGATTTCGGCATCAACTCTTTGCTTGTATGCAAGTGGAATTGGCCACCCGCGTTGGAAATAAGGCGTGTTGTCCGTTACTTTAAATTCATGCTGATAGCATTCCATTCTCCCTGGACTCTCCCGAAATAAACTTTTATTATTCATTAAGACTTCTCTCAGATCTTCTAACGTTTCCTCATCCACACCTGTTATGTTGTCCACTTTCGCGTTTATTTTCTTCTCGATTTCATCCTCTTCTTCTGCTTCTACTACTTCCATGTGTATAATGGGTATGCTGACATTTTGTTCTTCCTCTCTTCCTCTAAATTCGACGACTCCCTTTTCCACGTCAATCAAACATTTTTCATCTTTCATAAAGCTAATACCTAATATACAATTTCTAATTAAATTTGGAATAATTAAAAATACGCAGTCTATCTTGATATCACTAATGTAAATGTCACATAAGATTTGTTTCCGTACAAGCTTAGACTTACTACCTACTGCACTAATAATCAGTGTATTAGTCATGCTTAATTCCTCATATGGTTCTAAATAATGTTTATTTTGGTTGAACCATTCTTCTGATAACGCATTTATCGCACTCCCAGTATCCAATAAGGCAAGGACCGTAATATTATTATTGAACTTAATTAATATTTCTGGACACTTAGAAATCCGTTGTTCGAATCTTAATTCATCTTCATAAGTTAATTCATTTCTAAGATCTGGTAATAGTATGTTGGTTTCGTGAAGTCGGTTCTTGGTCAGTATATCGGCTATCTCATTGTATGGTAGGGTTAATTTTTTTTTTCTCTATCTACGTCGTTCCCCTTACCAGTCGAGGTCGACGCACCGTTGTTTACGAATTCTAAGGAATTTATGGGCTGTCGGTTAGTGTGTCGTCCAAACCCCTTAACGTTGCGATCGTTTTCACTTTCTTTGTTCGGCAAATGTTGTTTTTGCTTCCAGCTGACACCCTTATTGTGAAATGGTTGGGGTGTGTTTGTTGCTTCCCCCACACCTCGGGCATTCACCTTCTCGTGACTCCCTACAAAGTCATTATCTCTAGTTGTTCGCTGATTAATCGTGGCGTACTCTGCAATCAATGATTCAAGGTTTTGGATTGAATTAATCCCCCTTGTCACCACAGCAATTTCAATATTCTTACAAAAATGGCGCGCTATCTTTTTGATTAGCTGACGATCAGTGATAGCTGGCGTTAATTGGCGACTTTCAAGAAGCTTGCGCTCCATATATTGAATTGCGCTCAGATTGCCCTTCCAATTAAATCGACCAAATTCTAGGTTGTCCCTGACTGCGTCCTGTCTCTCTTCTCCCCAATACTTTTGTGTGAAGAGGTCTTTAAATTCATCAAAGTTGCGGATTTGGTCTCGTATCACCCTCCACCAAATCGCGGCGTCTGCTTCTAGATGTCGACCGATCCATTTGACATCGTCACTTGGGTAGAATGTGTTCTGGATTTCGGTCAGTTCTTTGAGAAATTCGATGGGATATCGGTCTGTGCCGTTGTATTTTAATTCGTTGTTATGCGGCCCACCTGTTCTTGCGGTCGATCCGACTTCTGCGTTGGCTAATTGACGCTGTAGTCGTTCTTGGCCTTCTTTAACTTTGGCGATGTGGTTTCTTAATTCTTCTAGCCGTGTCTCCTTCTCTTTATCTGTCTCACTGATTTTCTGTACAGCCGACCGTTGTCTGTCATCTACTTCTACGATCTTCTGTTTTAACGAGTTTACTGCTTCTCCTTGTTCTGTCCGTAGTCGTTCTACGTTGTTCATGACAACTCCTTTCAATTCTTCATTCCTGCTGTTGGTTTCTTGAATATGTGTGTCTAGTTTGTTATTTATTTGGTCTACTGACTTCTGTGTATTATTAATTGCTTCTTGCCATTCTTGTCGGTCCTTCTCTCTCAATTCTTTACTTTCTTTGGTATGTCTTGTTAATTCATTCTTCAACTCTTTCATTCCACGTTCATTCTTTTTCTGTAGCTCGCTAATTTTCTCTTCCCATTTCTTGGTGTGTTCTTGCAATTCTACTTTTATTTTTCCAATCTGTTCTTCGTTCTGTTGTCTCATTTTTTCGCTCATTTTTTCACTCATTTCTTCATTCTGTTGTTTAATGAACTCGAGCAATAACTGGAAGTTCATCTCGCGAGGTACTAACGATTGTCCCCCCGCCCTTGTAGTCTCGTCGGCGCTGGTGTTTTCACTCTGCGTCGTATCTTCCTCACGTCCTTCGACGCCTAGCTGGTTGTTCACGTCGAACTCCATACTATCTGAATTATTGTTTGTCATTTTCGCGCGACTACGCGTAATCATTCAAGTATGCTTAACTAAGACTATTTCTACTACTGACTTACTGTCTAACAATTGTTTATAGCCACTGCCTGTCCTCAGCCTACTCACTTATAATATTTCTTATTAATTATTCGAGCAATCGCTTCGTGCAATCGCGTTGGGCGCCATATACAAATGTATATTTCATGCAGATTTATTTGCATAAATTAATTAAAATTATTCAAAGGAGTTTCCATAAATGTAAGTTTTTATTACAGATCTTGTTTACTGCTCCAGGACGGGCATGCCATATCTGATGATACACTCTGATATCACTGAGCCATAATACGCCCCGCGTGCTGGAGCACCATATGTAAACAGGTGTTTTGGGTGAATAACAATCATCCGACTCAGACACTATTAATTTTCGTAAACAATACAAATTTAATTTTTATAAACGATACAAATTTATTATATGTTTTCAATATCATTTAAATACTGAATAAAGTTAGCGTTTCTAGACAACATATCAAATACACAATGCTGTTATATTATCTCTACGATATGAACATCTACAAAATCAATAAAGACTAATTAATTAATGACCATATAAATTTCAATATATCCTACTCTATGGATTCATATTTCTCAATTTGCGTTACTTTTGAGCAATTAAATATATGTATATTCAACAATTAAATAAATGTATATTCTACTCAGTGGCGAGTTCTTTTTGAGTGGCAGGACAGTGGCGACCTAATCTAATGTTACATGAATGATAATAATTTACTTGTTGTTTGTATCCAAATTGCGGTGATTAACTGCGTCGTACCTCTCATCCTACGAAGAAATCCAGGCTGAAGATACGCCAATTAAATTACACTTGACACTTCGTCACGACACTATTTGTCCCACATTTTATCCGGATACTCGCATGAACGATAATGACTAATTGCGTTAACTCGAATATGACTTCATCGTCTAAAACACTTTGCGTGTAGGTTCTTTGTCACTTTTGATGTACGCGTGCAATAGTTTATGCTGCGTTTAACTAGAGCGATTGTACCATTTATACTGTATTCACAATGCAAATATAATTGGTTTTAATTGCATTTTAGTGAGTTAAGAACGTGGCACAATCTTACTATATTGTTTCATGTCACTTATGTCACGGTAATGTGATATTGTCAATACCTTATCACTCGCATTAGATTCATAAAAACGAGATTTTTATGATCACAAAGTCTGATCGTACTTAACTCGACGTTGTCATAGTATTTGGTCACGGGTTAGTCCTACAGTTTTACATAGTCTCTGATACACCCCCGAACAATCTCTCTGCTCGTATCAATACACTTTGCTACCGTCCATCTGAAAGACTTTGGCTGGTTTATACCGAAATAGAATTGACTGACAAAAATTAGAATACGACCGAACTGAGACTGAACTCTCCAAATCGACCGAACTGAGATTAAAATAGACTGACTGACTGATTTTTATAGGCTGACTTAAATTGTTTGAAAATTGGAAATCGACTGATCTCTTCTTCTCTGCGAACACCTTATTTTATTACTTCAGCAACACGACTCCCTCCACGGATGTCATACCCTTACCACAATCACTGTCATGATTGGTTTCTCGCATCAGATTCTGCGAAGGCTCCTCCTGGATACTCCGGCTGGGGTCTCTGGTCTACTTCCCATTCGCTCTTCACCCTTGTCTCCATGTTGACGTCTTCTTTACACCCGCCTTTGCCGAATTCCTTGCTCTTGATAGGTCAACCAAGACCCCTCTCTAAAAGTCTTGCTGTCCACACCATCTCCCCGTATGACGACGGACCTAATTACACGGTTGTCTGTTATGTGATTGTTCTTACGTTCCCAAGTGTCCTTTCTAAGCGATTTCCTTTCCGCACATGTGTGTACCATAACCCGGGTGTGTCGAATCGCCGTATTGTCCTCGACTTCCCTTGTTACGTTCACACGCTGATGGTGGTCATCTTCCAGGAACTAACATCTGTTCTGCAGCCTTACAAGATGCTCCTTATGTCGTGCCAGTAAGCAAGTTTCCCGCTGTGCAGCTATATAAGTTCCTTTGTACCTAACTGCATCCGCTCTTAGACTGCTTTTGTGGAAAATGTTATGTCCATGTGTAGCCGCTAACTCACACGTATACGTCGAAAATGTTGGCGTCCCCTTAGTACACTCCTTGTCGGTAGTTGTGATGAACTGACACCGTCTTTTGTTTCTTTGTTATTGTCGCCACTTGCGCTTATGTCGTTCATCCATGTCCAACATCTGTTATGTGCCAAGGCGTTGTCCTTCTTAAATCATTGTCTAACGGCGGCCGTTTGGCTATACCATGCATCACTCTTGACAGTTGACGCCCGCTACAGTGCCGTTTACGCAAAAAAAATTCTCTGCCGTAATTGCTTTACAGTCTGCTGTGATTCTTGTAATTCTAAATTAAGAATTAATTAAGACTGATTATAGAATGGAACCCTGTTGGGAGGTTAGACACCACTAAACAAACTGTCGTACGTATTTGGTCAAAGCTTGATCTTTGACCTCCAGCGTCGTGACAGTATTAATGGAAACTGTCGTAATGGTTGTGAACATAATGTATATTGTACTGGGAACAGAGAGGTTGATACAGAGAGAGAGGGGGAGATTGTGTGTGTGTGATTTCAGATTGTCGTTTAGATATAATCAGGACACGATGGTTATAGTGTATATAATAATCACTCGAATGTGGTTATGTTAGGTTAAACACGTCTCGTGGCGTAACAATAGGCTTTGAGTTACGTAACAAACGGCGACTACATGCAGTTATTTACGCTACGGAGTACGTGACAGCCAGCTGCTGGTGTGTGACCGTCTTTGTCTCCAGGTGTAGTGCTGTGCTGATCCTTAATTATTGTCCCCACACCCACGGTGAGCGTTTATTTATATTCGTGCTGGCGTATAAAGATGTGGGTATGTTCACAGAACGCGTACATGTGTAACGAGGTCTGTAAATTAAGTAATGCGACTAATTCAATAAAACCTTTTATTTACAGTCAAACTACATATAGGCTCTATCACCTTCAAAATAGTTCCCTAGGAAAGCCACACAGCGCTTTAGATGGGTTTTCCACTCGTCATAACAGTGCTGGAGCTCAGAAACTGGAATCTCCTTCAACTAGTCGGTTATATTTTTTTAATGTTGTGTATAGTCCCTAAATGGTGAACTTTGAGATGTTTTTTTCAATCTCGGGAAGACAAAGTAGTCACAGGGACTCAAATCAGGCGAATAAGGGGGCTGAAGAATAACAAGAATACTTTCCTTTGCCAAAAACTCATTAACCGAGAATGCTGTGCGACAAGGTGCGTTGTCATGATGCAACATCCAGGTGTTCACGAAGGCTACTCTCACGCGGGCAACTCTTTTCGACAGCCTTTCAAGAATTTCACGGTAAACATGTTGGTTGACAGTCTGCCCTGTAGGCAAAAACTCCGGAAATGAACACGGTTTTGATTTCGGATCTGCTCATTTTTGCTTTTTTTGGGACGAGGTGAGTTTGGTGTGTGCCACTCATCGCTCTGGCTTTTTGTTTCTGGATCGTACTCGAAGACCAGTAATAAAATTTTTTAGAAAATCAGGGTCATTTTCAATTCGTCGTACAAGATCATGGCACAGTTCCATCCTGTTGTCTTTCTGTTCAAGAGTGAGGTTTTTTTGGACCAATTTCGCACAAACGTTTCTCATTCCCGATTAGTTTGTCAGAATTTGACAAGCTATAGTGTGTGTGGTTCAAATTTAATTGTTCTGCGATGATTCTGACGGTTATTCGACGGTCAGACCTCAGCAAGTCCCTGATTCGATCAACAGTGTCGTCAGTTCTTGACGTTGACGGTCTTACAGAGCGTGGATCATCCTTAATCGATTCCCGGCCATCTGAAAATGCTTTAGACCATCTGAAAACCTGTGATCATGACAGAGCTTCATCTCCATATACCTTTGTCAATTTTGCAGAGGTCTCAGTAGCATTGTTTCAAACTTTAACACAAAACGTGATTGGACAACGTTGCTCGAAATTGATATCACTCGTTTTTATAACGCACAACAAAAACTCATTTCACGAAAAGCTTGTTTACGTTTCACATGGCAACAATAGACAGTAAATATTAATACTCAATATCAATCAGCTGTTTATCTAACCATCTGTGTTAATCGAAACCGTACAGTGTTGCCACATTGACTGCTACATGATTAGTCTCATTACTTAATTTACAGAACTCGTATGTCTTTGAATTTCTGGCTCACATACGATTGTCTAAAAAGTAATGAGACTGAATTTTTTCCCAGGAAGTGGCAACACTGTGAGGCAACAATGAAACAGCTGATAGGTGTAACATTTGTTTACATTCGTAAACATTTTCAGCTTCGTAACTTTAACATATTTGGGTGTGGCATAGTTTATGTAAGTGTTTGTTTTGTCTCGTGTCACAAAAATTGAGGTTAGTAATATATTGAGCAGCGTTATGGAATCAAATTTTGTGTCAAACTCCAAGACAGTGCAACAGAAACATTTAAAAAGTTAAAACAAGCTTACGGAAATGAAGCCATGTCCCTGGTTCAGGTTTTTAGGTGGCACAAGGCATTTTTGGATGGCCGTGAAACCGTGGCGGATGGACACCGTTCTGGACGACCAAGCACAGCACGAACTGATGAAAATGTGTTGAAAGTGAAAGATCTTATCAAGTCTGATCGTCGTCTGACGGTGAGAATGATTGCCTATGAACTGGATGTAATTCATCAGACAGTTCATGAAATTTTGACGCATGCATGATGTGACAATGCTCAAAATCTGCGCAAGAAATGGTTCCAAAAAATCTCACTCAGGAACAGAAGGACAACCGAAAAAATGCGTGTCTTGACCTTCTTGAGCGCATTGAGAATGACACAGATTTTATGAAAAGTGTCGTAACTGGTGATGAATTGTGGATTTTTTTAGTATGATCCAGAAACAAAACGGCAAAGTGAAGAGTGGCACACAAAAGACTCGCCACGAACCAAAAAAGCAAGAAAGAGCAAATTCAAGATAAAGTCAATGCCCATTACTTACTTTTTTCGACATTCGAGGAATTGTGCATAAGGAATTTGTGTCTCAAGGACAGAAAGTCAATCAAACTTACTACCGTCAGGCTCTTGAGAGACTCAGGAAAACGGTCATTCGTGTCTGGCCCGACATTTTTGACTCTTGGATGCTTCATCACGATAACGCTCCATGTCACTCTGTGAACGAGTATTTGGCCAAAAAGGGTATTCCTGAGGTACCCCAACCCCCTTACTCTCCTGATCTTAGTCCATGTGATTATTTCCTATTTCCAAAAATCAAAGCCCAACTCCGGGGCCGCCATATTAGAAGTGTGAAGAACATCCAAAAGATTGTGACAGACCAGCTAAAGGCATTGACAGTTGAAGACTTCCAGCACTGTTTCAATCAATGGGAACACCGTCTCCGTAAGAGTGTGGCTTCTCAAGAGAACTACTTTGAAGGAGATAAAATTGTTTTGTAGTTAATGGATCAATAAATAATTTTATACTGTCAGTCTCATTACTTTTTAGACAAACCTCGTATGAAGGGTCCACTGAAAAATGATGTGTGTCATCATCATCTTCACAACTGGCATAGACAAGGTGCTGTCTGTTCCGCCTTTAAAGATCCTCAAGCCATCTCTTCTGAGTCTACCCACACACACCTGTGTCCTATAGGTTTGTATTTCCAGTCTTGTTTGCTCACTCTGGAATCTGACATTCTTTCCAAGTGTCCTTTCTACCGTCGTTTGTAATTTTTGAATTTTTCATTGTAACTTGCAACTCTTCTCGTATGGACTCATTCCTTATACAATCAGGTTTAGAACAGTTTTAACTCCTCTTAAGAACACCATTTCCGAGGCCTGTATTTTACTGACTTGTTTCGCGGTTGTTGTTCACAATTCACACCCGTCGGACAGTACAGGCACTGTCAAAACTTTGTAAACATTAACTTTGTAATTCGACGTACCGCACCTTGTTTCTAAAAGTACGGTTGATTGTCCCACAGATCGTCTGGAACTTACCTAACTTAACATCAATGTTATAATATCTATCATAGCCAATATTATTTCCGAAATAATTAAAATGGCTCACCTGTTACAGAAATCGATCACCAATCATTATTTTTGTTCTTATTGGCTCCTTGCCGCGAAATGTCATTTACCTTTGTTTTTATATTGGAGATTTTCATACTGTATTGTTTGCAAATCTGATGAAGCTTAAAAACAGAATTTTGCCAATCAGATTCTGTATTTTGAAGTACAAGCAAGTCATCAGCAAACAACAGCACATTCAGATATCTGTCTCGTGATAACTTAGTACCAGGGTTCACTAGTTGTTTCCATTTCCTTACCAGATCGTCATTATAAATGTTAAAAAGAGTGGGTGATATACTGCAACCTTGTCTAACACCTTGATTTGTTGAGATATCCTACAATAATTTTTGACAGGTATTCTTGTTCCGTTGTATAGGCCTTGTGTAGTTCTTATAAGTTGGTGAGGGTATTTCCAGTTAGCTATTGGAATCGAGAAAAGCAGGCGATAAGCAGTATATAAATTCGGGAATACATCAGTCATTTTACAGGCAATAATACAGTTTAATACTTTAAACGGACAAACTATAGTATCATGGAATCTTATCATATTCGTTCGAACGATTTGAAAAAAAACCTCTTTCTTGCAATTTTACTCGTGGCACAAAGTGCTCAGTTCTATTAGAAGATCGTCGAAAAGTGTGCACACATCTTTTTATGATTTTAGATTAAGGACATTCGTGTTTTTTTTTGTTTTTTGTTTTACATTTATTATCTTCGAAAAGATTTTGTGATTTAGGACTGGGTGGTGCCCCCTCTGACAGCTGAGGTCCTGGTGCTCGGTGCTGCAGCATACCCTAGCGTTATGGATAATCCGCCACTGAGCATAATAAATTCTATTCACCACAAATCATATCTCAAACGTTCTTACGTAGAAAACTGTTTTTTATCCATTGCATAGCCTTTTCTTTACAGCTCAGACCGTCTTCCACGATTTTTTTTATTACCCTACTTTATGTCACTATTCTCAGCCTCTTCTGCAACACCTTGTATTCAGTTTCTCGTTGACATTCCTCTTCTTTATTCTTCCCTTTTGCTTTAGTTTCGGATCCGTTTTTTGTGCTTGTTCCGTCTGCCATCTACTACACATAAGCAAATTACTTTAGCTGTTCGTTTACCATTATAGCTTGTGGACAGGGAGTACGTTCCCCCCCCATAATAGTGTAGCAAAAGATGCTGTCTCCTGTAGTTTACAACGAAGCGCGTCCGATCTGGAATACATCAGCAACTGTAATTGTGTACGCGCTGGCATTCCCAGCATCATCAGTCTTCCCAAATTGTTGTTCTTATCTATCCAGACACTGCTCTGAAAGCTACTAAATCACTTCGTAATGCCAACGAGAGTTATAAATTTCCCTTTACCAGTTGTTAATATCTAAGCCGTTGGTGACTGGCGGTTTAGCAGACAAGTTTGTTTGGCTGTGGAGAGGGCAGGAAAAAAAATCTGTTTTTATAACAGAACCATTGGTATTAGACGCGTGGAAAATAAAAGAAGACTTATTTTACCATCATTTAACTACTCGCGCATTCGTAACTTTCTTAATAATTTACTTTAAACGGCCGATAAAATTTTGGACGTCTGATTTTGAAGTTAACTTATTGTAAGGGGCTTGCTAAAATTTATTTCCAACAGGCCTGAGGTATTAATTTTGAGTTAAACAAAAAACGAAGAATAAAGTCTTGCTTCAAGCCAGTCGCACAACTAGTGAAACTGCGATTTTGCGACTTCGGACTTTGCGGGTAAATTAAAAAAAAAAGGAAAGAAGGTTTAAGGGGCTAGTCGACTAGCAGGTATGGCGCCTGACTACCAATCCAGACGGTCCCGGGTGCGATTTCCGGTTACGTCATACAATCAAGGTGCGTTTTTCAGCTCTCAGGTAGTCAGCTTGTGGAAATGAATGCCTGAGAAACATCCTGAGGTAATAGTGGGCGGCTGGAGCATAGTGCTGGCCACTGTACTTCTTGCACGCTGAACGGCTCATACAAGGCAGCCTATCTTGTCTAACCCCTATACCGGGTAGATGGTAATAAAGGAGCCATTATTAATATTAATGAAATTTTAATAGGTGTAATATCTACAGGAACTGCTGTTTTTCTGTACGTAGTGACAAGATTGTTAAAGGGGATTGATGTGAAGGAAGGTCAGGAGATTGGGCCAATACGAAAATAAGAGTATTCTGACGTGCAAGAAGCTGTGAAGACATTAATGGTGTCACACCAGATGAGGAGCCTACATGAATACTGTCATCACGTTTTTTGATATATATCACGTCGAAGGGAGTTAATATTTCGAGGCAATTTCAGAAATATCCTCAAGACCAGTTTTTTCGACGGAGTCTAAGAACATCTCAGTTAACAAGCGTTAACGACATTTGTTTGTAAACAATAATTTGTCGTTGAGATTGACAACTATTAGACTAATTAAAAGTCGTATATTTTAAAATAGGCTGCAAACTGTACATTATTATCATTTTATTATATCATTCGTTGGTTTATGATACATTTTTATATTTCGTTTATTTGTAGCATTTTTTGTGAGATGTATTTCAGTAACGATTAACACACATTCTTGCATTCTTAATTTAAGTTCTCCCCAAAATTATTGAACAGTTTCTTATAACTGACCATTCACAGTAAGTTACAAGGCGACAAAACTAATAAAAAACATACTGCCAGAGCAACATTTTTATTGCTTATCGACTTCTGTCACCGGAGAGATTGTTTATCAAAATGTAGGCAAAAGGTACTCGAGTTACAGGGCCACGTAGTGCACGAATTTTAAAATTAAGATAACTAAAAATATTTTAAACAAGTATTGCAATTAAACGTGTTAATATTTATTAATGTGGAGATTTATAAGCATCTAGATAATACGTATGTTGATATATCGAAGAGGCTGTGAATTGGCTGCTCTGCCCTGAGGTAAGATGAGACTCAACTTCCGTAGGGAACCGAACACGTGGTTCGACAACTCGTGCCGCAGTACTGGTATTTAAGAACAGCATGCGCTCAATATCAGTGTATCAGTGGCATTACGAAAACAGCACAATCACTTGTCCTGAACAAAGGGACGGTCACGAGAGTTGTGTAAGATATGACCGACACGTGATAAACGAATAAAATTTTATTCGTTTTTGTAACGAAACTAGAAACAAGATAGTGGAGAAGGCTTACTACAAACCGCTGTGGTGGCTGTGGAGAGCTTCTCATCTCGTTTGCGTGCACGAGTAGCAGACGTTTGAAATTAAGATTTAAAACGTGACGACGTCTGCCTGCTTGCTACAGATTACTAATTAAACTGTAGAGACTCGTCTCGCTCACTCTCTCTCTCTCTCTCTCTCTCTCTCTCTCTCTCTCTCTCTCTCTCTCTCTCCTCCCCCTCTCTCCCTCTCACCCTTCACCGTATCATCCTGTCTGCATGTGTCGCTTAAAGTCTCGTTTGCGCGGCTTAAGCCTGGATTTCTCTCAGTTTCACTTTGTCGGCTTTTCTCGTTTCATGAATTTTCCCACACAATTCAGGCTTGGCGAGTGGTCGTTTCTTTTACCGGTCCGGCCGTACGCAGGCCATTCTTGTGAGGAATACCAGTGGCCGATCGGTAACAGCCAAACCAAACTGTAGGACGATATTCCAAGTCAGTAAAGAGAAGTTTTACTGCTTTACAGAAATTGAGATTTTTTCCCTGGGAGTAATTTCAGGTTGGGTGACTGCGGGGAAGTATGACAATTGGTGTGACAGTACTGGAGTACCCACACCGTCTACTAGTGAAAGAAGAACTCGATATTTCAGTGAACATGTCAGTGAGCTGTGGAGAATTCTCCAAATTTTATTTAATTAATTCAGAGGTGTTTAAACAGTGCCAACTATTACTTGCGACAGCTATTAATTCGAACATCGATATCGTATAGAAATCGAGATGTAGAAATTCGAAACTACTGTGATAACTGAATAAGACTTCTCAGGGATAATAGTAATGGTTTTAGTAATTAAAGACGGTAGTAATATTAGTACTTAGAGGCAAAGTAATTAGAAATAAATTGTGTAATATTAAGTAGGAAACAGGAGTGTCATACAGCTGGTATCAGAAATCTGTGTGTCGGTACACAGATTAATGTAAAACTAAAATCCGGCGACATTGTTAAAGAATTATCAGAAACGGAATTAGAGAAGGGCACAGTATCTCTTCCGTATTATAGACAATGTCGTTGTCAGGGAATGGGTGCAACGGTTTACAAATCTTAATATTGAAAACGATTTTAAAAGAACGGAATTAAGCTCTTCTTAAACTGTTAAAATTTCCTTGTGTATCCAGGTTCCGTGAGATAACGTAGGTTGGGAGTTGCTTAAATAACGGGATGTGTGTGACTTCTATTAATTGACGTACTCCATATGAGTGACCATATTTTACCACCTGATGATGGGACTATAAGTCTCGAAACGCGTTGTGTATAAAATATAAAAAAGAAGTTGCAAGGAAGGGAACCTGGATACACGAGACAATTTTAACAACAATTTAATTGTACATGCAACTTTGAGACCACAACAACTATGTATATTGAAGCTCATCAAGAAAAGCTGGTCTACAAATACAAAACAATAAAGGTCAAACTAATAAAAGGGGGGGGCGAGAGTGAGACAGAGCGAGAGAAAATGATCAACGTGCTAAAGGGTAGCGAGATGGTACCTGATTGGCTATAAATAATAATTTAGAGAACAGTCTTGAGTAAAATTACCCGTTACTTAGCGAAATATTTATTATTATCATTATTTTTTTACTGTGGCGCCGTGTGAGAAGTGGTCGCACGATTATTATCGGCCTTATATAAATCGTCATTGTCTCTATAGTAAATATTCATGCGCGTCTGAAAGTAATCCAGTGTTGTTGAATTAATTCATTTTTTATATGCAAATTACTTCTGTTTCATCGGTTATTATCTGTAAAAAAAGTAAACGCAAATAAACTTGCGCAATTACTGTGAATAATGTTGTTGTAATAATTATTTGAATAGCAACAGTGATCGTTTGTCTCAGTTACTCCACGTATTTGATGATAAGTGGCGATACATCGTCGTCTGATAGTAACTTATTGCTACGATTTTTGCTGTCTGGAATTGTGGTGAGTTTTTTGTATGGTTTAGATTGATTTACAGCCTCTGGCTGATAATAGAGTTACACAGACTGTCCAGGCTATCACAGTTAATTTAGATAAAATTTTTTTGTTTTGTATCGGCCATCTAAAAAAAGAGCACATGCCAATTTCAATTCTGCATTCTTTGTTCTTTTCTTTTTCTCCAATATTCTTTCATCCTTTCACTGTGTCTCTTCTTCCTGTCTTCAGTCCACTTTGGACTCGCGTTTTTCTCTCTCCTATCCTGGAATCCATGTATTTTTAACAGTTTTGTCCGAAAAACGTCTCTTGAAATTGCTTCTTCTTCGTTTAAATTATTTTTTTTTTAATCCTTTCGGACTCCTGTAATCCAACTTGATGTTGACTTCTTTTCCCACAGATATTTGAAGATCTGCTTTGTTAATCTATTGTCGTCCATTCTATATAAATGTCCAAAAAATAATAGTCTTCTTTTTCTCATTGTTTCTGTTATATTTTCTATACTTTGATATATTTCATCATTAGGCCTACATCTTAATTTCCAACCTTCTTAAGTTTTTCGTGGACCTGATATTTTCCTAAATAACTCATAATAAATCTTTTTTACTATACTCTTTTTATTCTAGTTTTAGTTCTGACTACGCAACGGCTGAAGGAGAATCCATTCAAAAACCTAACCGGAATAAGGCGTCTTGTTTCATTGGAAACTTGCGAATTGCGATTTTGCGAAGTAGTTCGCCTACAATCATGCGAACGCTCCACGCCCACTGTCAGACGACTTCTATAATTTCAGTGGCGTAACTCTTTTTTCTGGGCCCTCCGCATTAATCCTTTGCGAGACCCTCTACTACCTTTACGTATTTCATTTCGTTGTTCATTCTTAAATTCTAACACCTCATTATAGTTGTGGCAAGTACTAACATTATATAACGTAAACAGAATATATTCACCTCAATCACTTCTTCTAAACCTAGAAAAGTTTTACCGGTCAGTTCTATAAATTCTAAACAGCTTTCATTAACTTTATAAGCTGGTGGGCCTACGTGCCTCATTTCATTGAGTTGTATCTGAGACAATTCCTGCTAATCAGAAATTGAGACATACCTGATTATTTGACTCAATTGATCTTTTCTATTAATGTCTTGTGTAGTATTAATGTCTTAATAGTATCTTTTCTATTAATATCTTGTGTATTACAGAGAAGAACTAAGCAGATTCGATTAAAATAATATTCTTGGATTTCGTTGTCCATGACGTGTCCGTTTCTTAATTAAATATAATTATTTCACTACGACTCGGAACACAAAACTTTTTATGGGTAAAAACGTAAAAGCTTTACCTTACAACCTGAACCGGTTTTAAGAACCTCTGAAGAAGCTTTTTAAAAGTGAAAACCGGTTCAGGTTGTAAGGTAAAGCTTTTACGTTTTTACCCATAAAAAGTTTTGTGTTCCGAGTCGTAGTGAAATAATTATATTTAGTCAAAATAATATGTTCCAAAATAGTATTTTCAAGTTTTTTACATAAAAGCTGAGTGAGTTCATTTTGAATTTTGGGACTCATATACTTGTCACTGTTCTTCGGACCACTGATTGCGTCTTGCAATGGATCGTATTAACTCAAAAGATCGGTAATTTCCAAAACGTTTCCACTATTGGTCTGGCCTATCTTCACTTTGTGACCTCTAAAGATTAAATTTGAAACTCCGAGACGATGACAGTGTCAGAGTAACATTTACAACGCGATCCAGTACTTTGGCCCATTTATTAGTTTCCCTTCGTAGCTCGTAACGAATAACAATGCGGCACAGGCCCGCCCGGTGGCCTCATTCTTAACTGGAAGCATCCAGTTATATTGTATAGGTACTGGTAAAATTACAATAAAAAATAAATGTTCTTGTTTTTTTTATGTTAAAAATACGTACATGCGGGGTAATTTTGATTTATCTAAGTTCAGTTGCTAACACCCATTAGCTATGCAGAGACCACAGTGGCGAGACCTTTGATCAACCTCTACACCTTGCGGTAGAAGAGGATTGGAATAAGAAGAAGAAGAAGGCTAATACCATTCTTAAAAAATTGAGGGAAAGTTTACGCGGGCCCCCGTAGTCTCCTCTGCCCCCCCCCCCCATTACGGACCCGGCAGTTACGCTACTGTATAATTCCATTGCACTCGTGGAAGATATTTCCGATCTGTATGCTTCGGAAACACCTGTGATAGGAAGGATTAGACATCAGAAAAGATGACAAAAATGGGATAGTGATATTTTTATGAACAAAAGTAGTAGGTCGAATTTTATTTATTTTTTTTTTATAAGCCATACAAAATAGTGAGAATGGACATTTTCAGCGTGCAGTTTGCGAAATTGAGTAGCTTTCGAAAGACGCAAGGGTTGTAAAAATATTAAAACCACACAATTCATATCTCTCGGCACTTCATACCACAACTTGTTTTGTGGACGGGCGGGCCGAAATGAATACTAGGCTTTAAGATCGTCCGTCTGCGCCTGTTCATTCGAACTCGTAATCACAAGTTTCTGCATCCAGTGGACGAGAGCCTAACTGGACTCGGCCGACAGCGCTTTTTCCCCCTTTCGTTTTCTTGTCTACACACAGAACATCATTAACGTAAAAACTTAAAAACTCGAATTTTTACCGTCATTAGTCGCATATTTTCACATTTTGTTGTTTAAGGTATTTACTTTGTCATTATTTTTTAATTTATTTTTCAAGTTGCACATAGATTTTGTCCTAAAAAATTCCGATTTCCGTACTCGCGTATTATATTGTCCGTTTTAGTCCTTATCCGTTTGGGTAATCTTAACTTCACGCAGTCAGAACAATTTTTATCTGTATGTACATCGACTTCCAGCTCTAGGTAAATAGAACTTTATACATCCACACTGTCTGACATTCAGACAGCGATGATTTCCTCTTCTCCTTTAACTGGGACCAGCCGAACATACTATGAAGTTTGAAGTGGGCATTTATTTTCTTCACGTTTTCCATATTCTCTGCCTTTTTATGTGTCCTTCAGTCATCATCCTGTGTATTATTATCTGCGTGAGCACTGGGTGATCTTCTTCTTCTTCTTCTTCTTCTTCTTCTTCTTCTTCTTCTTCTTCTTCTTCTTCTTCTTCTTCTTCTTCTTCTTCTTCTTCTTCTTCTTCTTCTTCTGATTTCAGAAGCCTTATAGGCCTATACAGTGTGAATTTAAATTGTTAATTTATAAATATAAATATCTTCTTATAAACATTTTAACCTGTATTAAAAATCAGACCATTGTTTTCTGGGCATTCCAACATTACAACTACCCTGCGGATCATAAAAATGTGTGGCCTTTGGGAGTCGTTTTCCATGCGAAGAACATGCTACCTCCATATCTTCTTATAGACATAAACTTTTTCAACCAATTAGGACACTTTAAGCTCACACATCGTAGTTGCGAAGCATATCTAAGCCAGGAACATCCTTTGACCATTCTTAGAAACCTCATTGTACCATGGTAATTTTATTTACATCATCCTTTCTAATCAAACATGGTATCTAATCAACTGGTAGTTATTTCGATCACATACTGTTTTCTTTTGAGAAAATGAAGTTTGATCTTGTCTCGTCGTGCAGATGTATCGTGTAGGGTCTTGCTGCCCGCCCTGATGTGGGGGCGTCAATTCAGGCGCCGCGGGCGCCCTGCTTATCCCCTTCGTTTACGTAATAGCTGTAGTAGCACTCGTGACGTTAATGACCTACAAACGTACAGAGAACCGCTGCACAGGTGATGTCATCGTTTTGCACTATGACGTAACGCTCCGATATTTATATGACATGCGCTACATATACACGATAGATAGATACGTATATTACGGTCGTTATATACGTCTTGTTTACACGCGTTAATAATGACTGTCGTTTGTTTATATGTTACAGTTCGTGTCGCTCGTTTATCTAAAACGATTATCTGATCGGTAAGAGATATCGGTCGAAGGTAAACTGTTCACTACACGTTAAATCATTCTCATTAATGTACGTCTTTACCATAAACGGGACTTGGTTTGTATTAAATGTCATACAGAGTCATAAAAGTGAAATGTTTAACCATTTTTTTTAGGTTATATTTTAACCAAGACGTGTATACAAACATAATATGTCACACATAAACATATTATGTGTTTTCGTCATTTACGACTATCCTTCTTCCACTGGATGACACTGGAGTGCTTTACTTACCCCTTCCTTCCAGTTGGGTTTCAACCATATATCGATTTGCGGTTACACAATTTGCTTGTAGCTTGTAGCTGATGGGAGGAAGGGGTTCAAGACACCTGCATGGTAGCAGGGACCGAAGTGATTCTTCCGATGAGTACTAGAATTGTTCTCTCTCAAGGGCTTAAGGTTATACAAGATCGTTTGGTGATGGATGGGTGCACTCCTATTAGGGGATGAGTATCTCAGCAAGCGAAGTGCCCAGCCGCCCGTTTTTGGCGTGGCCTAGTGCCCTGAAACAGTAGTGACGCGCCCGAGCGACAGCGAAGATACCTCTCGGTCCTTTTAAGGGCCAGGTCGTTCAACACTGCTACCTCCGGTGCGGACCTCTCGACCTCTCAGTGATGGTTTGCCCACACCGGCTCCTTGTATGCGGGGTGGGCGCCTCTGACTCCTTGTTTTGAGCTTCATTGACTCTGGAAGTATTCCTTTATTCTCTGGCTCGCTCTTGTTACAGCAACACACCATTTTGGTTCTCCTATGTCTCTCATCGTAAAGATCTTTCAACCCAGCAGCTACGACATCATCCTTCCCCTACCTCGGGACCATCAGAACCACGCAACCTCCTCCACCGATTCGGGTCAAACGCCCTCGGCCGATTCTTGATGACCCGCCATAAAGAAGTCCTCGACTGTAACTTCTTGCCCCAGCCCTAGAGTAATCATCGAAAGCTGTCCTTTCTTCCTTTCTCGCACGCTGACGGCGCACAGAGGCCTCAAGGCGTCTGCTAGCTGGGCTTCACACCTGTCGCCTTAATCGGTTCCAGCAGCAATTCCATACACTAAAGACTTCTTCCCCCGCCACCTAGCGAATGATCGTGTTGGCGGTTGTCTAATCCAGTATTAGGCACCTATCTATTGTACCAGCACTATGTTTATCATCTAGCAGCCATTGAGCTCGACCCGGATGCAGTAATCATGCCACGGGTGCAAAGACACCCCGCTACAATGGGGTAACGCAACGCAACTCCAACTCCAACTCCGCAACTTTCCTTCTGAACACTTCTCCCATCGTTCACTCGTAGAAACGAATGCTACACAACGGACACCGTTTTATACATTGGATTGCACAGGGATCACGTGATTCATGCCTTGAACAGGCGTCAGGGATCATGTGTCTGCTTTCTCGCGTGGCAGTTGGTTTCGATCGCAGAGCCTTTGTGAACAGTGAGCTTTCCACCGGACTTTATTCCTACGTTTATGTCGGCAATCTACGTATATAACCTCTAAGATGGGTTACCATCCTCCTGATAGGACATAAGTGATGTGAAAAACAATGACTCCGGTAAACTTGTAGAAAAAAAATTACGCTTCTTGCTATAAAGGGGGGAAAGCTAGGTACTATGTCTCCTCTACCGGGCTTCGCATCTTCCGACGACCTGAAGGAGGCTCTGCGATTTTGTTATAAAAACATATGTATTTGTAAAAATTGTGTATAAAATTATAATAGAACACAGAACTTTCCAATGCACAATGTCTAAATCAGTTACGTAAATATCTTGACATGAGCGGAATAATATGTGCAGTCGTGAATCAGAACTGATAACTAGTTATCAGACCTAGTTAAAGTAGCAGCTAGGTAGGGTAAGCATCGCAAAGAAGAGGGTAAAGCTGTGTTTGACCTTGCAGCGTCGTCGGCGTTTGAATTCGACACATGGAGCGTCTCCCATTGTCGACGAAAAATGCAGACCTTCACGGCAGGGTCTGCATCGAGACTCGACCGGCCACCGGGCGGTTTTCTAGTTATCATCATACCCTTCTTCCATTTCCTTCGTCCCTTTCCTTTCTTCGTCGTCGTCGTCATCAGCAGCAGCAGCGCTTTCCGCTTCACGAATAGGTTTTGTTGATCATCATCAGCATCATTATCTTCACGACATACGCAAGGTGCTGCCTGTTCTGCCTTCAAAGATCTTCCGGCCATATCTTCCTGTGTCTACCCACACACCTGTGTTCTATGGGTTTATATTTCCAGACTTATTTGGCCAGTATTGAATCTAACGTTATTTATAAATGTTCTTTCCACCGTTGTTCGTAATCTTTTAATTTTCATTTCAGTTAAAAACTTGTAATTCTTATCTTATGGCCTCATTCTTTATACGATCACATTTAGAACTTCTTTTAATTCCTTTTAAGAACGCCACTTCCAAGGTCTGTATTTTACATTCTTGTTTCTTGATTGTCGTACATAATTCATACAGGGACGGCCATAATTTTGTATCACGACGTATCTTGTTTCTAATAATACTCGTGATTGTCCCACTGATCGTCTGGTACTTACCTAACTTATCAATTTCATAATTCTTATCATAGCCGATTTCATTTCCGCAATAACTAAGATCTGGTCACTGTAATTTTATCACTGATTATTATTTTCGTTCTTATTGGTTCCTTGCCTCGAAATGCCATTACCTTCGTTTTTATAGTAGAGATTTTTATATTTTATTGTTTGAAAATCTGATGAAGTTCTGATAGTTCGTATCCGTTTTGGATGTTGGATATCATACAGACTATTTTAACTTTCTGTACTGCTCCATGGAATAAGTCAGTTCTATTCATGCCAAACCAGGTCCTTAAATTTCTCAGCCATGAGGTTCTCGGTCGCCCAACTCCTCTTTTTCCAAGTACTTTTCCCTGTGGTATGGACTGCAATAAGTAAAATCTCTGTTCATTTCTCATGAGGTGCCCAAGGTACTGAAGCTTTCTTATCTTCGCTGTGTTAATAACTTCCCTTTCTTTCTTCATCTTTCTAAGAACTTCAACATTAGTTATACGTGCTGTCCATGAAATGCTCAGTGCTGATGAAGCTTAAAAACAGATTATTATTACTAACATCGTTATCTGTGATGTGACGTTCTCATTAGCAAGGCCGAGACACAGTCTACCGTTCAGTATCAAACACAAGAACTGACACTCAGAATGACGTATGGTGTTATCAATAATATGAATTATTGTGTGATTGGGAGGAAGGTGCCCGTCGCCCGCTGTTGAGCCGCGTCCCTAGCTTCGTATCCCGCCTCGCCGTGGGGACAGCAATTGTCTGGATTACTGGATCTGCCCTGCTACCAGCCGTGGGTTATCATTTAGACGAATCTAATTAGGCGTGAGAGTTCGCCGAGGCTGCGTCCAACATTCACATGGCACAGATGGGTGTTGACCAAGGTCGGTAACTAGGAGATAAGCGGCCACAGCGACGGTAAAACGTTCTGGAAAGTGTCCGTATGGAGGCGTTCAGGGAACGGACACGCCGAGATTCACGGATATGAGCTTTGTTTTATTTATATTTTTTTCTTACGAGGGTAGGGGAAAATCTCTATGGACACTAGGAATCCCGTAGTTCCTAGTAGTGTGGGACTCCATCCCACGATACACAACTGAGCAAGCTCATCTAGCAGCTTCTCCTTCATGTTTCCTTCACGAGTGATGGAGTGAAGCCCAGTGGCTACTCCCAAGATTATTCTGTCTTTCTCTCACGTAGAGTTTTATGTATTTATGCATATTAATTGCTTTCTATTGCAATACCAGATCATGTGACTTCTGTCTTTTGAGTCGCCTCAGGACGTGTGGAGCTTCTTCCACCACGTGTCGCATTATTGGGTTATCGTGGATCTGAATCCTCTGATCATATTTGTCTGCATATTTTGTTGTTATTTCGCTCATTAAGGTGTCTATGTAGCTTGTCGTTCCTTATATAGCAAGGGGGCATTCACTATGCTTCTGAGTACTGTGTTCTGAAAGGTTTGTATCTTTTCTAAGTTTGTTTTCTTTGTACAGCGCCCCACAGCTGAATTCCGTAAGTCCACAAACAGACTTCAGAACTTGTTTGTAAAACAGCAGTTTTTTTTCAACTGTTAGTTGCTAGTTTCTTTTTAACAGCCAGTACATTTTTCTGTTAAGCTCCTCCTTATTTATTTATTTTTTACTTGCTCTTTCCATTTAAGCTTTGTATCCAGTGTCGTACCTAGATACTTTGCTGTGTTAGCATATGGCACTTCCAGCCCATTAATACAAACCTTTACTGGATATATTTTCGTGTTGGTGAAGTTGATATGAACATGGGCTTTATTTTTTTTTTAGTCGACTTAATTACGGCCGCGCCGCCTCTCCCATCGTAGCTTCCACTGGCGCCGGTCTAAACAGTCCTGTTCTGTAAATCCTCTTGCATTCATTTCATCTTCGACGTCCATTTTCCATGTATGTTTAGGTCTTCCTTTTTTCTCTTAGAGGGTGGGTCTTCCTTGGCCATCTCTCATCCGACATTCTTTTTAGGTGTCCGAACGAATTCAGTCTTCTTGCTTCTATTGTTTCTATAATGTCAACGTCGATTCCCATCGCTTGTCATATCTCTACATTTCTCAATCTATCTAGTCTTGTTAGTCTACAGCACCTCCGCCAGTAATCTATCTCCATAGCTCTTAATATGGATTTATTCCTTTTATTAATTTCCCACTGTTCTGCTCCATATTGGGCTGTACTTTCGACTATAGTTTTATATATTCTGATTTTACTGTTCTTTAACTTTATTTAACTAAAAAAAAGAAAAAGACACCGTTGTTAACATTAAATCGCTGATATTAAAAAAAGTCGTAAAGTCTACTAGCGAAATAAATTTAATATACAGTGTGTGTGTGTGTGTGTGTGTGTGTGAGAGGAGATGAAATATTAGTGTATCCACTTTCACGTGTAGGCGGAGAAGAAGGGAGCTCGTATCGTGCGTAATACAAGATACGAGGTAACCCAACCGTCCTCTTTCCCGTTGTTATTGTTCATCTCCAGTGAATGTGTGTGCGTGTGCGGAGAGAGAGAGGGAGAGAGAGAGGGGAGAGAGAGAGAGAGAGAGAGAGAGAGAGAGAGAGAGAGAGAGAGAGAGAGCGAGCGTGAGAGAGGAAGGTCAGTCATGTGATAGCTACTTTACGGTCGCTGGTCGGGTCCCGCTTCGCTGACTGTTCTCTCCACGCACCTGACTTCACCGTTTGCTTTCCAAATACAGCTTAATTACACACACACACACACACGGCTCAACACGAAACGATGTAGGAGTCGCATCCTTCCATCCGTTATACCTATAACAAGTAGAAGTCGAGTTTTTTTTTTTTTAATCAAACGTGAAGCAAATTATTTATCAAGTGTTGATTAAAACTGGTTTTAATTGCATCGTATGTTTTTAATATAAGACAGAGATTCTAATCACGTGCAAGGTGTAGGAAAGGGGCGTTCTTTGTGTCAGTCAAAGGATGCGCCAGAACGATAAACGTTTCCCGCGAATGAAAAATAGGTAAGAATTTGTTACTTCCATGTTCCATAAGGAAAAGGAAATATGGTGACAGCGAAAAAATCGTGTTCGAGATAAGGGCTGATTCTGATTGTACTACCCTCAAAACATGAAGGAAAGTCATTTTCCGAAAAGTGTCTGTGTGTAGAATTTTTTCTATGGCGAACGATAACTGCTACAAATTCAAACAGAAGCAAATAATGTTTTGCATATGTGCCTGAGTTGTAGAGGACTCAAGGCCTATTGATTTTCGTGAAGATCGGTTAAGGGGAAGGGGTAGTTTACACGCAAAGTTTTATATTTTAACAAGAGTAAAGTACGGTAGGTACTTAATTTTGATAAATAAAGTATCCTGAAAAGAAGGTCGTAATAATCCACTGTAGAAAGGTACATGAAATATCTATAAATGAAAAGGGCAGTTGAAGGGGAGGGGATAATTTTTTTTATATGTGTACTACGTTACCAGCAACGAAGAAGTAGTTTGTTGTTAAAATTCCTTCCCGGGCTGTTTGGCCGTGGTCCAATGTTTTTTGGAAAACCAGACGTTTCGGCAGTGCCATCGACTGCCATCTTCAGTGAGCAGAGTGCAGAGTGCACTCTAACTAACTTGAGGTAGTATACGTTAGTGACCACAGTACTGTGGTTAAGGCTGAAGAAAGAAGTATAAAGAAGTGGTTTCCATGGAAATATTTCATTTCGAAAATGATTTTAAATATAAATCTTAGAACATGGAAGTCATGTGTGGTTCTCCATACCGATATTTGTGTTCTTAGTAAGTCGGAAGTGCAACATAACAAGATACGCTAGTCTGGAAGATACATATACTGCGTGGAGCCTACGACATTCGTCGCAAAATCAACAGCCCCTAACTTGTGTTTCTCGTATCCTCCTCCGCATCCTGTCTCCAAGGCCTACAACGTCTTTTACTGCGATTAAGTGAATGATATCATAGTATCTTTTTAGGCCGACTCTCGCTGTTCATTCGCTGCATATATACATACCATATTAACCTACGTAAAACAAAGGTAATGGTAATGGGGGAGAAAATAATAAATATAGAGATTGGAGGAGTGAAGATAGAACAAGTCAAACAATTCAAATATCTAGGGGTTATAGTAGACATTAATGGGAAACAAGAAGGCGCATTAAATGAAAGAATTGAAAAGGCAATAAAAGTATACTATGCATTAAATAGATTTATAAATAAGAAGGAGATATCAAGAAAAACGAAAATGAGTTTGTATAAAACAGTATATAGACTGGTTTTAACATACGGCTGTAGACGTGGGTGCTATCCAAAAGCCAAAAAAGTAAAATCCAGGCGGCAGAAATGAAATAGCTTAGGAGAGTAGTAGGCGTAACAAGGAAGAGTAAAGTTACGAATACACAAATAAGAGAGGATCTGGAAGTGATATCGATTCTGGATTTTATGAACAGAGACAGCTATGCTGGCGGGGACACATGCAGAGAATGGATAGTGATAGAATGGTAAAACAGGTTTGGGAGTCAAAATCAGGGGGAGAAAGAAGAGAGGAAGACCGCGACTGACTTGGGATGGAATGATGGGAAACATTTTGAGAGAAAGAGGCTTGGGCTGGAGGGAAGCGAAGACATTGTCAATGGATAGAGTAAGATGGAAAAAGTTGTATATAGAGTGTAGTTGATGTACTTATCACATATTGATGTAACCCGACACCAATATGGTATAAGGATATTTTGATAATAACTAAAAATTAACCTACTTATGTTGTTCAACTATGCATTTAATCCTATTCTTTTACATTTGCTCTGGCTCCCTTTTAACCTCGTTTCTTACGACGAGTGGCCGGGATATCCGATAAGATCTCAAACAGTCCAAACGTAGGGTGGTAGACGTTATCAAAGCTCAAATTTTACACTGATGATGCAGTCGATAGTACTGTCGAAACGTCTGTTTTAGTCGACAACAATCGCCCAAACTGCACCGTGAATGAATTTGAACAACATTGACTTCGGCCGTGTAAGCCTACGAAGTATATTACGAATCCGTTTCGACAGTTGCTAATTTTTGTTTATTCGTTTTTTGTCATCCGCCAACACTCTGATGCGTATGCTGCAACTGGCTGCACACTTGTTTAAAAAAAATTAATTTCAACATTCACTCCAATTCTTGATGACCAGCATTGTCAAGTTTAAAAATCTCAACTGGAATACAATATTTGTAAGAAAACAACAAACAGGCACCTAACGATCTCATTCGAGCCACTGAAAATGTCTCAACGCAGACGGGCGAAATATTTGGTCTTCTTTAGGTTTTAGAAATTACGATCCGTTGCTCGCTTCTCACTTCGACTATCTTTTCTTCGGTCTTCTCATATTTCTGTTTTCTGTCGATTTTATTTCTTCTCCTAAACGCAGAGGTTGGTGAGCTTGCACTGTATTTCCCTCCGTACACAGTCACTTACCTTCTTATTTCTTTTGGTTTACCGCTACGCTTTACGGTCTGGCCGGTGAACCAGTTTGAATGGCGGAGCAGGTGACCAACCATACTGATTCTCATTGTCCGTCGATTATAAACAAAAATTTGTTTTGCTACCCTGTATTTGTTTTGATATTCCGTATTTGTCTTGGTATTCTGTTTTCGTTTTGGTATCCTTGTTTTTGTTTTGGTACATTGTTGAAACATTCGGAAGCCACTTGCAATAATGAGTTTTAATTGCGCGGCACTTCTCGACACTGTCTCTGTGCACCAATCAGACTGCACCATTAGTACAGTAAGATTAAAGATTTTAGGCCACGTTGCCGCTCGGTTGCTACGTTGAATATTCGTCAACCGCAGATTATCACTTTAAATGGAGCCGACCCGTCGTGTTGTCATCATTCTGTTGTCGGTATAGCCGTTATTTCATGATGTCCAGAAACGTATCAACAACGTAACTACACTGATGCGAGGCAAAACAATTAATTACCACTGATAACAGTTGCTTCGAGGTCGAAGGGTAACGGCTCAAATGAGGGAGCTATACGCGGCGTAATATTGCCTATGATATTAACAGCATGTTTTTCTTCGAATATAACGACCAGGGCGTCTCACAAATGTCGAACTGTTGCTACCTCAATATTCACGTATTTAATGTGCTGCAAATATAGACGCCTTTACATGATTCTAAACCGCCAACTGATGCCTATAAGATACTACAATAAGATACTACACTGTTGACTGGAGAGAGTGTAATTTTATGTCAGTCGTACGTAACTCTTTGAAAGACTGTAATTTGTATAGCAATTGTTCTGTGTTTAGAAGAGAGAGGCGTGTTTGTCTTTTATAAATTATAAAGCGGGACACTGGGCGGTCTGTTTAATGTCGTAGTATAAGTTAAAGGGCGTGTATGTGTTTGTGTTTCGCGTTTGTCTAACGGAAATTATAATGATAGTGTTAGTGTTAAGCGGGGAGGTATGTGGCGTCAGACAAGACGGGCAGTGGACACAGCCTAAGTAAAGGTAATTACGGGAGACAACATAACACCGCTGTTTATGGAATCGCCGGATAATTGATTACATATCGCCGAGTCTGCTGCAAGACGCCCGCACGGCATAACTGTGTCTTGGTTTGTCTTCGTCATGATGTTTTAGGAAATACTTTAATTTAACAAACAAACACTTGGTAATGTTATGGGAAGTTCGGCTTGCCGGGCACTAAGGCCGTGGCCCGAGGTTGTTTGCAAACGTTTCGGCCGTGCTTTCGACTCCCATCTTCAGTGCAGTAGAGGGGTGCCTTATAATAATTTTTTTTAACAATTACTGTTATATTATCTATTTAATGTCCCGCGTGTGGACGCCAAATATAATACTACACGAGTTGTACCCGTTTACGCCCAGCGGTAAACGCCAAATATAATAATATACTACGCTTAGCGTTCTGGAGCGCTAAATATAAAGATATTTTATGCTGCTTATTTTATTAGCATAAGTTGATTGACATATTTTAATTTATTTGCATTTATTTTAATTATTTATGTCTCGCATGTTTTGTGGTGCCAAATATAACGATTTGAATTATACCACAAAGTTGCAGCGTCAAATAACTTTAACTTAGATTGCCCGACGTCGTGTGCGTCTTATATAATAATACAAATACTGTTTTGATATATCTCAGGGTAAAATTCAATAAAATGTATTCTTCATTACTCTCTATTAGTTAATTTATTAACTAAACATCATTATATCATATTTCCTGTTACACTTAATTCTTGCTATAAATATTAATAAATAGATACAATTAACAAATAGCACATTTAACAAAGTTAATACTTCTTCAATCTTTACGAATTTACTTATTACTATAATTCATTGTTTTTTTTTTTTATTAGTTTGTAATTGATCAACTTAAGTTTAGTACAAAATTTATATATAAACGGATTCATTTAAATCAAACGATTGTGAAATCTGATATAGATATTTTATGAATATTAGATTCTCTACGATTTCTCTAATGGTTCAATATGACCTAACTTAAGATCAAGTCTCTAAATTATTACTTTAAATTAATTTCTTTCGTGAGTTCTTTTAGTGAACAGACAGTGGGTGTAACATCTAATTAGTACATATAAAATTTACTTGAGGTTCGATTATCCAATTCTTGTAGCGGTCACCAGTGTAGAAAGCGATGCTCCTTAATCAGCATTGGAGTTTTTTGAAGATCAGTCATCTGATGGATCTCGAGTGGCATGCTTAAACTTCACAGTTGCACTTCACATATACGCGTATATAGCACTTTTCACCACGCGTGTTCGGATCGGCTTTATTTCGAGTCTAAATTATTATTGCGATAGCTTCAGTTATTCACTGACATTTTGTAACGGTGTCATTAAATCTACTCGTGATATTGTTAAAGACGTATATTACACTCGGTTTATGTTGTTAACCGATACACTTGTCGGTAAATTACTGATATTTGTTTATTTGTTCAAGACTAATTATTGTACAACATTCTTAGCATTTGAGTACCGCCGTTATATCACGTATCACTACCGTTTACTATTATATGATCGCAAACTCGAACGCTAGGTTCGCAAATGTCATACAGTTCATATCATAGCGATATTTTTCTAAGTCGTTTTACGAACTCCGTAACACTTTCGTTCCGTCTCTTACTTCCGATACTCTCGAAAATTTAATAAAGACTCCCCTTTCGCGTCTCTGTCGCTTGCCTATATCAAACATGAGGATTTTCCCCACTAGACTTCTGGTTTTCGGCAATGCCGTTTCCTAATTGGTTCCTTTCTGTACAACCTACCCCAGACACCACCTACATTTTCCAGAGTAAGTTCTGATAGGCCTACCGCTTTCCCCCAAACTCCTCTCCTGGATACTTTACCCTTCGGTCAACGGCATTTCCGAATACTCTAGTAATAAATCTAGTTGTCGTATTTCTTATTCTTCACAAAGGACAACCCTTCGATTTCTCTTCCAACATCTGCCTGTCCAATTAGTTGCGCCTATGGTATTACCTTTTATTGTATTGCCAACTCTCTCCGTAAGTATTTCCTTTTTTTGTCTGGTTCTCAACAAAACATATCCTTTTAGTTCCTTCGTTCCTCGGGTACGATTTCTTTCCTGGTATTTGAGTATTGTTTAATCGTATCCTCTGTTTACGCGTCTCAGTCAAGGAACACCCTTCATTGTCTTCTGTCTGTTGTTGTCGCGTCGTGTAACCTTCCATCCTTTGTCCAGACGAAACATTTCTCATTTGATGAGTTTATTCACTCCCTCGTGGCTTTCATCGGATTGTAAACTGTTAACCACTAGCGTCATTTCCAGAGATACCCATCACAATAACCTTGTCCATCTAACATGTGGCCACTCGTTACACTAGATTTATGGCGTGTCAATTAGGCTTGCGTAGGCGACAGCGGATGCCTTCACCTTTTTTTTTGTTCGCCACCCCTACAACTAACTCATACATCACTTGCCACAACGTCCAAATGACATTTAACTTAACTAAAAGAAAATTTATTTGATTCTATATATATTTATATTTTTTATTTTATTTATTTATTTTTTTGAAATTAGGCATTATAGCCTACAGGGGGGGGGGATCGTTTCGCCATCGGCGACATTTAGACAATTTTTGGGGGAATTTTTTTTTACTATTGCATGAAAAATCTTCCCAAATTTTACAAAACTGTAAAAAACTTATAACGGACACGTATCAGACGCACAATAAATCTACCCAGTTGACTTTTTCGAGCGGGCTGTAGGCGCGGTGGGCACGGAAAAAAGGATCTAGTCTTCTACTCGATGCTTCAAACAGGCTACAGATCGAGTTTAAGGTGTTACCGTGTGGCGGCTTATGGCAAGCACTGAGGATGCCGAACGTCGATAAGGAAGCTGAGGAACATATTAGAGAATTGTGCCGCCGAATCTGGTTAGGGATAACAGACGTACTTTGCTACAGTCAATTAAAATATTATTACATTGTTCATATTAGGATAATGTAATTTTGAAATACATTTTATTTTTTATTTACTGTGTTAATAAAGTACAGTGTGCAATAGAACTTTGTGTTTAAATTTTTCATTTATCTTGCTTTCTGCTACAGTTTAGTACACTACGAAAAGGTCGAAAAACAGACTGAAATTTGTATAGCATTTTATCGATAAAAACAGATTTAAGTGAGACTTCTAAGTGCAAAACTAAGTATCTTTTCGATAAAGTTTTAGAGTACTGGTAATGTAAAACAAATTACGTTTTACTGAAAATATTAATTTGTGATTTATTATTACAAATCCTTATTTTTTTATGTCTCTGTCTCAATCCGCTGAAGAAGGCGCACATTACCCCGAAACGCGTACGGGAGAAAACAAGTAAGTTTCACAAGTGAAAGTTCAATATTCTATATTAATATAACTTAGTACTGTGAAAAAAGAAGATGAACCATCAAACTATTTTTTTAGTTTATAACTACCTACAATCAATATATCGTTTCGGTAAAAGGTAATATTTTGTAATAGTTTTGAGTTAGAAAGCCCCGGCCTTTGCTCGATTAGTAAGAAATTTTACTGTAAAAGAGGGAAAAGGTCTTGTCAGAAAAAAGAGGGGCTTTTTTTTTAATTGGGGGAAAGCGTCATAGTTGTTGGGGGGGGCATCCCTATTGCAGAAGGCTGGAAAATACCCACAAAGGTTTCGTAGTTACTGACCACTGTACTGTGGTTAAGGCGAAAGGCACCAGCCAATCAGAAAAAAGGAAGATAGATGGCCGCCGAAGGCACGGCCGAAACGTTTGCAAACAACCTTTGGACCGCGGCCTGACAGCCCGGCAAGCCGAAGTTCCCATAACATTGAAGCCAGCCGTGAAAGCCTCAGACAGACGTTGGATTACGGCAGCGGCAGAGGTTGGATTTCAACTGTGAACCTGCCGTAACAGGTGAAACAATAGTCAGGAAAATAAAATCGTCTGTAGAATTTACCAAGTGTTTGTTTGTTAAGTTCAAATATCAGTAAAATGTTCTACCAAGTGCCGAGCAGTGTAGCCGAGCAATGTTACATTCGATCAGTATAGTTTTAGGAAATGTTTTAATTTATTAAAAATAATTTACTTTTAATAATCCCAGTTTACATTCTTTAATAGTATTATGTTATATCCATCGTTTTCTGTATGTACGTAACTCAAAGATTCTTGCATCAGTTATACAATATTGTGATACTATTCAATATAATTGCTTCTGCAAGTAGTGTATTGCGTTTTTGATTCGTAATATTAAATAACACAAAGCTTTGCCTAAATAATAACAATTATAGCAGTTTAGCAATTTTATAAAAGAAAAGTAAGGATGGCTGCTAATTTAAACAATACGAAGAATAAAATATGCGAATTGCAAGCAGATAAATATAAAAATGTAAGGGAATTTTTTAAGTATTTAAAAATCAAAGTAAAAGTGAAAAAAACGTTAGGGAAAATTTGGTTCAATAAACAGTGTTTAATTAATAAAATAACTCCAAAATACGCAAAAATTAAAATTAATAACAAAAGCAAAGTAGCAAACCAAGTGAAAAATATGGCGGAGAAAATATGGATAAAACTTGAAATAAAGAACTTATACAGTAAAATAAATAAATATAACAAAGAAACGTATCAGTTACATCAAAAATTTTATACAAGTTACAATTATGTAGAAATAGAAGAAATGAGAAAAGAGTTTGGTGAAAAATATATAGAAAAGAAAATAAGAAAAATGGAAGAGAGATTAAACAAGAAACTCAAGGAATTAATAGAAGGAACAAGAAACAAAAATAAAGAAAAAGATAAAGAAATAAAATTTGCTGAAAAAGTATTAAATTTAACAGAAACAAAGTTTACAGAAAATGAACATAAATTATTAGGGAAAAGTGTAAAATATGCAACAAAAACAAACATAGATAAAGAAAATACAATAATAGAGTGTGAAGAAATAATCGACAAAATAAAAAATGAAGAAACTAAAAAACAATTAAGAAGTGAAGTAAAAGAAATAGTAGAAAAAATATGTAATAAAAACAAAAATGTAAGAAATAAAAACGAAACACAAAAAAGAAATATAAGAGAATTAAAAAAGAAAATCACGGAGAACAATTTGATAGTTATAAAAGCAGATAAAGGTAACACAGCAGTGGTAATGAGCAAAAGAGATTATATCGAAAAAGCAGAACAATTTATACAGAAAGGACCATATAAAGAAATAAAATATGATTACACAAGTAAATTTCAACCACAAACAAAGAAATTGATAAAAAAGACAACATATTTAACAGAATGGCAAAAGAAACAAAAAATAGAACATAATCCTGAAGCTCCACAATTTAGATGTCAAATTAAGTTACATAAAAAAGAAATGCCATTAAGACCTACAGTATCATTTATAAATTCGCAACATATAAAATATCAAAAGAAATAAGTAAAAGAATCAAAATGGCATATGAAAAAGAAGAAATCCACAGCATAGAAAATAGCAAAAAGGTAATAGAAAGATTAAAAGAAATAACCATAACAAATAAGACAAAATTAATGTCATTAGATATAAAAGATATGTACACCAATATACCAATAGCAAAAACAGTAGAAATAAAAAAAGAAACCCAAAATTAAGTAATGTAGAATGGAAAAACGAAATAATAGAAGGATTAGAACTATGCCTAAGCCAGAACTACTTCAGATTTAACAACAAATTTTACATACAAGAGAATGGATTACCAATGGGATCACCGCTTTCACCATTAATGGCAGAGATATTCATGAATAGCTTTGAAATCAAAATTTTAAAAGATGTATATAAAGAAAGAAGAATTAAAAAATGGATCAGGTATGTAGATGACATACTAATAGTTTGGGAAGGTGAAGTAAATGAATTTAAAAAATTTATGGAAGAATTAAATAACACAGAAAAAACAATAAAATTTCAAGAAGAAATTGGAGGATTAGAAATTAATTTCCTGGATATCAATATAAAAATTGAAGATAACAAACTCAAATTCGATATATATAGGAAAGAAACATACTCAGATTTAATAATTCCACAAAAATCATATCATCCAGTTAATTATAAAATGGCAGCATTAAATTCATTTTGCTATAGAGCTATAAATTATCTAGAAAATGAAGAACTCAAACAAAAAGAATTAAAGAAAATACAACAAATAGCAAAAAATAATAATTACGACCCTAAAATAATTAATAGAATAGTTAAGAAAATAGAGGAAAATAAAGAAATAGAAAAGAACAAAAAAGAAAAAACAAATGAAGAAAAGAAATATAAAGGAGCAATAACATACATAGGATATCAAACAAAAATGTTACAAAAATGCTTCGAAAAATACGAAATACAGATAGGAATAAAGAAAACGAAAAGTGTATTCGAATATATAAAGGGTTGTTTAAGACCTGAAGATGTCAGTGATGACGAAAAGCTTTGTCTAAATAATAACAATTATAGCAGTTTAGCAATTTTATAAAAGAAAACGTAAAGTGTTTTGTAGAATTTTTAATAATCTTCGTGTGAAAGGCACACTTCCCAGCGCACAAGTTTCATCTGAACGTCAACCGGTACGTGTTGCTGAAACGGAAAACATTCTTCAGGCGGTACAGCGTAGTCCTACAATGAGCACACGAAGAATTTCTGCACAGCTCAATATTCCAAAAAGTACACTATTGAGGACAATAAATGCTCACGGACTATATCCTTTTCATCAGCAGAAAGTTCAACACCTCCGCCCTGGTGACCACCCCAGACAACTTCAGTTTTGCCAATGGGTTAATTTAAATCATCAATCAATTCCGTTTATACTATTTTCAGACGAAGCCAATTTCACCCGTAATGGCATAAACAATACACGGAATTCGTATTTATGGTCCGAAGAAAACCCACACGCTACAGTGGAATCAAATTTCCTGCAACGGTTTTCGGTGAACGTATGGTGTGGCATGATCGACAACCAATTAATAGGCCCTTACATACTAGAACATCGTGTTACGGGGGGAAATTACCTGAAATTTTTAAATAACGAATTTATTGCAGTGCTTGAAAATTTTCCACTGGCAAAACGAACGGAGATGTATTTTCAACATGATGGAGCCCCAATACATTTCACAAATGAAGTAAAACAATTCTTAGATGAAAAATTTCCTGATAAATGGATTGGACGTGGAGGGCCGGTAGAATGGCCACCTAGATCCCCGGACCTTACTCCATTGGATTACTGTTTATGGGGATGGATGAAAAGCGAGGTATACAAGCAAAAGGTAGAGACACGTGATGAACTGATCGTTCGCATTCTCAATACTGCTGCCATCATCAAGGAACGCCAAGATATCATTATGGCGGCTACAGAAAATTTAAGAACACGAGTGGAGAAGTGCATCGATGTCAACGGTGGAATTTTCGAACGTTTATTGTAAATAAGTACAATATTTCAGTGGCTGGAAGACAATTATTCTACTGTATTTTCTCATGAATAGCACTCCATAAACCACAGAAAGTATTCTTGCTCAGACGGTTGTTCTTTCATTACCAAAAATATTTATTGTGTTGTTTAAATAAAAAATGTTGTTCTGTATTGTTTTTAACCAAAATTGGAATTTTTTGTTGATTTTTATTGACTTTATTTACACCATTTTTCTCAGAATTAAATTCTTCACAAGTTTTGTTTTTAACTTTTATGCATTTATTAATCATTTAACAAAGTTATTGTACGTCTAACCTAAAAAAACGTGTTTTTAGGCAAAGATTTTTCTGTTTTACGTCAGATGTCATGAAAGTTATGGGAGATACAGTTCTGCGACCTGTTTTATTCGATTTTTCAGGTCAAAAAACATAAGAAAAAACAGAATTCGCCCCTTAATTTACCTTCCCAGAATTTCAGAAAGTCTTCATTTACCCGGGGGAACCGAAACCCGGGCGAAATCTTTCGCTAGCCGTAACTCGCTTACAAAGCGTTTCCCGACATATGTTTATATGAACATTTTTTTCTTCTTTTGCACTATAGAATCATTTCTCAAATTATTTCCCTCTCCTCCCGGGACACCCTGTATGTCACCGAAGGCGTTAGACAAAGGTGCAGTATGTTACCTACCTATTTTAACATTTATATGTTACGACGGTCTACTGATCGTCGTATGGTACAAAATACAACACACCAATAACGTGACTAATCACCAGCTTTAATTATCACAATTTAACAGTTTGTAATTAACAAGACAGTCTCGTACAACAAATAAAATAATAATTGTTCACACGCAATAAAAATGTTAACTGATATAAAACACAATTTATTGTATTACAAATTGTCTCGGACATATATAAAACACGTAATACTTCGCCATAATACTTCAAGCCGCACTGTGTATATCGCCACTTAGACGCACTGTGTAATCGCCCGACAATAACTAACTTGACCGTCGCTGAATGGCTGTATTTATACCACGCCATAATAATAAGTTACTAATAATATGTTATTATGTAATAATATGTTACTTTGTTAAACAAACAGGCGCTCTCGAGAATCCTCTAGAAACAGTGTCCTTGAACACACTTACCGGTAGGCCTATGGTCCGGTATAGACTCGATAGTTGACGCGTATTTGTCTTTCACCGTAAAGTAGCAGCATTATGCACACACACACACACACACACACACACACACACACACACACACACACACACACACACACACACACACACACACACACACACACACACATTACAACTGGGATATTCGAGATACTTATAGAACGTTCCGTATTACGTAACAGTTTTTCCGTATTACGTAACAATATTGGCTATTTGGTAAGGAAATGGAAACATCTAGTAAACCATGGTACCAAGTTATCACGAGACACATATTCGCATGTGCTGTTGTTTGCTGACGAATTGCTTGTAATTTAAAGTACAGAATCTGCTTTACAGAAATCCGTTTTCAAGCTTCATCAAATTAGCAAAAAATACAATATGAAAGTGTACGCTATAAAAACAAAGATAATGGCATTTCGAGGCAAGGAACCAAAAAGAATAAAAATAATAATGATTAAATTGTAGAACAGGTGAGCCATTTTGAACTATTTGGGAAATGATGTTGGCTGTGATAGGAATTATGATATTGTTACGACGGTCTACTTGATCGTCGTATGGTACAGTGGAAACAAAATACAAGACACCAATTAAGTCACTAATCACCAGCTTCAATTTTCACAGTTAAACAGTTCGCAATTAACAACACAGTCTCTTAAAACAAATCAAATAAAAATTGTTCATACGCCATAAAATATCAACTAATATAAAAAACAATTGTATTACAATTATCCCGCCCGATTATAAAACACAACGCTTCACTAATAACCACTTGAACGCACACAGTAATATCGCCCGATAATAACTCGAACCGCACGCAATATATCGCAATTATAACGGAAATAAGGCCGCTGCCGCCTTGTATTTATACCCCTGCTCACAGACCAGAACATGCCAAACTACTCGTTATCTCTACCTGCGACCTAATTAACTGCGGCCTTGACAGAGTCTAGCTAATTCGTCGAGAGTCACGTATGCCACACGCATTACATTCCGGATCCCTCTGGAACATTCGATAAACACGTAGACTATTCTGTAATGTCGTTTACAATATTGATGTTAAGTTAGGAAAGTTCCAGACGATCTGTGGAACAATCAACCAAAGGAGTCAGTTAACAATCGACCGAAGACCGTGTCAGTTAGCGAATCGTTTTGCACACTGAAGATGAGCTCCTGAGGAGTGGCCGAAACGTCCGCTAGTAACAACAGAAGTGGGCCACGGACCAAATGCCCGGAGTTTAGTCAGTTTGTTTCCAACGCAGTAGATCAAAGATTTAAAGTTAAGTTTCTTTGTAAATTACAAAGAGAAAATATTTAAAATGTTCGATGAGTCTGGCGCGCTAATTTTCTGTGTATAGTAGAAGATTTTCAGCGATGGCCGCGGACCTGTTTCTGTTGCAATCAGGCAGTAGGAAACCTTACTGACAGCCTTCAATGACTGGTACTTAAACGGTTTTGATCTCTTAATACGCTTTCCATTCTCGCCAACATATCATTTAATATTCATAAAAGTCATTCGTTTTTGTAAAAAAGTAGTTTTTAGTAAATTAACGGAATTTTGAAGTTTTATCGTGAAAGTGAAAAGTACAGTAAAAATATTATTTCGTTCTTTAAAGCTTGACTTCTTGCTTATGAGACTCAAACTGTCAAAACAACTGCGCATGATTAGGTCACAGTTTTTTTAAGTATTGCGTTTTGTTTACTAAACCAGACGCCGACTGCTGACATGATAATGGCTTTGTGCCAGACGCAGCCTACTGGTGATCGAAACCGCGGCAGCACCTTAAACTCGGCGGCCTGACTAGGCGCCCACTTCTTCTTCTTCCTCTCCTCCAACCTTTCAACTGAACATTGTGTTGGTTTCGACGCTTACGCCGGAAATTCATTCCGTATAAATTATTAATAATAGACGGTTGCTCTGTGTAGGCCGTTATGGGCGTTCAAACGCGTATTTAACGAAGTGGGCTCCGCTAGGCCGTTTAAATAACTTTTTTACGACGCTAAATCTCACGCCGAAATGTGAAGTTCACTGAACCGGTAGTAGATTTAAATGGACCTCTTTATTTGTCTGCGCCAACAATAAAACTGTGACTATGTGCTTGTGTTAATTGGAATTCCAACTTGTCAGGGCCGGCTAACTGTGACTCAAGGTCGTGAAAGTTTATTATGGACGATTTTATGATTTTTGTTTATTCTCTTCCAAATTGAATGACGCTATTTAGGTTTCTAAATAATTAAATCTTACACAACGGCCTCGCAGCCGAGTTTGATAACGTTTTAGTTTTGATTATAGTTAAATGTCAGTTCAGAGCTGTCAGCAGTTAGTTTTGATGTAGGCCTATTAATATCGACCTAGAAGAAAGTGTTTTGTGTATGCAGGGATCGTTGCCCGAAGCTCATGACACGAAAACATGAAAACAAACACAGCACTGGTTTGGAAACAGAACTTTCGTGACTAATTCTGTTTTATAATTTGTAATATTCAGTAAGCCTTATTAAGGATAATTGATATTCGGTAAGTGGGTCACAGTAATTTTTATTTTATAAAACGGTGACAATTCCTCCGATATAAAAATTTCACATCATCTTCAGCGAGTTTATAATCTTATAACATTATATATTTGATTACACATAAGGTTATATGTAAGATTGTATCGTCTTTGTAGATGATCTGAAAGATGCAAGCAATGGTTAGAGCTTTATTAAATAGAATAATAATTAATTGTAACTGTCACCTTGAATTTATCAAGTAACAGTTAAAGTACCGTACTGTCAAAGAATTGTAAGTATGTACAATAATATAGGCCTATACTCTTGTAAAATATATTTAATATTTATAATAACTTTACCTCAAGATGTTTTTTCCTTTACAGTATTTGGAACATGTTTCGGGACACTTATTGTTCCCATCCTCAGACTTCTTAATTTTGGGAGTAAGCATTCTTAATCTTGTATAAAAGTAACAAATATAATTTATTATTAAAAATTATAATGTAACAAGAATAGTTATGAGAAAATATGAAAAAATAATTGTATAAAACAGTAACTTCGTGTTTATTCCAAACGTTATTTACAAGAAAGTCTTCTTCTTGTGATTTTGCTTTATTAAGGCTAATATTACTGAATGTCCTCTTTACACATCCACTACACTGTCGTAAAGTAAATATGTATGGCCTGTCTTGGATCACAGTATCTATTTCAGTGGTTCTCTTTGAAATTAGTAAGATTATTTTAGTGGAATTAGTTATTAAAAAATAAAAATTTGTATAAAATATAACTGTAATATGTTAACTGATATTTATTATTTGAAATACCCACCAATTCCCCACATTTACGATTTCCCCACTTAGGATGTTTAAGGCTACGGTCACACTTCGCCGCGACAGAAACGCTGGCTTACGCAGCGACAGAGTTTCAGGCCTACGGGGGTGTCACACTTGGCGACTAACGCGCGTTTTTTCAGTGATCGAGGTGTCTTCTTTGAGTGAAGCTGATGTGTTACTCGGAGTTGCCATCAAGTGGAGAGATGTACACACATCTATTTTTTGGATTCAGATTTTGTTAAAAAATTGTTTTAGCAGCCTGTGTGTTGCACAATTTTGTTTGAGTAAGAAATGGTTTCCAATTTGACAATACTCTAACCTGCCCTATGGAAAATGTACCAGAGATCGGTACGGGAGGATCATCTTTGAGTTCTAAAAGAAACAGGGATATATTTGCTGACTATTCCACTGCACCAGCAGGAAGTCTTCCATGGCAGTATGACATGATTTAATCATCGTATAAATAATCGTACTGACATAGGTTTCCATATTTGAAAAAGAAAGCGTATCTAACGCGGCGACAGAAACGCCAAGTGTGATCTTGACGTTTCCCTTCGCCACTGTAGGGAAAAATCCAAAAATCCCCACAACTGGCAACCGTGGTTGGCTACCATCGCTCTAACTAGTTGCACATTTGACACACGCCATACTTCGTCTGCGGTTATTATGTACGCAAATATGCGTTGGGCGGCATAAAAACGCGTTAGAAAGAATCGTATAACTAGTGAGACGGGTAGCCAGGCATCAAGGAGCTAAGTTGTTATTGCGTTCGCTTGCTAAATCTACGAACCGTAAATCAGAGCATGAAATTGGACCGAATAATCGATCGAACTTGATTTATAATGTTTTGGTAGTTATGACATGGCGCGTGTTGTATTACAGACCAACAAACAAGTGGTAGAGGTCATGGGCGAGGTCAGCCTGATGATGACAGATGGGAATTGATGATTGGTTAACAGCGTCATTGTTGTTGTGTGGCGGCCAGCTGAGGAACAGCTGTAACACACAATACATGTGACAGGGAGTAATACTGTAGCACGGAAAGGGGTTTACAGAACCAAACAATAAGTATGTTAATAAGCTGACGCTGTTGTGCTGTAAGAAATATCGGTACTCTACCTTTATCTGATCCTGCAGTCATTTTCGATATTTCGATAATGCGATTGTTTGGTTTCGATGTTTAGTGAATATCGCACGTAATTTCGTGCTGTTAAAAGAATTATATTCATTTTAATTATTTATGTCGGAAAATAGCTGGTTGACGATTGCGTTGGTGTTGTAAGTCGTTTTGTAATGGGAACAAATATTGTAGCAGTAGTATACGTATTAGAGTTGCGTACCTGTAACGCCAAAAGTGGTTGTTGTTAGGTTAACATGAGAACTGAAACAAAACGTGAAAAGCGATACGAGTGTAAAGTAGGACTCTTTTTCTTGCGGAAAGTACGGGAAAACACCAACTAGAAAGTAAGGCGGGATGGCCCAAGGGCCACCCCTTGTTGCTTATTACTATACATGCCAAATGTTTTGTGGCAGAACTCGTTTTTTCGGTAATATTCGTTTTCCAACAAGTACTCGTTCTGTGGCTATCAAAAGAGAAACGTCCATTATGTACAGTATGTAGAGCGTATGTTGCCATTCCTTAATACATCATTTTTTGCGTTTTCCATTGATTACACCATATATTTTTCAGTTTATATTTGCTGTTGTAGTTTTGTTAATCTACCAACTTAAAATCGTATTTTAAGTATTACTGTGTTATAACCATTGTATATACACATTAAACGTTATGTTTTCATCAACCATGGCTTTTATGTATTTCAGCGGTAAACTAAAAACCAAAAACCATTGTCACCTAACCTCACAAATGAAAACAACACGTATTTTCGCTTTGCATTAAGAAATAGGACAATTTACAATTAGCACACTTCTTCTTTTCCACATCGCAATATATCGATACAATCGCATTATAGAAAACATCGAAAATGTACTGCAGGAACGGATAAAGGTACAGTTCCGATGCCGCTAAATAGCTTTTGTTTATTTACTTGTTACTGGGGTAATTCATTCTGGTCTCCATGATATTGTTGAGATCTTTATACGCGTCAACAAAAAGGTATAATTAAAAAGACTTAAATCATGTGAACGGGACGAATATCAAATTCCAAGTTAGACAGTGTTTTTCGCCATGTGTCAAAGGTTACCTGTACAAAATTTGGTGGCAATCGGTGTAGATTTGTATTCAGTACAAAGAAATCCTCACACTTTGAGTTATATATATATATATATTGGTATTGTTCATTTGTGTTAATGTGTACTGGTTTTTGCAACGTTAGGAGGCCACTGTTGAACAGTAGCCCAATAGTCGAGTCCGTCTAACTGAAAATTTCGATGAAGGAAGTTCTCTGGGATGAGAAATTCATAGCTAAATTTGAATAATTTACAGTGAAACAAAGACGTGGCAGTACGATGTAAGTCGGCGGTAAAATTCTAGATTTCCATCTGCAGCCCTATTCGTGTACACTTTCTCTTCCATTGCTGGTATACTGTAACTATGTATACGAGGGCCAGTTGAAAAGTTCGCGGAGCGACATCTATAGCTCAGTGGTAGAACAAAAATATTTCGTGTGCTGCAAGACGTATATTTCGCGTGAACACCTGTTAATTTCCAGAGATATCTGTCAATTTATTCACTACTTACCGGCTGCTTGAAATTTTCCTGTCACGTGTGGTTTTTTAAATGCACAAAATCAAACATCGTGTTGTGATGTATTCTCCGTTAAAAACGTTTTAGCGCATATAGAAAATCAAAACGAAATTGTAAACGTGTTAGGAGATGCTGCGCCTTCGGAAACAACAGTAAGTGGGGCACACACGAGTTTAAACGTGGTCGTACAAGCACTGAAGACTATCCAAGCAGTTGACGTCCAAAAAGTACAACAAAAAATGGCATTATTAAAAAATTTCATAAGGTGTTGGAAGGCCCCAGATTGAGGAGTGGGTGACGTTGGTGAAATCATAATAATCTCATATGAGCGTGTGCATCATAGTTTAACTCAAGAACTTGGTGTAAAAAAGCATTGTGCAACATGGCTGCCGCACCTAGAGTTGTTGCATTTTTGGGGGGTCCAGTGCGACCACGTTTTCAGTGCTCGTACGACCACGTTTAAACTCACGTGCCTACTTACAAACCGTTGGTTTTGAGGTCGCAGCATCTCCTGACACATTTACAATTTCGTTTTGAATTTCCGTTGGCGCTAAACAATTTTTAACAAAGAATCACACCACGATGTTTGATTTTGTCCGTTTTTCAAAACACGCATGACACGTCAATTTTAAACAGCTTCTAGACAATGAATTAATTGATAGATAGATTTGGAAATTAACAGGAGTTTACGTAAAATATAAAAGCTTGCAGCACACGAAAAATTTTAGTTTTACCGCGAAGCTTCAGATGTTGTTCCGCGAACTTTTCAACTGACCCTCGTATTTTAAAAAGTGTTGGAGGTGTACCAGCACCCTAGTCTTAATCCTTTCGTAAATGTGAAACCACTCGAATCCCTTTGTCCAATTTTATTTTTACTTGGGTGTTCCTGTAGAGTTCTTTATAGCTTCAATAATAGTCTTGGTTTATGCCTGTACTGTGTAGTACTTCCCATAATTTTATAACTGCTACATTGTCAAAAGCTTTGGAGAGATCAACAAACTGTAGATGGATTTCTTTACTGATTCTTCTTATTCCCCTTCTTTTCTTTCTGCTCCTCCTGCTTCTTCTTCATCTTCTGGTTGTGGACCTTACGATCTGTTGCGCATTCCTTGGTCTGACCATCTTTTCTTTGGTCTTCCAATAGGCTATTCAGACGTCCTTTCGGATTATAAATGAAAATTTGTTTTGGTATCCTGTTCTTATGCATCCTTTCAGCATGGTCTGTCCAATCCTGTCCGTATTGCTTTATCCCTTCGTTTAGGTTGTATATTCCAATGATGTTCCTTATATCATCATTTCTTAACCGGTCCCTCCGCGATACTCGTGGTACTGATCGTAAAAATCTCATTTTACTAGCCTGTATCCGGGTCTTTGCGTTCAGTGTCCAAGTCTCACTGCCATAAAGAGTATCTCTTCCTATCTTTCCGTTCAGTGTTCTTCTTGTCGTTCCACGCATGTGATTAAACTTCTCTATTTTTTATTCACTGATACTTGCTTTTCTAATCTTTTCATATTTACTAAAATAATATTAACGTCAGCTATCAGATATGACAGTGCCTTGAAACCAGATGTAAAATCTAGAGGGCTAAACGCACAACTGGAAGCAAGTAGATATCACGGTTGAGTAATATTCGAGGGTGGACTGATCTATAGTTCTAAGATTCAACAAGCACTTCTGAAACCTACAGGAATCATCCATGTAGTCGTAAAGGCAGCACTCATAAGAGGGACGTTGATCTACGTTACCACGTTGCCTCACAGCGGTGAGCAGTCTACCACATCACTTGTTTACCTACCCTAGTTAGTAGAGGGTAAAGGAGATGTGTCGTGTTTAGTACGGTTGAAGTGTTTCTGTGCTTCGAACGATACCAGACGTACACAAACATAAACAGTTTAGACATCTGTTGGCTTAATTAAACATTTGCGTGTGCGTTAACGCTTTCGTTGTCCATACGGTACCATTTTACCTCTGATCTTGAACACGTTAACAGAATTACCTTTGATTATTCGCTTAGGATAAACACAAAGATGAGACTTTTACACTGCTACGTATTCTCGGTCCTCTTCTGCGGTGTAGAATCTTGGACTTTGACTGAAGCCACAACTAAAAAATTGGTATCTTTCGAAATGTGGCTTTACCGTAGAATACTGAGCATTTCATGGACAGCATATATAACTAATGTTGAAGTTCTTAGAAAGATGAACACAGAAAGGGGAGTTATTAACACGGTGAAGATAAGAAAGCGTCAGTATCTGGGACATCTCATGAGAAATGAACGGAGATTTTACTTATTGCAGTCCATACTACAGGGAAAAGTACTTGGGAAGAGAGGAGTTGGGCGACCGAGAATATCGTGGCTGAGAAATTTAAGGACCTGGTTTGGCATGAGTACAACTGACTTATCCCGTGCAGCAGTACAGAAAGTTAAAATAGTCTGTATGATAACCAGTATCCGAAACAGATAGGAACTATCAGAAGAAGAAGAAAAAGATTCGCTTAGGAATTACGGAATGCTTTATCCGCGGTGAGTTACGATTTTCTTGAAAAATAAAAATCACACCGTTACACCATTGTCATGAGGGGCGCTACAAGTCTGGTCCTGTCCTAACCTACTGTAGGAGGCCTCGCCAATTGTTTCTGTCCGTTACAGCCATTTTCCAATTGCCTACTGTAGAAGGCCTGCGGACTGTTTACATAATATCAAATCTTTAAAAAAGAGTTACCAGTCTATTAATGTACACAGCTAAAAACAAAATAAAATAAAAAACGGCCTAAAAATTAAAGAGATTACGTGAACATTTTTCGACCCTCTAGGGACGGGGTCAGGTGGTGGATATGCTGGTTAATATCCAGGCTTCGCACCCGTATGTTACTACCTGTCGTATAAGACTTTTGCATATAGTGATCTTAAGTTGTTTGCTTGACATCCTGGATTTGAAAAGCTTTTCATAGTAGTAATAACACCTGTTGCCACGTACGATGCGGGGCTTTATTTCATTGCTGCAAGAGTTATTCTGCGTAATTTGTGAACATAAGTAAGAAAACTTTTTGGACACGTTCAAATGTATTATTGCCAACTGATAGATACCCCTGGCTGTTTGTGACATTTTCCGTTGAAGTGCCGTGTTTTCGGTCTTGGCTTCATTTATCCTTATACCTCTTTTATGCGCTTCACTATCTAGTGTTAGTAGATTTCCACTAGCCCTCAAGTCGCACCTATTTTAGCCCTCTATAATCTCTTCTTCTACGTGAAAACTCAAATTTATTATTCTTGCTATTCATTTTTTGTTTCTGCTTTTCTGACGTACCGCATCAGTTGTGTTCTCAGAGCGTGCCGGCAGTTTGTTATGATGTTTCCACTCTCATTCGCCGTCTAATTGTTCGTTACTAATGCAATCTATTCTGGAAATTGTATGTCTTCTTCTCACTGTATGTATTGTCTCTCTCTCGCACACACACGCACGCACGCACTCAACACTTGTAGTCAGTACAATTAATCTGAGAACTGGATTTTGTACTCTCTGCATTAATTATTATTAGTAAAATTAAACGTACACTCTATAATGGCAAAAATAATTGGAATTTATTATTTCCAGAATTCGTTTAGACAGAGCTGTATTTAGGGGGGTTATCGTTAATTACATTCCCGTTAATATTAAATCCGGCTCCATTTTGCGTTTCATATTTTAGCGACAGCATGACGTTTTGTGACGCGCGCGTTATAATTGGAGAATCGTTTTTAATGCATACGAGATGAGAGTCAGAAAGATCGCAGTAAATATTTTAAAAAGCGAATTCTTAGTTGTGGGTCGTGATTTGGAAAATAAGATTATTAAGGTCAAGTGGGCATACACACAACATTAAGGAACGAAGTAAAAAAGCAGGTAAAAATTGACCTTTACAAAAAAGTGACTGCTTCAGCTTTGCTACTGGTATATGTTTCGTACTTGGGCCGTTATCAACAAGCAGGGATAGCTTAGTACATCTACAGAGTTAAAATTTTGAAGAGTCAGCAGTTCTTTAATGGATGTAATTAGCACTGGCATCATTTCAAGAGAACTTAACGTTGAAATACAAGAAGCTACAGGATGAGACGGGTGCAACACTAGCAAAAAAATTCCATCGTGTACAGTTCCAAGGCAGCTAACAGGGTATCAGTCATTAGAAAAGAGACGTATTGGTAGGGCCAAAAGGTTCTGTAGGGACATTTGAGGACGGAACAGGTTATAGGTAAATCTTCGATAACGGAAGAAAAATAATAGGGACAGCCACCACATTTATTAAGTCCCACTTATTTCAATAATTCGTAAGTAAAATTATAAAAGTACAATACGTTCTGTTCACAATAGCAATAACAGTCGCTAAAGTCATGAGGTTGTTAAATATCAATTAAAAACAAATAATCACTTAATATCACGTCACAACAATTTGCATAGAAAAAAGTCCCCATAAAACAGTTCGCTGATAAAGGTGGGTTTTGCGCTACGCCTGTGTTTGTGAGCGTCGTAGGCCTACCTCAGTGTCGAAGAATCTCGTACACCCGACGATTGACAAAGGAGAAAAAAAACTCGTCTTCCCGTGCTTCAGGTTGAAGAAACTTATACCATTTTTGAATTCTTTAATAGTATTCTGAATCGTGTACGTAATAAAGTTAGATTTCTTCTCGCGTCCAACACAATTATGCGAACAGTTCAAAGTGTATGAATTCACCAGATATGGCTTACACCCATGTACACATACTTACGAACAATTAGATGCGCTCATAATCGGAGGGGGAACTACTTTATACATACAGAAAGTAATAATTATCTTATTTTACGAAGTTGTACTTGTAAGGGAAAGCGGAACAAGTCTACAACGAGACGGAATATGTAATCGCAACAGAGCAGTGCACACATGTGCGAAGTTGAGGGAGAGTAAGCGAGAGGGTGTAATCATCTCAGAGATAATATTGCTATAATTAGCCGTGCACAGATTGTCCGGTCGTTAGGCGTACATACTTACATATGTATGCAAATGTCTAACGAGGTTAATTGAAATTGGAATTTTTCTGTTGCGCGTGCACGTTTGAGACGCAAATAAGACGATGTATGTAGAAAGGAAAACGTTGTAATTGCTGTTTGTTTTGGCAGAGTTCGAGAGCAGACCCCCCCCTCCCCGATTAGCTCAACCGTCACAGCTCTACCATACCGAGAATTGTTTCCTGTATACTGAAGAATACAGTAGCGTAATGTAAATGTACGCCCATCTTTAAAATTCATAAAATTAGATTTGTTGTTGTTGTTGTTGCTCTTCTTCTTCTTCTTCTTCTTCTTCTTCTTCTTCTTCTTCTTCTTCTTCTTCTCCTCCTTCTCCTTCTCCTTCTCCTTCTCCTTCTCCTTCTCCTCCTTCTCCTTCTCCTTCTCCTTCATCATCTTCTTCTTTTTCTCCTTCGCCTTCCCCTTCTTCTCCCTTTCCTTCTCCTTCTCCTCTTCATCCAGTGATTACGCGCACTGCCTCTACCGCTTTCGTCAAGACCATCTTTTACTCGGCCTTTCATGGTACCTTTTTCATGTTCCCTGTCGTTGTAGCGGGTTACAATGTTTGGTCCGATCTATAGATGCATAGGCTAATAGACAGGAGGATATAATCTGCATATGTTTGTTCTACCGATGCATTGCTTCCGCCTTGGCTTATATTATCCAATGCTGATATTGGTGCTGTAAACGCCAAGATCTGTTGTTATTTGCTCGTTGGGCTTTCTGTCTCTTCTAATGCCAAACATTCCGCAAAAAATTTATTTCTTGTGCCTCAATTCTATACGTGTCTTTTTTTCTCGGTACCAGTCACTACCGTAGTATAGTAATTATCAACATTAACACGGCCATTACTTTGTGTCTGTTCTCATCGCCCTTCTCAGTGCTGTGTATATTGCACCACATTGCGTGAATCGTCTTCTTCTTCCCCCTCCTCCTCCTCTTCCTCCTTCTTCATTTGGCTGTGGACCTTACGATCCGTTGCGCACCTCTTGGTCCGGCCATCTTTTTTTTGGTCTTCCAATATTACGCCGTCCTTTCGGATTATAAATCAAAATTTGTTTTGATATCCTGTTCTTATGCATCCTTTCAACATGGTCTGTCCAATCATGTCCGTATTGCTTTATCCTTTCGTTTAGGTTGTATATTCCAAACATGTTCCTTATATGATCATTTCTTAGAATGTCCCTACATGATACTCCTGGTACTGATCTAGACAGTTACAAGCCTGTATCCGGCTTTAGCTCTTTGCGTTCAGTGTCCAAGTCTCACTGCCATAAAGGCCGCATGTCACTGCCATTACAATATAACATTTCAAAAGCGTATGTTTACTGAACTTTCCGTTCAGTGTTCTTCTTATCATTCCACGCATGTGATTAAACTTCTCTACTTTTTTATTCACTGATACTTGGTTTTCTAATCATTTGATCTTTAGCAAAATAATATTAACATCAGATTTCAGATATAACAGTGTCTTGAAACCTAATGTAAAATCCAGAGGGCTAAACGCACAAGTGGAAGGAAACAGATATTACGGTTCAGTAATATTCGAGGATGGACTGGCTTATATTACTTTGTGTCTCTTCTCGTTGTCCTCCCCAGTGCTCTGCATATTGGGCCACGAATGCCTGAATCTTCTTCTTCTTCTTCTTCTTCTTCTTCTTCTTCTTCTTCTTCTTCTTCTTCTTCTTCTTCTTCTTCTTCTTCTTCTTCTTCTTCTTCCTCTTCCTCTTCCTCTTCCTCTTCCTCTTCCTCCTCCTCCTCCTCCTCCTCCTCCACCACACCCTTACATTCCCCCTCCTCCCTCTCCCCTCCCCTCCCCTCCCATCATCCCTCCTTTTTTTCTTCTGTTTATTTCGTAAAGACTAAAGAAAGAAACCCAGAACCCAGGCTGCGTATAACCTATGCGCCGTATACAATGCACGCCGTTGTATAACTGCCGCAGCCTAAAGCTTGACAGTCGGAAGTCTTTGATATATAATATGTTCTTAAAACGATGACAATGTCTCTCTTCACCAACCACATCGACCCGTTACTAAAATAAGATAAACTTGAAAATATTTGACTTACGTAGACTTTATTGATGTCTTTAGTCTTCAGACGACGACGGTTGAAAACCTTTGTTTCCAGTTGGTAACAAAAACGGTAGCGTCTTCCCGTCCCCAAAGTCCGGTTCTGTCGTATCATCAAGATATTGTGGTTTCACATATCATGTCCTCTGTTAATGACCGATCCACGGCAAAGTAATTTATCCTTTCTTATTAGCTTCTACGACGACATGGCCTTTTTACGGACCACCGTGTTGTTGCCATTCACCCATACCCGCAAGATGGCGGTAGTAGGCCTATAGCGCAGTTTAAAACGTTCGTGTACACATGACTCTCCCTCTCCTATGGCACTACAGCCCTTGTTGCGCCCTGGCCTCCTTCAATTTTCCCCCCATTCCCTTCTGTCGGTAGCCATCCTCCTCCAGGAACGCACTTTCAGTATTTCTTTTGCATCCTCATCCACCGCGTCTTTCCATCTTCTCCTCGGTCTCCCCACTGATCTTTTTCTGTGGATTGTGGTATTCAATAGTTTTCGTGGTACTCTGTCTTCCCCCATCCTTGCTACATAACTAGCCCACCTTAAATGCTGTAGTTTTATGTATTGTGTTAGTAGTGGTTCTTTATACATTTGATACAATTCAAAGTTATATCTTATTCTCCAGCCGTGTACGTCATTAACTGGTCCCAGGATTCTTCGTAATATTTTTCTTTCAAAGATATCGAGAGCGTTTGCTGCTTTGGAGTTCAGGATACACGTCTCGCAGCCGTAGGTTAGGATGGGTCTTATTATTGATTTGTATATGTGCACATAACTACTTAGTCTTAATTATTAGATTCGACTTAGACGAATACGCTTTCTACCGGTACATTTTTTTATTTTTGATATTTTTTCTCAGAATAGAAGCGTGCCAAGGCTGTAGCAAGTCTCCAACACTATTTAATATCTATATTGATGGCATAGTGAGAGAGTGGAAATTATTAGTGGATCCGGGAATAAAAGTAAATAACAGAACATACACGAATACAATGCTGTTTGCGGATGATCAGGTAATAATCCAAAACAACGAATGCGAGCTCCACAGATCTACGTTCCAGTTACAAGTCCGTTCAAATTACAACATGAAAATTTCTCTGCAGAAGACAAAAAACTATGGCATTTATGGGCAAATACCCCGTACTACGGACTAAGATTGTATTGGATAATAGGAGTACAGAGCAGCTGTCACATTTCCGCTATCATGGCTGTGACGTCACTTACGATGTCTATTACGATGTTGATCACAAGTTGGTGTGGCACAGTTCGTCGAGTGCTGTCATGAAAAGCAGGGAGAGACTCAGCAAAAATTGTATTACTTATTCCGGCGAAAAAATATCTTCTGAGTAGAATCCAGGCATCGGAGATAAGATTCTTGCGACCTGTTCAAGGCTGTACACGAAGAGATAGACTACAGTAAAGAGTTGAACATTTTTAATATCAAAGATTGTATTGCAGAGGACAGAGAGAGATGGATTGCTGATCTGAATAGTATGCCAGATGGCATGTTGCGTAGAGAAGTTTACCAATTTAAGCCTGTTGGACAGCAAAGCACAGGAAGACCTAGGAAGCGTAGGTGAAGTGGATATATTCTTTGGGACCGGAACAGGTGATTCGCCTAGTCCTGATAGAAGAAGAAATTTTTTCTTCACAGCTCCGTGGGGAGGGGTAACCTTTAAAATCCCTCTCGCTGGGCTACAGTCACAGTCCCAGTAAGAGCATAGCCGAGCAGGATAAAGACAAACCGCCTTCACAAAGTAAAAGATGATTTACAGTTGGAACATTGGTTCAGAGAAAAATCTATGCTAAACGGAATTAGAGCAGGTGTATTGTGACAGCAGCGTCTCAGCCAGGTGGACCAGGTGGATGCCATCATTAACTTACGTGATACAACAGCAGTTTAGGAAAAGCTGCGCTAACGATGGGAACGAGCATGCGCGCGTATGTGACGCATAATAATGCCGCCCATTATTATTTACGGAAAGGTTAGATATAATAACTGTTTACTTTGCCCTCCAGACAATCCGTACGAATGTATTTTTTACAGAGACGTGAAAGTCTTGCTAGATTAATTGGCGTTGACATGCTCCCCCCCCTCTCTCTCTCTCTTCCCACTCTTCTCGTCTCCCTCTGCGTGTTCCATGCTTTCTCATTTCCCGAATCACAGTTTGTGCTCGCTTATTTCGCCGATCACGTTTGGTACACAACGGATATTTAATAAAAGAGAATTTTCGATAGAGAATCTATCGTCGGAAGTAACGAACTTCCCATTAATGAATTCGTCCGTACACGCTTGTAATGAGTGTGTACTGTGTCCTTAAAGACACGGAAGTTGTACAATTGTAAACTCGAGAGCAGTACGTTGAGTACTTCCGCTTAAATGTGTGTGTGTGTGTGTGTGTGTGTGTGAGTGCGCGCGCGCGCGTGGGATGGGGCGATGGGGGTTTCTGTAGCTTCTAACTTTCTTTTTACCTGTCCTTTTATTTTCCATGTTTCGGATCCGTACGTCCACGTGTTTTTAATCATACTATCGTATATTCTTTTTTTCCCAATTTCTTTGCTCCATAGAATCCCATTCAATGATCTAATTATTTGTACCACGAGAGATCTTATCAGAAATGATCGTATTAGAATAGAACTAGGCATAGCTGAAAGCTTAAATGAGAAAATCTCTCGGTACAAAACGGAGTGGCGCTTACACGTAGAGAGAATGGCTCTAACTAGATATCAAGAAGAGCCCTTGACTATCGTCCAAGGAGGAAGAGAAGTGTGTGAAGATGCCCGTAAACGATGGTTGGATGAATTCCATTGAGACTGGAACAGGCTACTAGCCTAAGTCGTAAAGGTTGACGACGACGACGACGAGTGCTTTACTCATTTATAACCGCTGTTTATGTGTGTAATTAGGGACTTCATCTGGTGTCAGTTATTCTATTTCCACTTTACAACACGACGATCTGTGAGACCATCGTAACTGTATATTTGAATACTATTATGCTCTTTTGCAGTTGTTTATTTGACTCTCGTGCATATTGATTGGTCCCAGATATCAGCTTGTAATCTCTTTTCCGTTGTTCTTCCTTGTTGCAGTTGTCATTTTCGTTCACCATAAGGTTTATTCATTCTATTAGGTGTCAGACATTTTTACTTTTGTGGCGCTAATACTGCTTCGTCCACAGATGGGTCTCGGCTGCTCACGTGTATCCATCCATACATTCTGTTTTCATCTGCAGCCCTCATTTATGGAACTCTTCTTATGATTTTCTGAGCATGTAATTGCATCTTTTTCGTATTTCGCACATATATGTGTGTGTGTGTGTGTGTGTATATATATTGTAATATAGTAAAAATATTACAAATAAAAATAAAAATATAATTGATATGCGTTTTACTAATCTCCACGTTGGAAACGCCAATTTGTAATATAAAAAAAATATTACAAATAAAAATAAGAATAAAAATATAATTGAAATATATAGAGAGATATTGTGTGTGTATCTTTGGTGATAACAAAGGTATTGTGCTCTTCTTTTAGCCCCACTGTTAGGCTAGTCAAATTGTAATATAATTTCAAATGTAATAATAAATAGAATATAGAAATATTGATGATAAGAATATGTTATAACTAGGTGTGTTGGATTGATAAATAACAAATACATCAAACTTTAAAAATTGTGCAAATATTTTTTCTTGTTCTTGTATCGAGTTTGATGGAATGATTTAATTTAATTAATTAATAATTAATTAATTAGTTGAGTTTGTAATTTCCTTCTATATCTATTCTCTCAATGTGAATTATGTTTTTGCTTAATAAAAAATAATAATAACATTAATGGTAGAAATAAAAACAATGCTGGTAACTGAATAATGATTTGCGTTTATTCATTCAAAATTGTGCGCCAGTCAAACTGCGCATGTCCCAGGCACTGGCGAATATTCGCCACAGTCGGCAGTGAGAAAAATCAACAAATATATTTTTTACAAGTTTAAATTTATGGTTCTTTTAACGAGTCGAAATGGTCAGAGGGCAAGGAACAAGATACATTTAACAGGTATTCTTAAACTAAATGTTAATATCTGAAATAGAACAGAATTATTATTACAATTGTCAATTAGAAAGAAATTATTTAAATTTCGAACCAAGTCGAAGAAATGACGTCACTCCTCTCCAGGAAGCACTGGCTGATCGTCTTTATAGGAAATTCAGCAATGGCCGCCGTCTGCTCGATTTTGACTGCTACAATGCTGTTGGAATTGAAGATCTTCTCCCACAGAAATAAAACGATGTTCCCTTTTTCTGCGAAGTGGTGTTGGTCCAAAATATAGTGTTGAATGTCCCCTCGTCGTCTGCGATGTCGAATTCTGGATGGATCTCTTGTGTAGTGTGGTGTTCAACTATGTGTGTTGGTTTTCTGTGAATTCGTTCCAAAAATTGTTCAAAATGGCTGTCGATTTCTGGTGTTGAGTTTTATGGTGTTATACTGTGTTTTTGGAAACTTGTGAAGTGTTAGACATTGATAGATAAGGTTATTTCACTTGTTAGTTCATCTCCGTTACACGCCGCATAACCACACTTGGTTTTAATACAAATTATTTGGTTTTCAATACTCCACTAACACATTTTTCAACTGTTCAGCTTTGCGATTAACAATAGACTAATAGACGCAACGTCGTCGTTTTAGGGCAATTTGTGGTATGTCTTTTTCCTCTTCATATTGTTTAATTATAAAATATCTGTCTAAGACTTGTTTCACTATCTAACTATACATAACAAGTTTTCTTATTTTTTACTGTATTTCAAATATTTCTTCATTTTACATGAATCTAACTATTCAGTAATATTGATTATTTAATTTTACATCCTTTGATATATAGCTGGGTTTGTTTCAAACTCATTTAAGCCCAAAAATTACAATTTTACATAATGATTGTATGCCCCATATTTTGTACAAATTCAGTGTTTTAAAGGTTTTTATTTGTTTTTTCGGTATAATATTTCCCTGGAATACACCTAATAACTCCGTAATTACTTTGTTGTTAATAATTTGGTTATTAAAACATTTCAATATTGATTAATTTGCTGTTTAGTCTGATTTGATTACTATCATAAGCCTATTTTTGACTGTTTCCAAAAGAAGTTAATTTTCTTTCTTTTGTCATTCTATTTGCTATTAACTGTATCTGTATTAATTATATTTTCAATTTCTGTATTGTATGTATTGAATTCTATTCCTATTACATAGATTAATTCTTTGATAGATAATTTTTTGTTTATAGGCCATTCTGTGTTTACAAAAATGGTGTCTTGGCTGGTCTGTTTGTACAATTATACATGGTTTACTGATTTGAATAAAATTATTACATTTTTATGCCCTACTTGCCTCTCTGACTTACACAATGGAAAATTAAATGACATGATTTTAAAATACAATAGAATATCTTGTATCTAACAAACTTTCTTTACACTAATAACATTATTGAACCATAACATGAACATCTTATGCCTAATTTTAACAAAAACATCTTATTATCAACTGTTTTCCATATATCACCTAATTTCAACAAAAACATTTTATTCCTATTATTTTTTAACTGTATCATCAAATGATAACAACATAGCCTATCCTAGACATAATTTAATTAGAAAAAATAAAAAACTCCTATTACTAGTAACACTGTCAGTCACTAACTGTCTTGTGTATTTATGATTCTTTTGAAAACACTTTAACTGTGATTAAAAAACATCGTGTATCTATTTACACCTTACATCTAAAATATTATCTAATTAATAATAAATAACAAACATCTTAATATTAGTCATACCATCAGTTATGAACTGTCCTTTGGTATTTTTGTCCTTCTCACCATTTACTTAGCTATAATTAAAGAAAACATTTTATATGTAATAGTTTTTCTTATATCTAATTTAAAAACTCTTATTACTGGTAATGTTGTCAGTCCTTAGACTGTCTTTCATTCCAATGGTTTTATTATTATTATTCTACACTCATGGTAGTCTTTTTATAATATTTACACTTCATTGAAGATTTTTTCATAGATTTTTTTAACTATGTTTCTCACTATACACACTGTAGTTTCTTATTTTTGTTATCTCACTTCACTTATTGGATTCTACACCATGGTAGTCTTTTCAGTGAGTTCTACACTATGGTAGTCTTTTTATAATATTTTTTAACATATTACACTTACAACTAATATACAATTTGTGTTTTTTGGTATTGTATCTTGTAACTTGTTTGGGTTTACCTATATCGGTTTCAATTTTGTCTCATGGTATTTATTATATGACTAACATTTTGTTTTGGCATATCTCTTCCTGTTTCTGGTCTCTTTGTTGGAATCTTGATATGTTTCGTCCCTTCTTCAAATATCACATTAGTAGTTTCCTTATTAAAATGGTTTCATGACAGATTATTTCCTTTTTTATGGTCCTTCCCTTTTTGTACTGCTTCCCCAATCTACTGGGTATACTGCTGGTTTACCTGGTTTTTACATAGTAGGCTATTTTAATTAATGGTTTTCTTTATTATTTTCCATTTTTATTAACATTTTATAGACTTAATTATACAGTTTCTAGTGTAATCCTTAAACAATTTATTCTTCTCACTCACTATGGAACTTTCTCTTTTATTTATGTAACATTAATTCAAATGTTTAGTGTGATAATTTTGTTATGTTACATATGCTCTCCTGTAAAAGTGATTAGTTCAGATCATACTCTGTATGGATGAAATAATTACTACTAATTCTTTTGTATTTACATTTTCTCCGTGATTACATGTTTTCACTTTATATACCTTCCTTTTCCACCATTGCTTCCTCTCAGATGACGTGTATCTCCTTCATTAGTTTCTTTTTTCATTGATAAGTGATATTCAATCTTGTGTATAACATTATCATTTTATATTCCTTCTTATTTGGTGCTTCCTCACCAGTATGTTTACTCCCTAACATTCCCTAACAAATTAATTGGAACAGTTCAGAGTGGCACTTTTGGCTTCAATCCCTGCTGTCCAACACTTCAATTGAGTCCAGAGGTATTATCATCTCTGCTCAACACATAAGACTGATGGCATTTTCTACATCCAGTCATAAAAATAAATAAACAGTAAAAGTAGTCATTTTTGACTAAAATAAACATCTTTAGATTCTTCACTTCATAATACGTTATATTAATTAATACTTTTATACACTTGACTCTTCTTCTCTCTTAAAGCTTATTCCATATTAGGTGGTTTAGGTATGTGGTATAATATACATTTCATCATGTTTACATAGTAAGTAGTATTTATATTTACTCTTTCTACCATCTGGTATCCATTGAGTTATTTTTATTGCTCATGGTATAACATGAATTAATTCTTTATCACTTTCACTATAACAGTGGTTGTTGTAACAGCATTATCATTATTAGTATCAGGTTTTTTTTGTTTTTTTTTGTTTTTTGGTCTCACTATTTGGTCTTTAGTGAGCTGGTCCTTCTTCATTGTTCCATTTTTATTAAATTATTTTCTTTGTGAGTTTGGTTAATTTGTTCGATTAAGTCATATGACATTCTGGTTTCCTTTCTCCTTTAGAATTTTGTATCTCTTTCTTACAAAATCTTTTTTCATATTTCAGAGTTATTTCTCATCATTTGTATGAGTAATGATGTGAGTTTAATGTTTTTTAATTTTAGACATTTTTATTCAACTACATTCTTTCTTATTCATAGTTGTTTTTCAAATATTTTGGTATAAGTTGTACTTATTATTGTTTTGAATTTTGAAATTATTATTCCTCAAAATTCTTTTTTCATTCATAATAGTCTTTGAATGTTTGTGTAAGTGGTACTTACTAATTATTTTGAATTTGGACAATTATTATCTCCATCCAAATTCTTTTTACTTGCATAATAGTCTTTGAATATTTGTGTAGCTTGTACCTACTATTGCTTTTGAATTTTGAAGCTTATTATGTTCAAAATTCTTTTTATTTATTCACAATAATCCTTCAAATGTTTTGTTGTAAGTTGTACTTACTGATTTTTGAATTTTGTAATTATCTATTTAGCAACATTCTTTTTTCATTCACAATATTCTTTCTGATATTTGGTGTAAGTTGTCCTTACTGATTTTTGAATTTTGTAATTTTATTTTTTCAAAATTCACAATTTCCTTATAATAGTTTTAACTCACAACTATGAGTCCTCCAAATATTTTTTAATGGATAACTGATTATAAGTTCCTTTTACTTTATTCGAAATGGTATCCTTTAGTACATACGTATTGTTGTTATTGTTTTTAATAATCAGGTATGGGCCGGTATACAGCAGTAATAACTTTCTGGTAATGCCTTCCAAAGTACTGGGTAATTCCCTGTTTTTTAGCAGTACCTTTTCTCCGACTTCAAAGTTTATTATTTTCTTAACAGCCTTTTGATATTTGTTCTTGCGCCTTTCCTGGTCTTCAGCCAATTTATTGTAGAATCTGATTCGATTGAATTTGTATTCTTGACTCCTGGGGAACTCTATTATGTCTTGTATTTCTCTCGGAGGTGGTCTTTCATACATTGCCGTGTATGGCGTGGTACCAATAGCGGTGTGATATGACAAATTAAGGAATTCTTCAGTCGCTAATAAATATTCTTGCCACTTCTTTTGTTGATTATAGCAATAAGTCCGTAATATTCTTCCGACCTCTCGCAGTACCCTCTCCGCTGGATTGCTGCTGGGGTGGTAGACAGACGTCTTGTATGTCTTAATGCCCAATGTATTCAGAGTGTTTCTCCACCGCCAACCCTTAAATTGCGTTCCATGGTCGGTGATTATGGATGTCGGGCTTCCTACCTCTGGAATGTAATGATTTGTTATTATTCCTAGAGTCTTCAGAGTGGTGGCTCTGTTCACAGGGTATAGTTTTGTAAATTTTGTAAAATGATCCATCATAATAACAATATATTTGTATCGATGGCGTCCGCCACTGCGGGGAAATGGACCACATATGTCCAGAAAGACCTTTTCCAGTTTGGCTTGTGAGGTAATTGGTATCATCATACCTTCCTTTCTCTCATTGTTGGTTTTCACCAATTGACATATCATACAGGTTTTAAGGTAGTTTCTCGTTTTTCTATTGATACTTTTTATGTGACAATTCTCTTCTATTGCCTTGATCACCTTCATGGCTCCCATGTGACCGTATCGTAGGTGATAGTCCAGGATGATATCCTTTTCGATTGTAGTAGGGATCATGACCTTCCATATTTCTTCATCAAGGGATGTTTTGATGAATAAAATCCCATTATGTATACAATAAAATTTGTTTATTGTGTCATCTTGGTTGGAGGGACGAAGTTTAATAGAGTTCAACTTCGGATCGGACTGCTGGTGTTTGCTGATGTCCCGCACTATCTTCTCTAAATCGGATCTGTCCTTAATAATGTTATAGATTTTCAAAATGCTCTCCTTTTCGCCTTCGAATGTTTGTTCTTCCAGATTCACTCTTGACAATACGTCGGCTACTACATTTTTACTTCCAGGAACATACTCCCACTGTATATCGTATTCCTGTAGGGCGAGTACCCATCTGGTCAATCTACCATGTCTTAATTTGCATCTTCTTAGAAATGATATTGACTTGTGATCTGTTCGGACGGTCACTGGATATCCGAGGATATACGTCCGAAACTTCCCGCAGGCAAAGACTACACTTAGCAGTTCTTTTTCCGTCACATTATAGTTCTTTTCACACTGGTTAAGGGTTCTGCTAGCAAAGCTCACTACTAGATGGTTTCCACTTTCATCTTCTTGGTACAGTGTTGAACCCAAGCTAATGTTACTAGCGTCACAGTTTAGAAAGAAGGGTCGGTTAAAATCTGGATGGTTGAGCATTACTGCATCTAAGAATTTCTCTTTAATTGATTTGAAGGTTTCGTCTTGTTCTTGACCCCATCGCCATTTATTCTTGGACGATAACTGGTACTGAAACTGGGCTGTTAGTTCGGAATAATTATTCTGGAACTTCCTATAATAGTTACACAGGCCCAAAAATGATTGTAGTTGCCTTCTGTTTTTTGGTGTAGGGAATCGTTGTATGGCGTCTACCTTTTCTGTTGATGGTGTTATTCCTTGACTGTTTAGCTGGAAACCCAGGAATTGAACTTCTTTAGCTATAAGCTTGGACTTGTCCAGTTTAAGGGTGACATTATTTTCAGCAAGCTTCTTCAAAACATACTCCACACGATAACAGTGTTCCTCCCAGCTGGTTGATGTTATTAGGAGATCATCAACATAGACAGTTGTGAATTGGAGCGTTTCTGGTCCTAGTATATGATCCATACAGGCGACAAAAACAGCTACTGAATTCACCAACCCGAAGGGCAACCTCTTAAACTGATAATTGCGCCCTTCGAAGATGAACGCCATGTATTGCCGGCTTGCTGGGTGCAACTCCACTTGCCAATAGCCGCATACCGTATCCCAGGTGGTAATGAATCGTGTTCCGTGGAACCTCTTCAAAATTTCATCAATTTCGCCAGGTGAGGTACGATCGTTTATTATCATCTTATTTATCTCACGAGCGTCAAGGGAAAGTCTTACCTTCCCATTTTTCTTTTGTATGGCCACAATTGGGCTTGTGTATGGCGATTGACTGCTCTCGATGATATCTCTACGGATCATATTCTGGATCTCTGTGCGTACGGCTTCTTTCAAAGATTGTGCTATTGGGTATGACTTTCGGTTGAATTCTACCGGTTCTCTGAATCGTATGGAACATTGGTAGTTCCGGATCTTTCCAGGTTCGTCAGAAAATACAGCTCGATATTTCTCATATATTTCTACCAATTGATTCAGCTGGTTTTCCTTTAATTGCTCGTTCGCATTGTGGCACTGGAAGTTACGTATCTCTTGAATCTTTTGTTGCCATAGGTCTTCCTCCGAATCCTGATGTACTGGCTTGTTGTTTGTTGAGTGGTTGGATAAGTAATTCACCTTATTTTGGTGGTCGAGAAGTTGTCTGGAGTCTAAAGTCTTGTTATCAGTTAAATTGGCTATCCAGGTTGAACCTTCAGCCAAGAGTGATACCTTTCCTCGGCACAAGTCGATAATTGCTGAGTTTCGGCGCAATATGTCACATCCTATCAAGATGTTGAAAGGTAATCCGGCTGCAACAAGAAATATCATATCCACACTAATGCCCTGACTTTTGACATTGTGGGATACCTGCTTTCTTATGGTCTTGTTCTGTCGGCCGGTAGCTCCTACAAGTACAATATTATTAATAGGTAGTACCGGTAAGTTTTTGTGGCATTCCTGCTGTATCCGGTCCAATTCATTTCGATTTATTATGGAGACATTGGCTCCAGTGTCTATCATTATAGGAACAGAAATACCTTCAATTTCTGCGATTATGTATATTATTTCATTATCATTATTTTTAATATTAAGCTCACTTTCTTCTAATAGGTCCTTACGGATATCCTTTAAATAATGGCTGTATATTATGGTAAAATTTTTTCTGTTTTTCTTCAAATTCATACCTACTTGGTTAAACCCAGCAGATTGGAGCAGTAAAGGGTTATTGGATTTTATTACTGCCTCCGTTCGTTTAAATGTTCCGCTTCATTACGGATTAGGCCGTTGGAAGCGTCAGCTTGAAGTCCTGAGACGGCTTCGATTGGTTCTGCTCGATCGTCTGGTTGGGCTTCTGTTACAGGTAGTCTTCGCTGATTATCCAGGCTGGAACTACGTCTGGGCTCGTACTCTCTGTACCTATTACTTCCCTGACTTCCTTGGAAGGTCTCGTACTCGTAGTATCGGCTCCTTCGTTGAGGCTGGTACCTCCTGTGTCCACTGCCTTCTGCTCGGATGTAGTTAACATTGGGTCGATATGTCCTGTAATTGTGGTTATTACCTCCACTTGGGTAATTTCGGTTATAATTACCATGATAATTATTATTATTAGGTTGGGGTTCCTCTGACCATTTGGAACATAGTTACTATTATTATTATAATAACCGTTGTTATTTTGTGGACGGCTATTATTATTATTATTATTATTATTGTTGTGGTTGTTGTTATTATTATTTATGCGAGGAATATTACTATTATTATTATTGTTGTTAAACCTCGGCAAATTATTGTTATTTCTGGGGTTATAATTGTACTCGGCATTATTCCGATTTGCGGAGTTATAATTATTATTATTACCCACATTCTGCCGATTATTATTATTATTCAAATTATTGTTGTTATTCCTTGGTTCCTGCTTTTCATATCTCCTGCGACTTTGACGGTAATAGTCTTCGTGTTCATACATTTCTAAAAGCTCGGTCATGGCTTGCACCGTCTTTATTTGACTGTTTCGTCTGGCTCTGATAATATCCTCCTCATAGTGGTATGAGAGTTTGCTGACCAGGCATTCTTCCGGTATACGGGGCTCTAGATGTTTGGCCACGCACACCTTTCCCAAAAAGTACGCCGTTAAAGTTTGGTTTCCATATGGGTTGTACTTCCCGTGACATATCCCGTCTCTGGCGATATTTTGCGTTGATTCAGACCAATATTTGGCTTTGAATAGCCTTCTGAATTGTTGATAGTCGGTCACCTCGTCTCTTATCGCCATCCACCAATTGTCTGCTATCTCCTTGAACGATTCGTCAAGCACCTCTTTATTCTCCCTCCAGCGATTACCTCTGTGTTTGGCAAAGTATTCCTCGATTCTTGCTAGGAATTCCATGGGTTTATTTTTATAAAACCTGAAGTTAATCCCTTCACGATTTTCACTGTTGGGACAACTGGTAATGGTTGTCGGTCGACTATGGAATAGGTCTATATCTGTCTGGTTCTGTCGTACCTGACTGTTGATACTGGTCACAGCAGCTTCTATGCCGTCACATTTTTCTGTGAATCGGTCCTGCACTCGCTCCCAGTCTTCCCGTGTTTCCTTTAGTTTTTCCTCCAATGTCTTCCTAGTCGTTTCTTCAATGTTGTTAACCTTCGTATTTATTTCTGTCCTGATACTCCGTACTTCTCGTTCGGTTTGACTCCATTTTTCGTCAGCTCTGGTAACCCTTTGTTCGATTACCGTTATTTCCTCTTCTACTTTCTTGCTGATTGTCTCATTGTTTTCAGCTATCTTCTGGCTCAATTCTTCCTTCAATATTTCCATTCTTCCGTCTAACCGGTTCATGTTCTCTTGGTTCGTCTCTTTCAATTCTTCTCTCAATTGCTGACTATTATTCTCCATCTTTTTATTGGTTTCTTCCAGTTTCTGGCTTATCTGGGTCAATTCCTCCTTCGATTGTTTATTGTCAGTTTTTATTTCCTCCATTTTCTCCTCCATCTTCTGAATATTTTCCTCCATCTTCTCCTCGATCTTCTTAAATTTTCCTCCATTAATAATTTATTTTCGTTTTTTATTTCGTCCACCTTCTCCTCCATCTTCTTACTATTCTCTTCCATTTTCTCCTCCATCTTCTTACTATTCTCCTCCATCTTCTCCTCCATCTACTTACTATTCTCCTCCATCTTCTCCTCCATCTTCTTACTATTCTCCTCCATCTTCTCCTCCATCTTCTTACTATTCTCCTCCATCTTCTCCTCCATCTTCTTACTGGTATTTCCAATTTTATTACTTAATTCCTCCTTCAATCGTTGGTTATCATTTTCCAGCTTCTTGCTGTTTTCTTCCATCTTATTACCCAACTCTTCCTTTGTCGTTTTAAATTCTTTGAGTAACATCTCCATCATTTGATCAAATTTTGTATCTTCCTTTGCGGTGGATTTCTCCGGTTGTTCCTTCTGTGGTGCCGGCTTATTTGGTTCTGCTGGCGGTAACATTAACTCCACATCTTCCACTGGTGTCGCTTCTTTATCCTCCATGTTTATCTCCTGCTCGGCCTCCATAGCCCTTTTTCTTGATGTAGCTCTCCTGTGCATCTCGCTCCCTCTTCCGACCTGTTGATCGTTGCCAAGCTAAAAATAGGAAATTGGACAATCGTCCTTATTTTACAACACTATTACCTCCTATTTAAAGCCCCTTAAGTTGGACGCCAATTTGTAATATAAAAAAAATATTACAAATAAAAATAAAAATATAATTGATATGCGTTTTACTAATCTCCACGTTGGAAACGCCAATTTGTAATATAAAAAAAAATATTACAAATAAAAATAAGAATAAAAATATAATTGAAATATATAGAGAGATATTGTGTGTGTATCTTTGGTGATAACAAAGGTATTGTGCTCTTCTTTTAGCCCCACTGTTAGGCTAGTCAAATTGTAATATAATTTCAAATGTAATAATAAATAGAATATAGAAATATTGATGATAAGAATATGTTATAACTAGGTGTGTTGGATTGATAAATAACAAATACATCAAACTTTAAAAATTGTGCAAATATTTTTTCTTGTTCTTGTATCGAGTTTGATGGAATGATTTAATTTAATTAATTAATAATTAATTAATTAGTTGAGTTTGTAATTTCCTTCTATATCTATTCTCTCAATGTGAATTATGTTTTTGCTTAATAAAAAATAATAATAACATTAATGGTAGAAATAAAAACAATGCTGGTAACTGAATAATGATTTGCGTTTATTCATTCAAAATTGTGCGCCAGTCAAACTGCGCATGTCCCAGGCACTGGCGAATATTCGCCACAGTCGGCAGTGAGAAAAATCAACAAATATATTTTTTACAAGTTTAAATTTATGGTTCTTTTAACGAGTCGAAATGGTCAGAGGGCAAGGAACAAGATACATTTAACAGGTATTCTTAAACTAAATGTTAATATCTGAAATAGAACAGAATTATTATTACAATTGTCAATTAGAAAGAAATTATTTAAATTTCGAACCAAGTCGAAGAAATGACGTCACTCCTCTCCAGGAAGCACTGGCTGATCGTCTTTATAGGAAATTCAGCAATGGCCGCCGTCTGCTCGATTTTGACTGCTACAATGCTGTTGGAATTGAAGATCTTCTCCCACAGAAATAAAACGATGTTCCCTTTTTCTGCGAAGTGGTGTTGGTCCAAAATATAGTGTTGAATGTCCCCTCGTCGTCTGCGATGTCGAATTCTGGATGGATCTCTTGTGTAGTGTGGTGTTCAACTATGTGTGTTGGTTTTCTGTGAATTCGTTCCAAAAATTGTTCAAAATGGCTGTCGATTTCTGGTGTTGAGTTTTATGGTGTTATACTGTGTTTTTGGAAACTTGTGAAGTGTTAGACATTGATAGATAAGGTTATTTCACTTGTTAGTTCATCTCCGTTACACGCCGCATAACCACACTTGGTTTTAATACAAATTATTTGGTTTTCAATACTCCACTAACACATTTTTCAACTGTTCAGCTTTGCGATTAACAATAGACTAATAGACGCAACGTCGTCGTTTTAGGGCAATTTGTGGTATGTCTTTTTCCTCTTCATATTGTTTAATTATAAAATATCTGTCTAAGACTTGTTTCACTATCTAACTATACATAACAAGTTTTCTTATTTTTTACTGTATTTCAAATATTTCTTCATTTTACATGAATCTAACTATTCAGTAATATTGATTATTTAATTTTACATCCTTTGATATATAGCTGGGTTTGTTTCAAACTCATTTAAGCCCAAAAATTACAATTTTACATAATGATTGTATGCCCCATATTTTGTACAAATTCAGTGTTTTAAAGGTTTTTATTTGTTTTTTCGGTATAATATTTCCCTGGAATACACCTAATAACTCCGTAATTACTTTGTTGTTAATAATTTGGTTATTAAAACATTTCAATATTGATTAATTTGCTGTTTAGTCTGATTTGATTACTATCATAAGCCTATTTTTGACTGTTTCCAAAAGAAGTTAATTTTCTTTCTTTTGTCATTCTATTTGCTATTAACTGTATCTGTATTAATTATATTTTCAATTTCTGTATTGTATGTATTGAATTCTATTCCTATTACATAGATTAATTCTTTGATAGATAATTTTTTGTTTATAGGCCATTCTGTGTTTACAAAAATGGTGTCTTGGCTGGTCTGTTTGTACAATTATACATGGTTTACTGATTTGAATAAAATTATTACATTTTTATGCCCTACTTGCCTCTCTGACTTACACAATGGAAAATTAAATGACATGATTTTAAAATACAATAGAATATCTTGTATCTAACAAACTTTCTTTACACTAATAACATTATTGAACCATAACATGAACATCTTATGCCTAATTTTAACAAAAACATCTTATTATCAACTGTTTTCCATATATCACCTAATTTCAACAAAAACATTTTATTCCTATTATTTTTTAACTGTATCATCAAATGATAACAACATAGCCTATCCTAGACATAATTTAATTAGAAAAAATAAAAAACTCCTATTACTAGTAACACTGTCAGTCACTAACTGTGTTGTGTATTTATGATTCTTTTGAAAACACTTTAACTGTGATTAAAAAACATCGTGTATCTATTTACACCTTACATCTAAAATATTATCTAATTAATAATAAATAACAAACATCTTAATATTAGTCATACCTTCAGTTATGAACTGTCCTTTGGTATTTTTGTCCTTCTCACCATTTACTTAGCTATAATTAAAGAAAACATTTTATATGTAATAGTTTTTCTTATATCTAATTTAAAAACTCTTATTACTGGTAATGTTGTCAGTCCTTAGACTGTCTTTCATTCCAATGGTTTTATTATTATTATTCTACACTCATGGTAGTCTTTTTATAATATTTACACTTCATTGAAGATTTTTTCATAGATTTTTTAACTATGTTTCTCACTATACACACTGTAGTTTCTTATTTTTGTTATCTCACTTCACTTATTGGATTCTACACCATGGTAGTCTTTTCAGTGAGTTCTACACTAATTCTGACCACCCACCACAACATAAAATGGCAGCATTGTATTCGTTATTTAACAGAATGTACAAAATACCCCTAAACAAACAAGAAACTGACAAAGAAAGAAATATAATATACCAAATTGGTTATGCAAATGGATACAATAAAAATACTATGATCAAAATAGAAAATAAAATCAAATACAAAATAAAAACTGAACAATTAAGAATTAATCAAACTGAACAACACATAAATAATAACAACAACAAAAAATGGGCCACATTCACATATATAAATAATAAAATGTCAAAACTAACAAAACTATTTAAAAACACAGATATAAAAATAGCATACAAAACTAATAAAAATAAATTACAAAATCTAAATAACTCACACAACAAAGATAATACAACAACCAACGGTATATACAAAATTGAATGCCAAGATTGCAATAAATGTTATATAGGACAAACAAAAAAACAGCTATATATATATTTCATTACTTTTTGCTACAGTCCGTTCCTTGATGTATATAATACTTTAATATTTATACTAAATTTACCTCAAGATGTTTTTTTCTATTTGGAACATGTTTCGAGAGTTCCTGTTCTCTCATCTTCAGCCTTCGCCATTTTGTTTCTGGTGAAATATTTGTGTGTTGGCTGCTGGATGTTATTAAGGTTGTTTGTTGGTCTTTGGTCTTTTAAAGTTGTATTATTGTGTGTGGTTGTGGTATATGTTTTTGTATTTTGTGTATTTTCGATGTTGAGTGCTTTGAATATTGTGTCAGGTTTTGTATTGATTTGTATTTGTTCTGGTATTAGTTTGTTTTGTGTTTTATGTTTGTATATCTGTAAATTTTCCCAAATGTTCATTATGGTGCCTTTGTGTGGTATATGTTTTATTAGTGATACATTGGTTATGTTTGGGAATTCGTGTCCTGTGTTTATTGCATGTGTGGCTAAATTGGATTTATATATTTCTGGTTTTTTGTATGCGTTTAGGTGTTCAAAATAACGTTTTATCAGCTGTTTTTTTGTTTGTCCTATGTAACATTTATTGCAATCTTGGCATTCAATTTTGTATATACCATTAGTTGTTGTGGGAAAATTTACAGATATACAAACATAAAACACAAAACAAACTAATACCAGAACAAATACAAATCAATACAAAACCTGACACAATATTCAAAGCACTCAACATCGAAAATACACAAAATACAAAAACATATACCACAACCACACACAATAATACAACTTTAAAAGACCAAAGACCAACAAACAACCTTAATAACATCCAGCAGCCAACACACAAATATTTCACCAGAAACAAAATGGCGAAGGCGGAAGATGAGAGAACAGGAACTCTCGAAATATGTTCCAAATAGAAAAAACATCTTGAGGTAAATTTAGTATAAATATTAAAGTAATATATATATTTATATTGTGTTATGTTCACGGGATAGAAGGGCCATAGCCCGCACCGCAATATAATCCATCGTCACTCCCATTAATAGACCAGTTAGAAATACTCAGCGCCCACTCTTCCTCATCAACCGCCTCTTAGCTCTTGCGAATGAGCCTCCAACCAGATATCGACGCAGAAGCCGCATCAGGGGGATCCCCGAACCCAATGATGAGCTACACTGGCTACAACAAGCCGAATAAAATAAAATCAACCTGTACACAACTCCCCTGCCCCGTCCACAATTCACAACGAATTCTTACTACGAAATAATAAAAAAAAGTAATTTACATCTCACAAAACCTAACTCCCCAACACAAAACCCATATAACCTGTCCCACGCCGATCCCTTGACGCGATTATGACGCTTCCCGCCACCTTTAGCGTCGTCCCTGGCCGCCTTAGTCTTGAAGTTTGCCACTAAAACACTTCCTCTCACCCTCTCCTAGAGGATGCCACACCACATCAACACCTCAGTCACTTTCTCCTTACTTTCAGGTGCCTCCACCTTCTCCTTCTCAACGGCCGGTCAGCACTGGCGTGCGAATCCAACATTCCTTCCCATATGGCTGAAGGGGGCATGACCTGGAACAGCCGGAGTCAGGTCCCAGTCGAACATTAAAAAAAAAAAGCCCAATCAGCGGCATGCGGGAACAACAGATTTTTTTTTATACTCGAGTCTGTGTTAATTCTTGTATCATCCGTAACTGGATTTATAATAAATTTTGAACCCTTACGTTTATGTAATTTTAAAAGCGCGATTCTATTAAGAGCTAGAGAACTGTACTACTAAATAATATTTAAAGAAATATATGGTAAAGCAAGAATCTTACGTGGGGTACTGATTGATAGACATCAGTCTAATTTTTGAATTGAGAACTTCATACACGGCACTTTGGTGTCTGACTCACTCACTCTCGTACACCTCGCGCTCGTAGGGCAGTAACTTGATTCATTATGTAACGAAATAGATGAAACGAAAAAGCATAGTTGCCAGGTCAATCAATCCTCTTTCCGCCACATATCAACTCAAAATTTCCCAACTGCCACAAAAATATGTGCTTTAAGCCAGGGATGGACCCAGCAATCAATTTTGGGAAGGAGGGGAGAAATAGTTGACTTTGGGGAAGGAATTATGAAAAGTTGGACAATTCTTTAAATGTCTAAAGTATAAGTGATAGGAATTAGCAAAGATAAAAGTACATCATGTTATTATCAACACAAAAAGTGTATTAACGTAAGCCTACAAGTATAAAATTATATCTATGTTTTTTAGCTCATTGGTCTTTTAATAATATTCAGTCACTGTTTAAAATACACGCTATTCATTTAAGTTATATATCAAACAAAAAGTCATACTGGACAGTTACAGTTACAATTTGAAGTAATTTTGGAATACAAGAATGAACCTACATAAAGTCAAATGTTTTTTGTAAAATATTCACAATCACCAAACCATTCCACAGTGACTAAACGACAAAAAAATTTCGTCTGAAATGACCATCTAATGGGGGGGGGGGTCCCCTGGATCCGCGCCTGCTTCAAGAAGCAAAGCATAATATAATAAACAATGTGATCTTATATTCTGACTGTTTAAATACTAGTACAAGAAAAACTTAAATATTAAAAATAATTTTGTTTATGATAAAAGAAAATGCACTCACATTCTGGGAGATCAAGCTTAATACTTTTGAAATCCTTTTCTTATACTCAGTTCATTATTTTTTAAATGTTAAATATGATTCGACATGGTTGCTTAATATTCATTTAATTTTCATATCTGTTTAATTCACAGCGTGATCGTGATGTTTGTCATTACAAAGATATCGCTTCCAATAATTTTGTGTAGAGGTTGGTCCCGTGGCCGGTCAACAACCGATGCGACTAATCAGTCCGTGCATTCGACACCAGAGGACTCTTTGTAAAAGCTATAGTATTTTAGTTGCACAGATTTACACATCAAACCATCAGACATGGTTGCTCTTGTTCGTAAGACGGTTAAATTTAGTTACGTTTTTGATTTTTTTTTCAACGTTTCATTTAGTTAAGTGAGCAGATTTCTTTTGCTTCAATGTGATTTTTTTTTTGCGACGAAACTATTACGGAACAAAGAGAATGTTTAAAGGTAAATGTTTTTGTAATTGTTACAAATATGATAACATTTTAAGTAGATTCAGTTTAACGGAAAACTAAAACTTTGTGTGCACAGGTTTTTGTATACTAGCCTATTTTTTATACCATATTTTTGTATTTCCTTTGTTTTGATTCTGCATAATGTAAAATTTATATTTGTGTAGGACTAGAGTTTCCGTATCGTTAGTAATTAATCGTGAAATAAATATGTCTTACTCGATTTTACACTCAAAGTATGTCGACATACAAATGCAATAAAAAACGGGAAAAAACGAGGCTGCTTAATGTGCAGTATTTATATAATTTCCGTATTCCGGTATCGTTTATTAGCCTAATAATTTACACAACTTTCCAATTGTTTGATTTACAAAAACAATTTATAACAAGTAACATCTATTTTTAGTTTATACACATGCAATTGCTATGCTTGGCGAGTGTTGCACTATTTATACTGAAATTGAAACAAAAGTTACTTTGGTTAAGACATTTGGTTGTAATAGAAAGTATTCGGTTACTTAATGTACTTATTAAGGTTAATGCCACTAAAAATAGATTCATACACCAATTACTAAGTGGTCAATTAAATATATGTGGCAAAAAAGTATTAAAAGTAGCGAAAAGTCGAATATAATCCCTTTCTATATATTTTTCACTTCCTTCCAAAGGTTAATAAACTTTCAGCAACCGGCGTATGAATATTTATATTCTTAGGGATACTACTACGTTCCTTGTCAAGGTCTACAATGTATATTTAAATACGTTCCTTAAATGTCTGTTTAAATACTTTTTTTAACGGGTACTGCTACTGAAGCCAATGACTCAATGTATCAGAACGATTAGGGCGGACCATAACCGTCGTAAAATTTATCACACGTTTCATGAGAATGAGCATAAATTTTACGATGGTTATTGTCCCACCTAACCCTTCTGATAATGCTCATGCACCATCGAAAGTTAGGTTTAAAGACTGAATTTATATTTTTTCTACCAAAAAATTTTAATTTTGTATGTCACATTCTATTCTTCATATAAAAAAAATTGCGTAAATTATATTGTTACATTGGACAAAAAATATTTGTTATGTTATGTGTGTATATGTGTGTATTCTGAAAATAATACGATGTATGATATGATTCTATTTATGTTCACTGTAAATATCGATTCGTTGCAATAAAATACATATAAACACTACCATTACCTCGTTTAACTTAATTATCCGTTCACTCTTGTTTGAATCTCAATTCATTGTAGCAAAAATCTCTCTTACTCAAAATACAACAATTTACACGTTGAATCAGTCCACTCGCCATTCCACACTGAAGTTCACAGTTCTGGAGTGTGTTCCACAACACACCCATTTTTTTATTTGTAAATTCTGTAAAAATAAAACACATTTAAAAAATGTTTATTAAAATTAAAAAAAACATTGAAGGAATGCAAAATATCACCATTTATGTTGGGAAGAAGCAACAAACGTATTGTAATAAACTCTTTGGCATTCACAGATGACTTTACTATACTTTCTGAAATCTTACATCTGCAGTAACACAAGTTAATATTTTAGAGATTTTAGAGGACATAGCCAGTAGAACAGACTTAAGAATTTCTGCAGAAAAAGACAAATTTTTCACAAACATTAAAAACGCGCCAACATTCCTGGTAACAGATATTGGTCGAATAGAGAGGGTTCGAAAATTGTAATATCTAGGAGAGATAATTCAAGAGAATGGCTTGGAAAAATCTGCTATAGAAGAAAGGATTCATAAGATGGAAAGGGCATATGGTATAACTAAAGATATTTACAATAAAAAGTGCATATCTAAGAATGCGAAAATAAGGCATTACAGTACAGTAGTGAAGCCAGAATGCCTATATGCAAGAGAATATCTAGCATTGAATTATAATTTAGACAAACTAGAAATATTGGAAAGACGAATTATTAGGAAAATATTAGGCTAACGAAAAACTTCAAAAGGTTGGAAATTAAGAAGTAATGATGAAATATATCAAAGTATAGAAAATATAACAGAAACAATGAGAAAAAGAAGACTGTTATTTTTTTGGACATTTATATAGAATGGACGACAATAGGTTGACAAAGCAAATGTTCAGATATCTCTGGGGGAAGAAGTCAACATCAAATTGGATTAAAGAAGTCCAAAAGGATTTAGAAAAAAGTAATATACACGCAGAAGAAGCATTTGACAGAGAAGTTTTTCGGACAAAAGTGTTGAAAATGGAGGGAATCCACGGTAGGAGAGATAAAAACGCAGGGTCAAAGTGGACTGAAGACAGGAAGAAGAGACACAGTGAGAAGATTGGAAATTTCTCACACAGTGAATATTGGAAAAAAGAAAAGAACAAAGAGTAAAGAATTGAAATTGGCAAGTGGTCCTTAGATGGCCGATACGAAAAAGAAAACACATTTAAAAAATGTTTATTAAAATAAAGAAACGCTGCTAACGATTGTTATATGTTATTGATGTACTGTAAATTTATGTAGGTCTAACTGAAAACAGTTTATATGACATTTTAATAAGATATTTCGTAGCTTAAGGCCGAGTTAACTGTAGTCTGAAAGTAAGAACCGTTATTACTGTAATTGACTTGCTCGTAACACAGTTATAACATTGTGTTGGATTTTAGACAGCCATGATTATTACAACTAAAGCGATTCTGAAAAGGCCTAAAGTTAACTGTTGACATTTAGTGTAAAGAGGCTAACTAAACACCGTGCTATTGGGTCGTGGTCCACACCTGTTGTTACTAACAGACGCGTTTCGGCCTCTCCTCTTCAGTGTACAATACCGATTCGCTAAATGACACGGTCTTCGTTATTGTATACACTGAAGACGGCCTGCAGAGGAGAGGCTGAAACGTTTGTTAGTAACAACAGGTGTGGACCACGACCCAATAGCCCGGGGTTTAGTCAGTCTGTTAGTAACAACAGGAGTGTACCACGGCCCAATAGCCCGGGGTTTAGTCAGTCTGTTAGTAACAACAGGAGTGTACCACGGCCCAATAGCCCGGGGTTTAGTCAGACTGTTAGTAACAACAGGATTGCACCACGGCCCGATAGCCCGGGGTTTAGTCAGTCTGTTAGTAACAACAGGATTGCACCACGGCCCGATAGCCCGGGGTTTAGTCAGTCTGTTAGTAAGAACAGGAGTGTACCACGGCCCAATAGCCCGGGGTTTAGTCAGTCTGTTAGTAAGAACAGGAGTGTACCACGGCCCAATAGCCCGGGGTTTAGTCAGTCTGTTAGTAAGAACAGGAGTGTACCACGGCCCAATAGCCCGGGGTTTAGTCAGTCTGTTAGTAACAACAGGATTGCACCACGGCCCGATAGCCCGGGGTTTAGTCAGTCTGTTAGTAACAACAGGAGCGTACCACGGCCCGATAGCCCGGGGTTTAGTCAGCCTGTTAGTAACAACAGGAGTGTACCACGGCCCGATAGCCCGGGGTTTAGTCAGGTTGTTAGTAACAACAGGAGTGTACCACGGCCCGATAGCCCGTGGTTTAGTCAGTCTGTTAGTAACAACAGGAGCGTACCACGGCCCGATAGCCCGTGGTTTAGTCAGTCTGTTAGTAACAAGCGTACCACGGCCCGATAGCCCGTGGTTTAGTCAGCCTGTTAGTAACAACAGGTGTGTACCACGGCCCGATAGCCCGGGGTTTACTCAGTCTGTTAGTAGCAACAGGAGTGTACCACGGCCCGATAGCCCGGGGTTTAGTCAGTCTGTTAGTAACAACAGGAGTGTACCACGGCCCGATAGCCCGGGGTTTAGTCAGTCTGTTAGTAACAACAGGAGTGTACCACGGCCCGATCGCCCGGGGTTTAGTCAGTCTGTTAGTAGCAACAGGAGTGTACCACGGCCCGATAGCCCGGGGTTTAGTCAGTCTGTTAGTAGCAACAGGAGTGTACGACGGCCCGATAGCCCGGGGTTTAGCAAGTCTGTTAGTAACAACAGGAGTGTACCACGGCCCGATAGCCCGGGGTTTAGTCAGTCTGTTAGTAACAACGGGAGTGTACCACGGCCCAATAGCCCGGAGTTTAGTCAGTTTGTTTACAACACTATTGGCGTCGCCCGTGAAAACCTCAAGTACAGAATGCGTTAACATTTAGATGTGATTTTAGTAGAGTCTTTATAATATTTACCTGAACACAGTTTAATGTTTCCACTACTCTGCTACAGAATGGGATTCCTACTCTCCGATTAAGATACCTACGTCTTAACCCTGCGTTACCTACGTTGATTTGCGCTCTATACATTTTTGTTTTATTAAGGTTGTGTCCAAAAATGCGAGCGGGAATAGTGTGTGAAGTGTAAGACAGGCTCAGCGATAAGACGTTACGTCAAACACGGCAGCAGGTCACAGAGATAGCACCGGATGCAGTTTGCAGTGAGTGTGATTTCCCCGGGGTCGGATCAAGACAAGCGTTTACCTAATTGGACACAAGTTGTCGCTGCTGAATGTTTAACTCGCCGCTCTGAGTGTCTTGTTTAACGTTTACGTGTTGATTGTACTCGTACTCGCCGTCCCTCAGTAGCCGAGAGAATCGTGTTCCCAGTCTCATTATTCTTGATGCAGTCAAGGCTACGAATTCAAATACGCTGTTTACAAACGTATTGTTTAACCCAGCGTTTTTCAAGCTATGGGGCGTGACACACTGCTGTGTCCCGTGGGGGGGGGGGAGTCGGTGGGTCGTGTTCAAATATTTAGTTACTGTGTCTTAAACACCCATTAAATTTAAATTATGTGTAATCTGTTTAATCGTAAACGAGGACTTACAGTACTCGATGTTAGCGAAAATATAATCATAAACTGGGTGCACACCCCTTACAAGTAATTCTGCCGGTGCCCACGCTTTTGGGTCCCATGAAGTGTAATATCCTTCAAGGTAGGTCTCGAACTTAAAAAGGTTGAGAACCACTGGTTTAACCGATATGTTGTTTCCTCTGGCATAAAATGTATCGTGTTGTCGTCGTCGTCGTCGTTCTTCTTCTTCTTCTTCTTCTTCTTCTTCTTCTCCTCCTCCTCCTCCTCCTCCTCCTCCTCCTCCTCCTCCTCCTCCTCCCCCTCCTCCTCCTCCCCCTCCTCCCCTTCTTCTTCTTCTTCTTCTTCTTCTTCTTCTTCTTCTTCTTCTTCTTCTTCTTCCTTCGACTTCGTTCTTCTTCTTCAACTTTGCCACAGCCTGGGTCCCTTGAATTGTGCCAACTTCCAGCGCTGCATCCCTTTTCCACGGTTCTTCATTCTTCATGGTTGTTTTTGCCTTAGGCTTGTAGACAAGAGTAGTCTTTAAAAATTTCGGTGCTTTGCATTCTATCCGGATGTGTCCCGTTTTTTTCTTATGCTCATTAATCGTAACAATTAATGCAGGTGTTTTTAACTCTCATCTGGTTTTTACATGCCGAAACCAGTCCATTCCGTCTGGGGTACCCCCTAACTGGTCTGAAAAACAGAACACCACTTCCGCAGCATGAACCATTTCTTATTCATTCGTCCTTCCTTTCTTCATTACCAAAAGTAGTACAAGTAGCCGTACTGATATAACTTTTTGCGCGTCGTCCTTTTTCATTCTAAGTTTTTCCCGTAAGCGTTCGTTGACAAGTATTGCACAGCCTTTGAAATTTACCCACTTTTTTGTAGGTGTAACCGATTTTTCTCCGGCTTCTAACGAACGGCCATTCCTGCGTATTACGTAGCACCTGCTCTGTCAGTGCTCCACCTCTACCATTTAACCCATTTTGAAAAATGTTAACAAGTGGTCTCCGTTTTCAATGGGTTGCCATGCTACAGCCAGCCACACGCTGTCCATCTCTGTCCGTATGCTTAACATGTCTGATGTCTTTATCACTGCAGTAGCCTTTTCTGTATTTCTCGCAATTGTGTGATTCCTATATCTACCCCCGTTATTTCGTGAGTCCTTGTATTAGCTGTCCATTGTTAATCTTGATACTGTTTGCTGAGCGCCGTACAAATTACATCTCCGAGGTGGCAAACTGCTAGCACAAGCTCTCATGTGAATGCTGTACCTCGCATCTGCTTAGCCTTAATTAGTTAATAACCTTAATTATTGGTTATACACGTGTGTAACTTCGTGTGTCTAGTTATCTGATTGCTCTTTAAAACAGAGATCAAACCTTGTAACTGACATGACATTTTAAATAATAAAAACATGAAACTATTCTACGGATTTATTTAAAGGTCTTGGCTTCTTTTTGGTTTTGCCACGGAACACCGTTCACTTAGATTTCATCATCTTCATCATCTTCATCATCATCATCATCATCATCATCATCATCATCATCATCATCTTCACATCACGGCATAGGCAAGGTGCTGCCTGCTATTCTGTCCTCAAAGATCCTCCAGCCGTGTCTTCCCGGGACTACCCACGTACATGTGTCCTGTAGGTTTATATTTCCACACATGTTTGCCCAGTCTTGAATCTGACATTCTTTCTAAGTTTTCTTTTCACCGTTTTTTATAATCTTTTAATCTTTCATTCAGGTTCAAAACTTGAAATACTTCTCTTATGGGCTCATTCTTTATACGATCAAGTTTAGAACACCTTTTTTTTTTACCTCCTCCTAACAACGCCATTTCCGAGGCTTGTATTTAACTTTCTTGTTTCTTGGTTGTTGTCCATAATTCATACCTATAGGACAGTACAGGGACGCCATAACTTAGTAAAATTTTAATGTTGTATCTCGACGTACCTTGTTTATAAAGATACCATTGATTTTCCTCCAAATAGTCTGGAACGTGCCTACCTTGACATACAGATCATAGTTCTTATTATAGCCAATATAATTTTTCAAATAGTTCAAGTAGCCCACGTGTTCTACAATTTGATAATTAATCATTATATTTGTTCTTATTGGTTACTTGCCTCTAAATGGCATTACTTTTGTTTTTATAGTGGAGATTTTCATATGTTATCGTTTTCATATCTGATGAGGCTTAAAAAGAGATTTTGTAAAGCAGATCTTGTATTTTGAATTCCAAGCAAGTCGTCAGCAAACAACAGCACATTCAGATATCTGTCTCGTGATATTTATCTTAATACCAGGGTTCACTAGATGTTCCCATTTCCGTACTAGATCGTCGATGTAATGACTGACTGATGTTGGTTGAGATACCCTAGAATTACCAACAATTATTGTACAATCGTACCAATTTAGATTTGTTAGATGAAATTTTAATCCATAGCGGGAGTATACCAAGCTGTTGCAAGGAAAGCTGTTGACTTGTCCTTTTTGACAACTATTACTAACTCGCCTCTCTTCTGTTGCTGTTACAAAAGGAAAACACATTTTGTTTCTGATATTGGTTGCCGATTTGCTCCACTGCATCGTTACAAATTCGGAGAATCTGCGTCAAGAAGGATTGAAGTACGAGGCTCAGTAGAAAAGTTCGTGAAGCGACATCTGTTGTAGTGTAGCGGTAAACCTAAAAATTTTCGTGTGCTGCAAGATTTCTATTTTATGTGAACTCCTATTAATTTCCAAATCTATCTACCAATTTATTCATTGTTTAGAAGCTGTTTAAAATTGACGTGTTATGCACGTTTTGAAAAACGGACAAAAATAAAATATTCAGGGTGTGATTCTGTGTTAAAAATTGTTTAGCGCCAACAGAAATGCAAAACGAAATTGTAAATGTGTCAGGAGACGGTGCGACTTCAAAACCAATGTTTTGTAAGTAGGTACTTGAGATTAAACGTGGTCGTACGAGCATTGAAGATGATCCCCCCCCCGCACTGGACGCCCAAAAAATGTAACAACTCCAGATGCGGCAGGCATCTTGCACAACGCTTTTTCACACCAAATTTTTCAGTTGAAGTATTCACTCGCTCGTATGAGATGCCTGTGATTTCAGCAACGTCATCCACTCCTCAATCTGCGGTCTTCCAACACCCTATGAAATTTGTTCAATAATGTCATTTTTTGTTGCACTTTTTGGACGTCAACTTCTGGGATCGTCTGCAGTGCTTGTACGACCACGTTTAACCTCGAGTGTGCCCCACTTACTGTTGTTTCTGAAGACGCAGCATTTCTTAACACATTTACAATTTCGTTTTGATTTTCCATTGGCGCTGAAACGTTTTTAACAGAGAATTAGTCACAACACGATGTTTGATTTTGTGCATTTTAAAAACACGCGTTGGAGGAAAGTTTCAGACAGCTGCTAAAGAGTGAATAAATTGATAGATATATCTGGAAATTAACAGGTGTTCACGCGAAATATACATCTTGCAGTACGCGAAAGATTTTAGTTCTACCACTGAGCTATAGATGTCGCTCCGCGAACTGTTCAACTGAACCTCGTATGTGAGGTGGCAAGTGTTAGGACTACTGGCAAAAGGACAAAAGGCTGTCTTTCACACAGCAGAAGATTCGCTGGGTGTAACGAAATATTGACCAGAGGCGATGAGGTCCGGGGTCCGGTCGTGATCCGCCGCCGCCAGGTGGACGGACGTGGTCTTACCAAGTATGGTCGTGTCACGACTCGTATTGTGTGCGTCATCGATTACGGTACGGTACCGTTCCTCCTCTTTGTATTATTATTACTGTTATTGTTAATGGAATATTAATGGTACGGACGGACCCGGTTTGATCTGTAACTGTACGTTGGGTGAGGAGGCACAGTACGCCTGTCATCAAGTAACAAGTACTAGAATTGTACACGATGTTTGATAAAGTAACGCATATGCTTTCAGAACACGTTCTACTGGCGAAAACGAGGAAATATATTCATGAGAACGTACGCGGAACGTGCCCTCCGAATTAAGTTTAACAAAATACAAAACCGACATTCCACTACAGTGGCAATTGAAAAAGAAGACGTGGAAGAAAGTGGCGGTTTATGGAGTAGAAACAGACCAACGGGCTAATCCATGGCCGGCTCTAGTAGAAGGCCGGAACATTAAACGTGGCAACGTTGCGTCTGAGGCCTACAAGCATAGTGTAATAAAATAGCTAAAGTGAACATGATATATTTTGATTTGATTTCATAGCATTACTAAAAACGTGAGTTTATTTATAGCTATATATAAATCAAGTCTAGCTAAATCTATATCACAGGACTATGCGCACTTAGTACTGTACGCTTAAGTTGCAGAAATTAGTGAAATAGTGTTAGGTCTAATTTTCTTCGAATTATTGAATTCGTATCATATGAATGAGTTAATTAGTATATTCTTAAATAATATAATAGTATTTTACTTAATAAACTTTTAATTTGCAGAAAGTCAAGAATTATAAAATTGCTGTAAACCGGCAATTAAAAATGACGCGATTTGATTATTGAAATACATAAATTAAGTGATCGTCTAGTCGGCCTCAAAATATCAGCTGATTCCAGTGTTGCCGCGTTTAATATTCCGGCCTTCTACTAGAGCCGGTCATGGCTAATCTGTACCGACGCGACGATACACATCTGTATGAGATACTAATTTTTAAGTTAACACTTCTAAAAATTCATTTTCTACTACTGTCGTTTAATACAAGAATTTAACTTTTGAAATGTCATGTTATCGTCATCGTTTCAGATGGTCATCCTATTTTATCTTATTACCTTTTATTGCTAATCCTTTTTATTATCATACTGGTAATACAATACGAAAATCTTACCTTTTATTGCTAATCCTTTTTATTACCATACTGGTAATACAATACGAAAATCTCCACTACAAGAACAAAGGTAATAGCATTTTGACGCAAGTACGGATTTATTTGTTATGCAGCTATTTAAAGCCAGCAACAAAACAATTATAACAAAATTCGGTACTCTCCCAATATCCATACCCGCACTCTATTTTCGATATTTCGATTATGCGATTGTATCGATATACCACGATTTGCAGAAGAAGTGTGCTAATTGTAGAGTGTTCTATTTCTTAATGTAAAGCAAAAATACATCATTTTTTTAGTTTGTGAGGTTAGATAATTGTTTTTTGTTAGTTTACTGTTTAAAGAAGAAAATAATGATTAATGAACAAAACTAATGATTAGTGATGAAATTGGACAACAGGTGATCCATTTTAACTATTTGGGAAATTATATTGTCTATGATAAGGATTATGATATTGATGTTAAGTTAGGTAAGTTCCAGACGATGTGTGGAACAATCGACCGTATTTTTAGAAACACGGTACGTCGAGTTAAAGCTCTACAAAGTTATGGCAGTCCTTGCACTGTCCTATGGGTCTGAGTTACGGACAACAACCAAGAAACAAGACAGTAAAATACAGGCCTCGGAAATGGCGTTCGTAAAAGGAGTTAAAAGGTGATCTAAACTTGACCGTTTAAAGAATGAGCATAAGGAAAGAATTATAAGTTTTTAGCTTGAATGTAAGATTAAAAGATTACAAACATCAGTGAAAAGAACGTTTAGAAAAAATGTTAGATTCCAGACTGGCCAAACAAGTGTGGAAATAACGTATAAACCTAAAGGACACAGGTGTGTGGGTAGACCCAGGAAGAGATGGCTGGATGATCTTTGAAGGCGGAATCTTGCGTATGCCGTAATGTGAAGATGAAGATGTCTTTTTATTGGTAATAAGATATCCTATATTTAACTCTCTTCTTCTATAATCCTTCCTTAACCTATCTGAAAGTGAATATTTTAGGGCACTTCTTAAACATTTCATCTCTAATGGCTTTATCTCATCTCTGCCTCTCTCCTTGCTGCACCGCCGTATATTACTACGAGAGAAACCATCGCTTTTACACGCGCTCCTTCAGCAATTTATTCTTAAATTTTTTATTAATCACTCCGTGTTTTAGACATGGAGAGACCTCTAAAAGTTTTTTTTCCAGTTTTTAACGCGAAAGCGTAACCACGAAGTATCTGGTAAAATATGTTACCATGGAATATACTTTAAATTATTATTAAATAACTTTAAAAGAGATTATTTTATACTGTTTAACGTCACTCGAGGCTTTAAACCAAAGCGTGATATTTTTTCCATCTCGGATTTGATTGAAATTAAATAAGAAAAATTTTAAAGGAAATTGTAATAATTTTAAAATTATAATCGTATTGTATGCTGAACAAAGAACCCGTTCGTTATATTTATAATAATGAAGATTGTTAAAGTGTAGACAACTGTCAACTGTTTCGGATGTGTGCTTTGTAAAGGCAGAGAGATACAAACGATTGATTCCCAACCAGATTCCCGAATGTTTTGTTTGGGGGTCGAGTGGGCGGCGTGGTGGGAGACGTTTCTGCGGAATCTGTTTTTTTCAGACCCAGTCAGAGAATTCGAATACTCGATTTGTCCACCGTCCATGTCGATTGAAACTGAGCCGCGATTATTAATAGACACGGTCTGTCGAAATCGAAAGCGTTACTTCTTCGAAAGCCGTTCTGGCTTCGCATTACTGACCCAACAACGTTTATAATTTAATAATATTGTTTTCTAACATATTACACGGTATTTCACATTAAAAAGTTAAAAATTTCGCTATTAAAAATTGTTGCAACTTTTTAGGTACAGAAACTGAAAGGAACACAAAATTTTATTCTCTTTTTACGTTCTACTAAATTGTATATTTTAAAATGTAAACATTTTTTTGTAATTAAAGTATATTAATTAGAAAAATAATGATTTTCCTATGGAATATACTGAAATGTAAAATATTAAAAATTATATGTTATGAAAATTATGTGCATTTCACAAAAGCTTGTTTTACATCTTCTGAGCCTAAACTTTTGTAAAGAACATCCTATTATTAAAACTATAATTGTAATGTAAACTATTATTAAAAATTTTAATTATATCTTAAAATGTGAAATTTTAATTAAAACAAATATAATGAAATTTTAAATCTAAACTTAAATCGATTAATCGTTAGAACAATTCAGCCTCTGAAGATGCAGAACAATTTTCTTTGAAACATGAATTAGCGCTAGTTTCTTCCGTTAGTTGACATTTTCAGTCTCTTAATATAAACTTTTATAACTTTTATTTAATTTGCCCCTTGTTGTGGGTGTCATACTTTAAACTCTTATTGGTAGTTGTGAAATTAATAGTATGCAACTCATGTATTAATTTTAAATGAATATTGTTTACTCAGAAAAGATGAATACTAATTTTTTAATTTATTTGTTGGTGTTCATGAAAACTATTTCAATTACTAGTGTTGTATAACCCATAAGGTTAATCTGTAATAAATGAAAACAGGACACAGATATAAGTCTAACCAACACATTTATTTAACTGTTATTAATATCAGTTCTCTATGCCTTTTAACATATCATTATCATTAATTATTTTAAACATGATTTCTACCAATAGAAAATTTATATGCTAAGATCTCTATATCTCAGGGTTCATTTGATTTTGTATCTAAGCATGAATAACACTTACATCTAGTTACTTATCATATTACAAAATATATATTTATTCCAAATGGATTCATTTTAAGATTTGAATAAATATTCTTAATTGAAGTGATATATTTATTTTAAAATGTGCGTAGTTCGCTTTTATATTGTAATCATATGACTTTAAGTGTTAATGTGTAATTCATACGTAAGTTCTTTTAGAAGGACAGACAGGTGTATTGTAAAATAGTAATTAGTATATAAAAGTTTTACTGTTGGTACGAATATTCCTGTCTACGGCGTGCTGATGTACTGTGGTTCCATCTCCGGCTCCTTAGGTCCGCTGAGTAGATGTAGATTCTCTCCCAGCTTCTTTGCATACTGCTTCTTTGGATGAATCATAGTGTGGTTCACTCTCGTAGTGCTTGATTGATTAACACTTTTAATCACTTCACTTTAACTAAGTATATCCGGCTTCTTTCGATATTTACGTTAGTATAAGTACTGTTCACTAGTTTACAACGGTTACTCTCGTTACGTAAGTTCACAGTTCGCAAACGACTTATTCCGTTTCAATAGTTTATATCGTTAGCAGCACATGATAAGATCCGATTTTTTGTTTTTACGAGTTATAAACTAATAAAACTCTATTTCTCACTCTTTCGATTTTTAACTGCGTTACGCAAATTGTTCGTTCATTTTGACTCTACAAAAATTTAGAATAGATTTCTAAATTTTCGCAAACTATTTACTGATGTTGACTTTACGGAAATTTTAAGTAAACTCTCTGAACTTTCATCGTAGATTCCACGAAAACTTTACAACAGACTCCACGAAAATTTACCACAGACTCTTTCAGATTTTAAATAAAGACTTCTCGAATTTTAAGTAAAGACTTTTCGAATTTTAATTAAAGACTTCTCGATCGCGCCTCAGCTCATTGTATATATTCAATACACGTAATTCCTCACTAGTTTCCTACATTTCACTTTGCTCCGTTTTAATTGGTCCTTCTTTCTTTTCTTCTAGGAAAATTCACTCCTGGAAACCCGCCTACCTTTAAAGCTGTTTTCTGATAGGTCAGGTTCGTTTCCTCTTTATTTCTCACTCTTGGTTCAACCTCCTCTGCCACGGTATGTCCGATTTCAGACTCGTAAATCTTCCTGGCGTTTTTATATGCCATTTAGACAGAACAACCACTTAGTGTCTTCTAACGTCCAGCTGCCCTGTTAATTAGTTCACTCACCTCTGCTGTAGCTTTCTCGGTATTGAAATCGTAACTTCTCTCTGGGGTTTTTCTATACCCTGTACCCAGAACAAACCCTCAGTTTCTCCAAGCGTCCAGCTGCTCTGTTGATTAGTGCAATCACCTCTGCTGTGGCGTTCTTGGTATTTCATAATTGTACTTCTTTCTGGTGTTTTTCTACGCCTTTCAGCCAGAACAATCCCTTAATTTCTCTTAGCGTCCAGCTGTACTGTTAGGTTTATGATACGTCCATACACATGCACGTCGACGTTGAAGGATTTCACACTCTTTTGTACTAACTTCCTCTCCTAGTTTCTCTCCATACATCAATTATCAATGTCATTTCAAGCGCGGACAGATGGTTTCCTTTTTTTTCTTAGCGTTATACTTTCTCTCCATTTTCTTGAGTTCGCGTTAACGTTTTGTTTTTTTTAGAGTTACACAATTATCTTTTATTGAATTGTTTGTTACCGTTTGATGGTAAACTCATAGTTTTGTCCCTTTATGGGGCGTAGCGATGGAACGTGTGAATAAAATTTTGTTTATTAAGATTTGTCTTGTGTTACAATGAAGCCCATTACAATTGTTACTTAACGCACTAAGTGATTGACTAAGGTCTCTCTAGTCGAGTGTAAGTGGAATCCAGCAACTATGATTCTGACGAATTCGTACGAAGGCCGTCATTGAAATTCATGTGGAGTGTCAACGCACTGTGAACACACCGGAGTTCAGTAATTCCAGCCATCATACTCGAGGAGATGTATGTGATCTGTGTCCTTCGGATACGGCGATCGTAGTTGTTTCAATTTTGAAACATGAAATACGCTACCAACAGCGAAACGTCCTGTATTGCCATCTTAATCTGTATCTGGAAACGGACATGAACCTTAAATTGTATGAATACAAAAGAGCCGACCTTGACGTTTGTAACATTGATAGGATAGATGAATATTAATCAAGGTGAAAGAAACTCGCTGATTGAGCGGGTCCATACGGACTGACAAAGATTTATAGGGAAGTACAAACCACGTGGCAAATGAGATGGGCACCACCTATTTAAAAGGTGATTTTGACAAAGACGTAACTTGCAGTCTGTTTGATCCATGCTGGGAAGAAGAAGAAGAAGAAGGAGGAGGAGGAGATTAGGTATAGTCGTTGAGGGATAGTAAACTTGTAGAGGGATAGAGTTCTTTCAAATAAACTAACGAGTATTGTTTCCCTAACGTGGTGCAGAAAACACTGTGTTTGAAAAGAGGCCCAAAACTGGTAATATCGGTATGGAGAACCATACATGACTTCCATGTTCTAAGATTTATATTTAAAATAATTTTCGAAATTAAATCTTTCCATAGAAACTACTTCTTTCTTCAGGCTTAACCACAGTATTGTGGTTACTAACGTATACCGCCTAATCTTAGCGCACTCGATTTTCACTGATGATGGCAGTCGATAGCACTGCCAAAACGTCTGGTTTTGTAGAAAACATTGGACTACGCCAAACAGCCCGGAAAGTTATTTTAACAACAACCTACTTCTTTTTTGCCGATAACAACAATAAATAAAAATTATCCACATGACATATAAATAAAAATTATCCCCTCCCCCTTCAACTATCATTTTCATTTGTAGAAAAATTATCCCCACCCCCTTCAACTAGCCTCTTCATTTATAGATATTTCATCTATTTCTACAGTTGATTATTATGATCTTCTTTTTAGGACACTTTATTTATCAAAATTAAGTACTTTACTCTTGTTAAAACATAAAACGTTGCAGGTAAACTACACCTTCTCCTTAACCGATCTTTACAAAAATCAATAAGCCTTGAGTCCTATACAACTCAGGCACATATGAAAAAAAAATATTTGATTATATTTGAATTTAAGGCAGTTATCGTTTGTCATACAAAAAATTACTCTTGTTAAAACATAAAACGTTGCAGTTAAACTAGCGCTCTCTACCTCTTTCCCTTAACCGATCTTCTCCAAAATCAATAGGCCTCGAGTCTTCTACAATTCAGGGACGTATGCAAAAAATTATTTGATTCTGTTTGAATTTGCGGCTGTTATCGTTTGCCAACAGAGAAGGCCATTGAAAATGCTGCAATAAATCTAAAAAATATATATATTTATGTTCATTCACAAATCAGTGAATTCATTCTTCATTTACCAATGTACAGATTATAAGTTAAATGTAGTCGCATTCATAAGCGAAGTTTTATATGCGTACTACGTTATTGACAACAAAGAAGTAGTTTCTATGGAAACTCACTGGTTCCCATTTTCGATCACGCACCAGCGATCGGCCGCAAATGTGCGACACGTCCTTATAAAGATTTTCAATGTTAAAATTCTACACATAGACACACAGACACTTTTCGAAAAATGACTTTTCTTCATGTTTCGTGGGTAGTACAATCAGAATCAGCCCTTATCTCGAACACGATTTTTTTCGCCATCACCATACTTCCATTTCCTTATGGAACATGGAAGTAAAAAATTAAGTACCGGTAGCCTCTCTCCGCTTTGCTGGACACAAGAATGTCTTCAGTCTAAAGACGAACGTCGTATCTGCAATTCAGGTATATGGTTTATACATCGTCGTGCTTCCTTAAGGGACACTATGGTAACTATACTACTAGTCTGTACTGTATGGACTCTCAAATAATTCTTGCGCGGGAGAAGCGGAAGTGCTGTGACGTAAACAAACTACTATCTAAGCTGTAAATATTAGTTTGCCCACCTTTGTTCCGTAATACTAGGCTACACTGACGGCTGCTATTTTGTCGTCACAGTAAATGTGAAGCGAGCGTATTTGTTTTGAAGTATAAAACTGGTTTTGTAAATAACGAAAAAGTTGCCTTAGCTTCACGTGGTCTAAGCACTAAATGTTTTCGTGTTTGGAAGTATGACTGGCACATCCACAGAACCAGTGCCGGATTTACCACTAGGCCGCGGTCTAGGGCCGCAACCTACAGTTTTTTTTTAACAGAAGTATTTTTATAAAAGTAGGAGGCGCTTTGATTTATTTAAGTATGATTTTTGAAATTAAATGATCAATGTTTGTTAATAATACAAACGGACAGTTCTTAATTTTAAGACAGTTCTTATTTAAATATTGCGCGCTTATTTTTAAGACGTTAGCATCCTTGAAAACTAATCTGCGCATGCGAATTTTGAACGTCCGCTATTTTGCCCCCTAATTTACAGGACCGTGGTACCACCCTTGTTGTATGTATAATAAATTATTGTCAAATCTTTATTCAAGTCATCAGTTTATTAGTCGATTTTTTTTTTTTTTTTTTTTTTAGAAACTTGGTTTCACAAAAACTTATGTATGTTTTAATTAAACTTTAAATAAGAGAACACTTATTTAAATTTGGTCATATTTAGTTTTAGTCATATTTCATTCTGAATTGCATTTATAAGCTTTTAATAGAGGTTTGTACATATAAACCACTTATAACTGAAAAAGTGTGTTTATATCTCTTCCTAAAATATAAAAACGTAGCCTACGTTATTTAAAAACAATTTTCTGTAGTTTTCTTTTTAAAATTTATAAATTTTCCCGACATATATTTTGTGTATGCTTTCCCTGACGTTAATTCCAATAAGCTACATAGTCACTGAATATTAGTTTACCATTAGCTTGTTGTATCTTTAGGCATAGAATAAAAACCAAAATCTAGAATTTTTTTTAATTTTATAAAAATTATAAGAAAAAATTAATGTGGTATACATAGACAATAAAAAAGACATTTTTTATGTTAAATTTCTGAATAAGCTTAGTTAAGTTGCTCTACTTAAAAAGTAAATGAATTTCCTCAATTCTCTTGCATGTTTCTTAATATTTTGAAAAAGTTTGCTAAATGAAAGCACGCTTTTTTGTAGTAACCTACTGGTTTTAAATTTGATAGTATTAATCTGACATCAAATTACTTCTGCAGTACATGTATTACTTCAAAGTCACAGGGGAGGAGGGCGCTCAGAAAACTTGGCCTAGAGCCTCAAAATTTTTTAAACCGGTACTACAACGTACGTAAAGCTGTCTTCAGAATTCTGTGCGCGATTACTCTGTAGGTATAATGCGGCTAGTCGTTAGTAATCATTAAAAAAATAGTGAACATGGGAAGGCGCTGTTAATACGTCTTGAGAAATGCGGAAAATGGTTTCTGTGTTACATAACTTACGATTGAACTATCATTTGTGATTATTATTATGTGCGAAGGCTGCAAAAACCCGTAGTAAACAACCACACACTCGCATACAGTGTAACGTGTAGTCTCTCCGTGGTATCACGTTCCAACGGGATTCGTCATTTTTCCGTTTACAGTTTTATTTGCGACTCATCTCATAGGCTTTGTTTACTTAGATTTTATTTTGTTTATAGCAAGTTTTTTTCTATAGCTGGTCGACGTTATTTACATTCTGCCACGGCGTCGTCTCCATTGCCGCGTCAGCTATTTTTAGTCGCCGTTCGTCAGTATCACTTGCACCGTCTGTTTGTATCAATGACAGATGCCAGTAAATGATATAACAAAACAAACCTTGCAAACATGTGACTTCATGGTGTGAGGTGAGCGCTCGAATCCCGTTGCTCGCTGTCAGTAGTTTTACAGATATGTATTTCCGGTATTACGTAAAGTCACCTGCAGCTTCTTCTTCTTATTTTTCATCATCATCATCATCATCATCATCATCATCATCATCATCATCATCGTCATCATCATCATTTTCTTCGTCTTCTTCTTTCTCCTTCTCCTCCTCCTTCGTCTTCTTCTTCTTTTTCTTTTTCTTCTTCTACTTCTTCTTCTACTTCTTCTTCTTCTTCTTCTACTCTCGCCCTGCTCGGCCGTGACCTCACTTAGTTTCCGCATTCATTTAGACCAACCATACTGAACTGACGGCCGGCGCCTCGGTTCGTAAAGTTGTTTTATTTTTAGAATATATTTTTTTGAACTAGTAAGCTCCTTGAGCTTCAGGACTCTCTCAGACTTTTACAATTTTTGTGAAATTTTGACTTCCAATTTTAGCTCGTTGTGTTCCTAAAGATAGGCTATATCTAAATCAAACGCTATATCTGATTTGGATTGACTTAATTTCCTTTATTTTGATGCTCATCATGATGTTTTACAATTTTTTCACAATTTTAATACACTTTTTGGTGTCCTAAATTTTCGCACCTGAACACTATATTCAGACTGTGGTTAAAATTATCTTCAATTTGGTATCCCGCTTGGATTTTTGCGATTTGATACACTTTTTGGACTCTGATGCCCTCAAATTTTTTTTGTTTCCAAAACTGAACGCTATATTCAGATTGTGGTTAAAATTCTATTTAATGCGATACCCCACTTGGGCACGTTGCAATTTTTCCCCTCACACTTTTTGCCCCCTGCTACCCTATTTTTGGGGGGTCAAGCTAAAAAGCAATAGGGGTCTGTAGGTTATATGTATGGATACGCGTGCCAAGTTTGATGAAAATCGGTTAATGCATCAAAAACTTATCGTCAGACGTACAGCAAATAGACACACGAACAAATGGCAAACGGTCGAGTCGAAAGTGAGAACTCGCTTCGCTGTTCGAATAAACTCGTTCAGCACACACTTACTTTAGTTGTAGAAGCTGAAAATTGCTTTCATCCTGACATCGAAAATTTGTGTCACAAAAAGGTTACCTGGGAATTACATACAAGTAATGTAAATACAAAAACTATTGACACAAAAAAATAGTATTGACTCAAAAAGTCACGCACGTACTGTTGGCTTTTTGTGAGTACGTAGAGGAATATGTTGTGCGCGCGCGCGCACGTCCGTTCTGCAGTATTTTCTTTTCATTAGTAAAACTGTCTTACGACAAGCTGGAAGACTGTTTTGCAGCAGGATTGGTAAAACGGTCGTGTTAAAAACAATGGAATTCAAATAACTGAACACCAGAGTAATTGTTAGTTACAACTTTAACAACAATTTAAATAATTAATATTGATTGTTAAACTTTCACTTGTGAACTTACTTTGTTTTTTCCCGTACGCGTTTCGGCGTGATGTGCGCCTTCGTCAGCGGTGTGAGACAGAATGTTCGGAACTTGTAAAGTTTTTTTGGTTGGTAGGTTTTGTGGGGGGGGGGGTGGAAGGGAATAGGCGCGGGGATCCGAATTATTGTATGTTTTATGTATTGTGTCAAATAGTGCGTGTGATTTAAAGTGTAATTTGTCGTTAAGTATGTTGTTTGGTTGTGTTGTGTAGTGTTTGTATATTTCATATTGTTCTGCTGTATTAAGTTTCCGACTTTTAGGCAAGTACTGTATTGTAATATCTCAAGATTATTATCTATGTTGGTGTAGCTGTGGTTTTTTGTGTGTATGTGTGTGGCAAACGCGGAATGTATGTTGTTGCTGGATAGAGCTTTTAGGTGTTCAGAGTAACGTGAAGAAAAAGATCTTCCCGTCTGGCCTATATAGAAACTATTACAATCACTACAGTTTAATTTGTATACCCCCGTTTTGTTGTATTTGTCTATGTCCGTGTTTGTATCATTGATGTGTTTTTTGATGGTATTGTTTGTTCTGTAGGCTATTTTGTACTTGTGTTTCCTGAATGTGTTAGCGTTTAAATTTAAATAAACAAAACAACTCAACAAACACCTGAGTTAATGTACCCCCCCCTCCACACACCAATACGTTTTCTTCCCTCATGGGACTATATTCATTCCTTAGTACTTTTCTGCGTAAAATCGTCGGCATCTCCTCTGTTTTCTTTGTCATCTCTCATGGTTCACAACTACGGCAGTCAATTGGTATTATGTTATCGTGTAATGCATTGCCCGCTAAAGCGAACAACAAAACATTACACCGTACACAATACAATTGCTGGAAAAACTGATGGCGCGTGAACCGCGAGCGTACGTGTTATTAAATTAATGCCATTACTTATCGATAAGTCGAATGAATAATTCATCGAGTTCGGCGACGGACGGCACGGGAGGAACACAAAGCTGCGTCCTCGGGTGTGTGACGTGAATTAATGTCGCGGGAGTCGCCGTAACGGTGTGCGCGCGCCTCAATGAATGGACGGTTTCGGTAACGCAGGTGTTGTAGCGTTTATAATATATACTGTATACTCCTGTTGATCTTTGTCTATGGATACCGATGCTACGTATATCGCTAATTACAGAATGTTTTCCAGTTTCATGAGACTATGTTCTTCTCGCGCAGTCGTTCGAGGCAACATAATTAATAGTCTCTGTTAGGTGTACAGCTGCCTCATTATAACCGTTACCGTCGTTAACCATGGCAACTGTTATCAGCTGTAATTAATTTTTATCTCCACCAGGGCAGTTACATTGGCGGGCCCGCAATGCGGGGAGCGCAAGTTATTTCTCTTAACTTTTTAAAAAAAGTGTTGTGACTACGAAACGACGACATAAGGAAATACCTGAAGTTACAGTCGGTTCTGGAGAGAATACTGGAATACAGGCAGAATTGGAAGTCCCATGTGGAACGCATGGTAGACACGCGTATTCCTAAACAAGCGTTTGAATATAGGCCAGTGGGGATGAGAGATCGTGGAAGACCCTGGAAATAATGGTCAGAGACCTTGTGAAATTGGAACGGGCCCAAGCCTTATAGTGAAGAAGAAGAAGAAGAAGAGAAAGAAGAAGAAGAAGAAGAAGAAGAATGGGTATAAACCATTAAACTTACGTAAAGAAGAAGTAAGAGTGGGTATAAAGCATTGAACTTACGTAAAACCAAATTTCCCCGTATATATTTATAACATCAGAAACAATTACATTTATTTTTTACTGATATTTTACCACTACCTAGTGATTCAGAGTATACATACATTGTTGAAATTGCTGCTTGCTATGTAATAACTTGCAAGAGAGTATACACTGTTTTGGTTAACTGCACAATAGAGCGGTGATCCCCCTTAAGAATGCACCGAGGCCACCGGGCACGCCTGCATCGTTATTCGCTATAAGGTAATAAGTGGCCAAAGTACTGGATCGCGTTGTAAATGTTACTCTGATATGACAGCTTCAAATTTAGCCTTTAGAGGCTACTATAAAGGGAAAAGGTAGGCCACCCAACTAGCGGAAAAGGTTTGGCCGTTACCGATCTTTTGAGTACATACGTACCATTGTTTGCAAGAGATAATTAGTGGTCCGAAGAACAAGAAGAAGTATATGAGTCCCAAAATTCAAAATGAACTCATTCAGCTGTTACCTAAGAAAGCTGAAAATGTTATTTCGAAACATACTGAAGCTGCTTAATTGTTTTCTGTAATAATGGATACTACAAAGGGCAGATCTCAAGGAAACACAGAAAAATCGTAAGAGAACATTTGTTGTGTTGGAGTGAGAAGCTAAGAAAGTAGGTCTTGAAATAAGTAGAGAAAAGACAAAGAACCTGCTGGTAACATGTAGAGGAGGTCTTAGGCCCCATCGAATCAGGTTAGGAGAGGAAGATGACATTTATGAAAAATCCGAGAATTTCAAGTACTCGGGAGTACTTACGTATCACAGGTGAGAACGAAAGTTCTCGTGAAATCCATCCTCGAATATCTAAAAATCTATTGTAATATACGGAAGTGAGACAACGGCGGTGACAGTTACGGAAGAGAGTTGACTTAAGTCATGGGATAGAAAGGATGATTTATGATACCTGGAGGAATGGAGACATATATATAGAGAATACGCACAAACGAAGAGTTTTCTCGAGAATGGAGAGGATTTTTGGGGAGCTAGATATTGTTACTGAGGTTAAAAGAAATAGGATTCGGTGCGCAGATCATGTACAGCGGATTATGGACAATAGAGCTGTGAAGAAAGAATTCAGTGGAGATCCAGGTGGGAGAAGACGAAGAGAAAGACTCCGGAATAGGTGAAAAGAAGATGCTCCGTCTGGAAGTAGGCCAGTGGCGCAGAGACGAGTGGTGTTGGAGACCCGGGCTGTAGCGCCGAGGATTACCACCATAATCATCGTCGTCAACCTTTAAGAACAGGGCGGTGTTAAACAATTATTTTTTTAGCTTTGTGGAAACAATGTTCGTCCACCAAAACAACGCCGATCAGCAGCGGCAACAAAGCAGATAGTTTTTTTTTTTAATTTTGGATACGAGAGACAAAATTATAGATCAGCTTTGTGGACTTCTATCATTGTTGCGGCAAGTATCTGTACAGAGCTAGTTGGTAGATCACGACTTCCCCCTCGGCGGCTTGGCGGCTGCTATATCGTAAGGGATGATTACGCCACCATTTAAGGACACACGAGATCGTGATTTAGTTATTACGGTACAACGCTGTACAACGCTGCGAGCAGAACCCTTATCTAACTCTAGTGTCCGTCGAGTGTTCTTTGTGTCGTTCTTTAGTTTCCTGTACTGCATAGCCGCCTTTCCTGCGCTTTCCCTAAAGCGTAGATCACGACTTGTGAGGGTTGCCAAGCGTTTCTTTACGAGTGTTTAACAGTGAAAACGACAAGTAGTACCGGTATTTAAATTGTATCGCATGTTGCACATTTGAAGTCTGTTAGCCAGTAGGCATTAATAAATAGGATTACAAATGGTATAATAGGTATTAGTTGTGGGATACAGACTGTTGGGACTCTGTATGTGTTATGTGCGATATTACGGGTGATTGGGTGTTACATAACGAGTTGAAGTATTGACTGAACAATGCAGATAATCATATGTTTAGTCACAAATTTTATTGTCTATCTGTCTCCCTCCCTCTCTCTTCCCTCTGTTGCCTTCTCTTCTGTCTGTCTGTCTATCCCCCCTCTCCCTCTCTCTCTCTCTCTCATCTATGTACGTATGTATCTATCTGTCTCTCACTCTCCCCCTCTTTCCCTCACTCAGTGATCTTGGGGAGATTGACGGTGTTATTTCTTAGACTGATACCCCCGATATATAGGAGGCGAGAGGCGAAAATGTGAGGAGTCAAAATTTTGACAAAATCGCAAAAATCGTAAAACTAAAACCAAATGTATCGTTTACTATGAATTTTTTTAAACAACAAAGTAAGGTCAAATAAGTTCTTTTTTTTAGTGTCGGCCATCTGAGGACCACATGCTAATTTCAGTTCTTTATTCATTGTTCTTTTCTTTTTCTCCAATATTCTTTCATCTTTTCACTATGTCTCTTCTTCCTGTCTTCAGTCCACTTTGAACCTGCGTTTTTCTCTCTCCTACCCCCTGGACTCCTTCAATTTTTATAACTTTTGCCCGAAAAACTTCTCTTTCAATTGCTTCTTCTGCGTTTATATTATTTTTTCTAAATCCTTTCGGACTTCTTTAATCCAACTTGATGTTGACTTCTTTCCCCACAGATATTTGAAGATCTGTTTTGTTAACCTATTGTCGTCCATTCTATATAAATGTCCAAAAAATAATAGTCTTCTTTTTCTCATTGTTTCTGTTATATTTTCTATACTTTGATATATTTCATCATTACTTCTTAATTTCCAACCTTCTGAATTTTTTGTGGGGCTAATATTTTCATTTTTTTATTTTTTTATTTTTTTTTTATTTTAGATATTGAAGGTTTAGCGAGGATCGGTCAATACACAAAATAACACAAAATGTTCATTATTGTGTCGACGTTTCGACAATTACTCTATTTATATTAATATGTTACATCTATGTCCGGCATTTCAGTTCAGAATGGACCTTGGCCTCCCCAGTGATCTGTCTCCAGATAGTCCGATCGTGTGCCTCGGTCTTCCACGAGCCGACAACCATCGTAGTCACGTCGTCTTGGTACATCGTTTTCTTTGCCTGCCTCGTCTTCTGAGCCCCACTATTTATGTCCATTCATTATCCGTTTGGGAAGTCTTTGGTTGTCCATTCTGTCTGCATTCCCTGTCCAGCTTATTCTTCTGGACTTTATAAATCGGACGATATCTCCCTGTTTTAGGATGGAGTCTATTTCTTGATTAGATCTGATCCTCCATTCTCCATTACAACATACTGGTCCGAAGATTCTTCTAATAATTGTCTTTTCAAAAGTCCTCAGAGCCTTCTCATCAACTGCTCTTAATGTCCAGGTTTCTGAACCGTATGTCACCACCAGGCCTGATCATTGCCCTGTGTATACTTTAATATGTTAAAGAACAATAAAATATTATTATATTATATTGTATTCAAACAATAACATTTAACCACATTTGAAGAAACGGTGTCCAGAGCGAAGATTCTAAACAATTTTCCTCTGGTGATCGGAGAGGCAATAGGAATTCACAAAAATATAAGAATAATTATAACCGGGTTGGTAATTATAAGTTACCAGCATTTTGGAAAGCGGGTTTAAATAAGCCGTATTTCCAGGATCTTGTAACAAAGGAAAAACATTGTTTTGTAACGATGACAAAATTTTATTATTTAAATATTTCTATGTATTCTGTTTCATTTTCTGTAATTTGTAGTAATTTTCGGATTGCTGGAGGGAGAATATTTTGTTGTACATTGTGGACTTGTTTGTAACAATTTGGAAGGGCTGTAGGACTACTGTGTGGTGGGTCAAGACTTTGTGCTCTGCCCCAGTCGAGCCGCTGAGGATACCTCATGACAGTATGCACGAAACGTTTGGTTCAAAAAAATAAAATAATAATGGAACGAATAGAACAGACTAACAGGGAAGCTTTTTAACTATTTCAAAAAGCTCAAAATGTCCAATACGTGGTTCAAAGAAACAGAAAAAGACGTAGAAGAACTCCAGATTACTTAAGAAGACATTGAAGAAAGCTTGCCACTCGAAAAGAAATTTTTTTAATTTTTTAATTTGTGCCTTTTTTAGGCCCAAGGTTTTCAGGAAAACCCAAGAAGAGGAGAGGTGACATCTGGACTGACGAAAGGAGATGTGGGAGAAGAGGAAGAGAGAGCAGAAGAAGGGAGGAACCAGTTGAACCGAATGTAGTAAACAATGGCTCATACGCAAAAAAAAACATGTTGAACTGAAAAAGTGTTGTTAATTAAAGAACTCAGATTCAAAAGGAGAGATTGTACAAGCGATGTAAAAACATTGCTACTGTTAAAATATTAGCAGTAGGGAAAAGTAATTTTTAATTTATCTGTTTGTGTTAGCTGACGTCTATAAAAAGCTCATGACCTATTACTCGGTCACTTTGTGTTATCGTTGACTGTTGGCTTCGTATATCCGGTAACTTCAAAGAAATTGTAGTCATGAAATCATCACGTCTTAGTATTTTTTGCATAATACTTATTTTTAACATTTCATCCAAACAAAATTATGTCGTGTTTTTCTCTGAGCATATACGATCATGTGTGTCGGAAATATCGGTACCGTAACGGACCTGATGGATTTTGGAGTTGAGGTTGTACTCTGTGTGTGTGTGTGTGTGTGTTGTTTAGATGGTCCTATCATAATACATTTTCCAGTAGGCTACTAACTGTTATCTCACAGAAATCTCTTTGTTTTTAGCCGGTTTCAGTTTATTGTAATATATAGTGCTTTTCATCGCGTCAGGTTTCTGAAAGTGTTATGAATAACGAAGTATGTGCTTACGTGTAAAAACTCCGTATTTCTTTATTCATGTTTTTCCCAGTTTCCAAGACGTTTATTTTATACTAAGTTGTTGGAAAAACACCATAAATACAAAAATGTGATGAAAATTATAGCTTAAAATACGTATCCCTTAGGTATACTAACCCAGTAACCTACAATAATTTTCGATATTTCGATTATGGGATGGTTAGCATTGATACGTAGCAAATATCATATATAATTTTAGTTAGATAATAAAAATTGTGAAAATATATTTGTGTACTATATAAGATAGCTTGCTGACGATTACAATCATCATCATCATCATCTTCACGGATTAAACCAAGGATGGTTTGTTCCGGTCTCAAACAGGCAAAGATTAGAGCTGGTCACTCCACCGTTTCCTCGGACGTCCCACACATCTCCGTCCCCTCGGCTTATAGTTCCACAGTTGTTTGGGGATGCGGCAGTCATCTATTCGGCAAAAATGTTTCCACCAATTCAGCCAATACTGGGCGATCCTGTCGAGTATACTCATAATATTCAGTTCCTGCCGTATATCTGTGTTTCGTCTATTATCATGGAGCGTGTACCCTGCCATGTGCCTGAGAAATCTCACTTCAGTCGCGACTGGCCTGGCCTTTCGTTAAAGTCCCATAAAGAAGTGTGGGAAGAGCCATCACCGTATAGAATTTTAGGCGTGTTCCTTAACTTGCTGACTTAAGGGTTCGCCTAATGGTCCCGCATATAAGGTTGAACTTATGCAACTTATTCACAACGTCGTTGCATGTATTATAAGACACACAGGTAATAAAAATTGTGAAAATATATTTGCGTACTATATAAGATAGCTTGCTGACGATTGCAGTCGTTTCCCATTTTCATATTTTTTACGAACAATTTTTCTACCGGTAATATAACTTCGATCTGCACCTGTGATGCCAAATTGACGTTCTTAGGGCAGCTGGCAAACTAAAAGTACACATAAAAACCAATACGCCTTTAAAATAGTACTCGGTTTTTTGTGAAAACCACGTTAAAATAACTCGAAGTTAGTCGAGGTTCTTGCAGGTTACTATACATGTCTCCCTTTTTTATAACAGAACACGCTTTTCGCTTTGAACAGTAAATTTTACACATTTTTTTTTTGTCGCCGAAATCTGTTATGGATGTCCCTTTTCTTTGGTCTCGTATACAACGTTTTCTTAATGTTTATGTGTACCGAGCATACGGGGTACATACAGTCCCTAAAGATATAAAATACTGTTGCTGTCTCACGGATCTTCATATGGTAGTCTACAGTGAAAACAAAATACAGACACCAATGAAGTCGGTCACCAATTATCAGCTTTAATTAGTCACATATTGTGAAATGTGAAATCAACAAAGTACTCTCGTACAATAATTCAAGTTAAATTTTTCCACACGCAATAATAATGTCAACTATTAGAGTTCCACACTAATTAATCACTTCGCCACAATACTTCGATCCGCACTTGAATAAATCACCACCTGTAACTAACACTAAGCCAGCCGCTGTTGGTTATATATAGCCTGCAGATGTTCCAGAATAATTTTCCATGCCAGCATAATTTGCGTAGTTAACAAGAACTCGAATAGTTTTGAGGGTACGTGGTGACTGTGCGGCAATGACTGAGACGCTGCACCTGCTCGGCTAGCCGAGAAACGTGTGGAAGGACGCTCACGATTCTTCGAGAGCGTTCCGTAATTATCGTAACAATATGCTATTTTAATCGTAACACGTTTACAAAAACGTAATGTTTCCGATCGCAAGACTGCATTCGTTAGTTGAGATTTAAATATAATTCCACAGTAATAAAGTACATCCATTATGAACAACATCTTAAGTGTAGGTTCAGCATGTTTATGAACGGAAAAGAAAAGGCTTGAATGTCACAACACTTAGTTCAGTTTGCTTTTAGGCGTTTTTTATTCGTGTTTGGTATTGTCACCAGGTGTCAATTTGTTTACCATCGTTGTATATACTCGTGAAATATTATATTTTGTCAGTGAAGAGTTTTTTTTTTGTTTTCTCGAAACAATAAACTAAAAAACCTGGATGATTTCAATGATCCAACAGCAGGACGTGCGGAAGAGTCTTAGAGGAGCAGACCTCTTTAAAAACCTGGGTTCATCTGGCTCCGGTTGATAGCACCCAGTAAGGGCTCCTGCCTAGGGTTACAGGTGAAACCCGATCAACGGTCTCAAAGATGGATGAGACATCTCAGTTCCCAACGCGAGAGAGAGCGGAAGAACCTAGTGGCGTAAACCGCGAAAAACAATCATTTCGGACTAACAATCCCATCTTATCTCGGAATTTAATTCCTACTTTTGCACGCTATACAAATTCAATTGCAGTATGGAAAGTCCGCTAAATGAAGGACGAGAATAGGTTAACAATGCAGATCTTCAAATATCTGTAAGGGAAGAAGTCAAAGATGTATCAAGTTGGATTAAAGAAGTCCAAAAGGATTTAGAAAAAAATAATACACACGCAGAAAAAGCTATTGAAAGGTAATTTTTTGGAGCAAAAGTGTTAAAAATGGAGAGAGTCCAGGATAGGAGAGAGAAAAACTGAGGTTCAAAGTGGACTGAAGACAGGAAGAAGAGACACAGTGAGAAGATGAAAGAATATTGGAAAAAAGAAAAGAACAAATAGTAAAGAATTGAAATTTGTATGTGCTCCTTAGATGACCGATAAAAAAAAATTTGAAATTGGCATGTGGTCCTTAGATGGCCGATACTAAAAAAAACCTAAAATCCCTGAAGATTTTTACCTACAGCGTTTACAGCGTTGTAAACCACGTTACAGCATTTCAGTAATAGAATTATTTAAAATTGGTTCACTTCTTCTTTTCCTTCACATCGTTGTGTATTGATACTGTCGCGTACTTAAAACATCGAAAATATAGTACAGTTATTGGAGAAGTACCTAAAATACTTCTTATTCATCATTTTTTTCTTCAAATTTGAGCGTAACAGAAGTTGAAACAACTGACATAGGAGACGAGAGTTTGCGCAGTAAGTGTTTGTAAAATTTATAACGAATATCTTTAAAATGTAAATCGTATTTCGCAGTGTGTACGAGTGCTCGCGTTTTCCTTATTTTCGTCGTTGCACCTGCACACAAAGCGTGGCATCGTTTTATAATTCCGCAGAGATTTCCGTCTTGTGTATGAACACGTATCAACGCGTGCACGCTGCCGCGCCGCGGCTTCAATCTCCCTGCCACAGACTTGCTACTACAGCTCCGGCAGTAATAACAAAAACCTTATCACGCGCCTCGTCCCGGCGGACCAGAATTTGTTTCCATCGCAGTAGACTAGCACAAAAAAAAAGCAGAAAATGTCACACGTCACCTTATTTTTGTAATAAACAGGTACAAAAAAACGCTAGACATTTCCCTATGCTAAGAATAAAAACGACACATTTTATTTCGTACGCTTCCACCCGGAGGATTTATCGATAGTGCAGCATCCGCTTTGTATTCAATCAGGTCTGGATCCTTATTCCTTGCGTCTTCGTGTGTATAGAATGTTAATACAGTAGTATCTGTTTCGTTAGCAAACATCTATTTTGAATACGCAATATTAAGTTTTATTTGTTAACTAAAATGATACATTGTTTGTAGTTTATGAAGACATCCGGCTTTCTGTTGTAATCCGTCTCGTATAGAATGCGATTATAGAATCATTTTATCAAATCGTTTAGGTGACCGACTGATAGAACCGGCCTTTTAAAACGTAAGTCCGTTAGTAGTACAATCACTGACGAACTATCTGAAGTATTTTATACAATTCCCTCTATGTGCTTCTGGGCAGCTTTCTAATCAATCTCGGTTATTACGGTCTCGGTCTCGATCAGTTGATGATTTCTTCAGTTGCTTTGTGAGTCTCAGCTTCAATTTCAGTCACTTACTGATTCGATCAGTGAACGAGTTTTGCAAGCAGACTCTGTTAGATGCCTCCGCTTGCATTCCAATCTCGGTCATTTTTGTCGGTAAAAGATTCGACCAGTGAACGAGTTACAGTTGTGTCGAAGCTGCGGCACTGTACTCTTCAGAAGTGCTTTGATTTATTTCCTGCACATTTTCTGCTTCCGCAGCTGTAAGTTTTCCAAAACGTTATTGTATGTGGACTAAAGTTTTGTTAAGTCTATACCCAAAAGAAAGAAATACATAAGCCGAAGAAACACACACACACTCACACAGCTGAGGTTATCTACCTATCTAGCTACGTATACGTATTGTTACTACGGCTTCCTGATCGTCCTAAGTACAGTGGAAAACAAAATTCAAGACACCAATTAAGTCACTAATCACCAGCTTTAATTATCACCATTAATCAGTTCGTAATTAACAAGACAGTCTCTTACAGAAAATCAAATAAAAAATGTTAAAAGTTGTTCACACGCAATAAAAAAAAGTCAACTGATATAAAACACAATTGTACTACAATTGTCCCGCGCAATTATAAACACACGTAACATTTCGCCGCACTAATAACCACTTGAACGCACAGAGTAATATCGCCCGATAATAACTGAACTAAGGCCGCCGACGCCTTGTATTTATACCCCCGCTCACAGACCAGAACATTCCACAACTACGCTTTGCCTCTACTCTACGACGGTATTTAAGCCATATCTTTATTCGTCTGGCTTAAACATTAAATGTTCATAAATAAGAACGCAACAGAAGTGTTTATGAACCCAACAGAACTTAGCGATAAACTGAAGTAATATCTCAGAATACTGAAATCTTATAATGAAACAAATGTGTTTGGAAAATAACTTATTAAAAACCATCCACTTTGAAGTCATTATTTGTTAAAATAACATAGCTATACCATTTAACGCAAAATATGCTCCGCATAGCAACAAAGGCTATAACAAAGCAGAAAAGTCAGACTTTGAACAGGTACAGTGTATAGCATATGCAGTATTCTTGCCCACCACTGGTGTAGCGGTCGAACCGAATTCAGTGAATGCAGCACGCGATCCATATAGTATACATAGATGGTTAAGTCTATTCCCAAGGTTAATTAACTTCATGGAAGCAGAATTGGAGGCCCTCCTCCTTTCCTCTGGTTTTGACATCTCCTCTGCTTTCCGTTCATTTCATACCGCTCGTCCATACTTCATTACATTACCGCGTTGCCGTAATATTTGCGTACGGTCTGTCTGCAAAGGAATCCATTCCGCCACGTAAGAGTTCCGATAGGTATTGTTTGCAGTACGCCTTATTTTGGCGACGAGGGGTGTATATTTAAAATTTCGCGCTCGGCTGCCACCAGAGACGCTGTTAATTAAATATAAACAGACGCCCGGCTCGCTTTCACCCTCTTACGTCAGTTTACTCAGGATTACCTCCCCCACCCCACCCCTCACCCCTTCACCCGACTCTGCTCTGTTTTTGAATGGCAAGTGAGACGCGGTCGAGAGAGACCAGACCAGACTAATTTCTAGATTACTTGCAACTGACGCTGCCGGGTTCCGTGTTTTGCTTAAGTAATTAATCATTTTCGTATCGACTGAGAGAACGCAATTCCACGTGCCCCTGAGTGTGTACTGAGAATTTTTTCAAATTATAAATCTTTTTTGCTTATATTTGAGCTCAGAGCCTACCGTTGTGTTTTCTCGTATTTAGAATTGTACATCGGGAGCTGAAACGAGAAGAGCTGTGGCTCACAGGGTGAAAAGAAACAGACGAACAGATTACCAAAATAACAGCGAAGAATTCTCGAATATAAACGTGTAAAATATTATGAGTTTGCACAAGCTTCGTACAGTTCCGGGGATGGCTAGCGGTGTTTAGTGTGATCAAAGTAAATCGCCACCAGAGTAAACACGTAACACAGCGTTGGAGCTATGGAACAGCCAGCTATATTTCAACCATTACTGATAGTAATCTCGCTGGACACTCTTTTCGACATTCTAATACATGCTGTGATTCAGTATACGCGTATAGTAGTTTAGTTGCATTTATATGTGTCTGCAGCTTATTGCTTGGTTTCGCACAGCTCTCCATAGCATCGCAAGCGGCACGCTGTCATAAGATCAAATGAAAACAACGCGAGTTTCAAGACTATGAGAGACAACCTTTCTTCAGTAACTTGTTTAAGTGTAAAAAATGCTATGAATGCAGTACCTATCCTCTCGAAATGCATTTTGTTTTTCGATATCTTTCGTCTCGTGCTAATTTCAATTTTGGACAATAATCTTACCCGAAAACGGGAATTTTTTGTTAGATTAAACCCTCTGTAATTGCAGACATTTCGGCGGTCGCTTTCTTATATAGCCTATGTTATTAACACGCGCCTTTGTCCATACTGATGGTAACGCGTCATCCCTAAGAAACAAGTTATACTAAATACCAGTCATAGGTCAGTAACTCAATCAATATTTGGGTCCACGCTTTTAAGTACTTGAAATGATATTGGCTATGATAAGAATTATGATATTGATGTTAAGTTAGACAAGTTGGAGACGATCTGTGTGAAAGTCGACCGTATTTTTAGAAACAAGGTACATCGATATAGAAAATTAATGTTTTACTAAGTTAAGGCGGCCTCTGTATTGTCAAGTGGGAGTGAAGTATGGACAACAGCCAAGAAACACAGGCGTCGGAAATGGCGTTCTTAACACAAGTTAAAAGGTGTTCTAAACTTGACCGTATATACGTTGAGGCCATATGAGAAGAGTTACAAGTTTTTAACTTGAACGAAAGATAAACGATTGTAAACAACTGCGGACAGAACTCTTAGAAAGAATATCAGATTCAAGAATGTCCAAACAAGTCTGGAAATATAAACCTATAGGACACAAGTGTGTGGGGGTAGACCCAGGAAGAGATGGCTGGAGGATCTGTGAAGGCGGAACAGGGAGCACCTTGCCAATGCCGAAATGCGAAGGTGATGGTGATGATGATGATGAAATAGTTCGCAAGTGGGGGTCCGATGCTAAAGATAGACAAACAGTTTGATATTGTTCATTCGAATAATTTATATTCCCAATAAATAAATAGAATTTCTCGTCTTGACGAGATTCTAACGTTGGCACAGTGGCCGGTAATGCGTGATTGTAGGAATCAGCCAAATTGCTGGCTACGCGTGGGAACGGAACGACAACGTGCGTGTTGTTTTGCTTTCACAGACACATTCGTACACACGTGTACAAGACGTAGATCACTGGCATCACTCCGGCACCATTCACAGTCGTTAACATTGTTGCTATTATTATCGAGTTATTAAAAAATAATAACTGAAGATGCGTTTTAGAAACAGTAGATGGTACTTATTCTTCCTCCTCGTAACAATACTTGATAGACTGTTGAGGAGCAAACGCATTAGTCGTAACAAAAAATTAAAAATATATAAGACACTTATCGGACCGGTTGTTACTTATGGAGACAAGACATCGACTTTGACAAAAAAGGAACACGTAACACTAAGAAGGTTACTTAGTAAAGATTGTAAGACGTGTTTATGGCCCGGCTAAAGAAGATAACGAATTGAGAATAAGGAATGACCACGACATAGATGAGATAGTGAATCATAAGCACATTGTAAGATTCATAAAGGCTCAACGAATACAGTGGGTAGGTCACGTAGAGCGGATGCATGATCAGTATATGCCAAAGAAAATACAGAGGGCGTAAGTCTATAAAAGCAGAAAGAGGCCGACCTAGGATGAGATGCTTGGATGATGTGCTAGAAGAGCTAAGTAGGGTGGATGTGAGTGATTACACATAGATGGCAATGGACAGGATACATTGGGAGAATATTGGTGTTGGAAGCCAGTTGGGGTGTAGTACTGAAGAAGAACAATACTTGGTCCTAAAGCGTAGGATGATCATTATAGGTGTACTTACCCGTGGTAACTTTAGTTGTTTGTCTTTCGTCTTTAACGTAAAAATTATATACACCGATTTACTTTCATTTACTTTAAATCTGAATATTTTCAACCAATTCTGAACCTTATCTTACTTTATTTTGATAAACGGATTCAAATTCTGTGTATCCCTCTTGAAATTTATATTCTTACATCCATTATGTGTTGCTCTTGAAAAGTGGAGAATGTCGTTCTACATGATTCTCGGCTAGGCGAGCAGGTGCACCGTGTCTCTCAAGGCCGTGCAGTCAAGTAGCACTCCAGAGTGTTCTAGTACTTGTAACTACGCAAATTATGCCGGCCGCCGCCAAAAGAATGGAAAATTATTCTGGAACATCTGCCGGCTATATACAAGCACCAGCGGTCGGTTTAGTTACAGTGGGCGATTTCTTTAGTGCCGATCAAGTGATTGTTGCGGATTAGTGGAAAGTGATTATTGTGCTATAATTAGATCGGAATTCATAATAGTTGACAAATATTATTGCGTGTGGACAAATGTAACTTTAATTATTGTATGAGATTATTTATTTGTTTGATTTAACATCGTTATTTGTGAAATAATTAAAGCTGGTAATTAGCAACTTCATTGGTGTTTGTATTTTTGTTTCCACTGTGCAATACGACGATCCGTGAGACCGTCGTAACAATATATAAACATTTTTTAGAATAATTGTAGAACCTGATAATAATGGACAGTTTGGTGTAGTCAGGGAAACAGCTAGGATTTCTTTCTGGGGGATGGGATGTAGATTTTCGGGAATAAAACTTTTTTTTTAATTCGGGGTCAAAACGTCCCGCGACGTTGTCTTAATGTCCAACCGCCATTATTGTCTGTCGTTGCAGTTTTCATTGTGTAGTCCTCTATCGCTCATTGGTATTCTTATGCCTACTATCCATGTTTTCTTGGGTCTTCCTTTCTTTCTGCGCTCCCTAGGTATCCATCTCATTGTTTTCTTTGGTAGTCGGTCTTGTCCCATTCTTTGTACGTGGCCATACCAGATTAGTTGTTTTTCTTCAATGCAGGTGATGATTATCTTTTGTACGTCCATTTCTTCTTTGATCGTTTCATTTCGTATTGGCTCTAGGCTTGAAGTTCTAGCAGCTCCTCTCAAAGCCTCCATTTCTGTAGTTCAAAACTAGGGAATAAAACTACAAAAATTAAAATAGAAGACTATTATTTTTTGGACATTTATATAGAATGGACGACAATAGGTTAACAAAGCAGATCTTCAAATATTTGTGGAGGAAGAAGTCAACATCAAGTTAGATTAAAGAAGTCCAAAAGGATTTAGAAAAAAATAATATATACGTAGAAGAAGCAGTTGAAAGAAAAGGTTTTTTGGGCAAAAGTGTTAAAAATGGAAGGAGTCCAGGTTAGGAGAGCGAAAAACGCAGGTTCAAAGTGGACTGAAGACAGGAAGAAGAGACACGGTGAAAAGATGAAAGAATATTGGAGAAAAAGAAAAGAACAAAGAATAAAGAAGTAAAATTGGCATGTGGTCCTTAGATGGCCGATAAAAAAAAGACCTTATTTGACCTTACTTTGTTGTTTAAAAAAATTCATAGTAAACGATACATTTGGTTTTCGTTTTACGATTTTTGCGATTTTGTCAAAATTTTGACCCCTCACATTTTCGCCTCTCGCCTCCTATGTTTCGGGGGTATCAGTCTAAAAAATAACAGCTGACTATGGGATGAAAGTATGGCCAATTTCTCGAAAAACCATTGATGCTTTCGAAAGTTATCACGAGGTATACCCAAACACACAGTCAGACAGAGAAAATCCAAGCGTTGAAGATAAAACTGACAGTTCGCGTCTCTTGATCAATGAAACTAAGAGATACCAATGAAATCATCTTAAACGTAAGTTAAATAGTTGCGTAGATAGATCAGAGTCGCTCATTAGACGTAGATTGTGATTATGTACAGTAAGATCGAGCGCTAAAAGAATGTCTGCTATGGCCAATAAGTGAGAAAGATATTTACTAGCAGAAGCATGTTTATCGGTTCCAATGAAGATTAAAGTGGTGTATTTACGCATTGAATCACGACACGACGTACCTAAGAGCTTCTAGATAATTAACGAACAGCGGGCAGGAGGATGGCCGGTTAAAAGCAGAATGGAGTTAATACGTAAATTGAAGAGATATGCAAATAAGCTGAGTGAGTACATTGAGAATTGTGCGGAGGTGGTAACCGCGCCTCATACACTACACCAGACGGTAATAACAGTAGCACACACGCGCGCGCGCGCGGCGTAACGAGCGAGAGCGTGCTAAATAAACTGGACGGCCCTCGTAATGATACAGGTGCGATCTAATGCCACATTACTGCCGACTTGATCGCTTCGTATTAGTGTTCGCCCAACGAACCACAAACTGGCCCTAAATAAATAATAACGATAACTGTAACGGATTATACAGGTCCGTTGTATATTTAACAGGTCCAAAACTGACATTTTTTGTGAAGGTGTAATTAGGACAGTGGCTTTAGGTAGACCAAGCGAATATGGCTCTTTGCTTGTTTATACAGAGGTCCCTTGTTCGATACCCTTTAACAGCATAGAATCGAGTTGTGTTCGTTGTTTCTCAGATCGCCTTAGTTTTTAGAAGGTGATAATAATTATCATCGTCACAACACGGCATAGGCAAGGTGCTGCCTGTTCCGCCTTCAAAAATCCTCCAGCCACCTCTTCCTGGGTCTACACACACACACACCTGTGTCCTATAGGTCTGTATGTCCAGACTTGTTTGGCCAATCTCGAATCTGACATTCTTTCTAAGTGTTATTTCCACCGTTGTTTGTAGTCTTTTAATTTTTCATTCAAGTTAAAAACTTAAAAAGTTTTCTCTTATGGCCTCATTCCTTGTACGGTTAAGTTTAGAACACCTTTTAACTCCCCTTAAGAACGCCATTTCCGAGGCCTGTATTTTACTGTCTTGTTTCTTGGTTGTTGTCCATAGGACACAGGGTGTTGTCCACACCCATAGGACAGAACAGGAACTGCCATAACTTTGTAGAACTTTAATTTTATAGTACCCTGAATAAAAAATTACTGGGAGTCATGGCAGCCCCTCCACATGACTTGGCCATCTATTGGCTGGTACCCTATACGGAGGAATCGATTTAATTTACTCGAAACTTTCAAAAAACAAAGACATGCAATTTTGAATAAATGAAAAAAGATTAAAATTTTAGTAAGTATTATTAAAAAACGAGGCGGCTCAGTAGACCAGTGGGTATGACACCTGGCTACTAATCTAGAGGTCCCGAGTTCGATTCCCGCGCCCGCACCATAAAATCAAGGTGCGTTTTTCAGCCCCCAGATCTACTCAGCCTGTTGGAAATGAGTACTTGGGATAACATCTTGGCGGTAATAATGGACGGCCACACTGCCTTCCTTGTATGCCGTACGGCTCACATAAGGCAAAATACCCTGCCTACTCCTAAGCTACTTCGGGGATATACATGGGAGCCATTATTATTATTATTATTAAAAAAAGGAAGAAAAATGTGCTTGGAATTAAAAGTTGATAATAATAAATGGGGAATTGCTGTCCAAACTACCTCCTTTATGCTCAATGAGAAGTTTCCAATAATATAATGACTGAAATTGCGTAGACTTTGACCATTGCGAGTCATCTTGGTCATTATGTAAAACTTGATGGGCTTTGATGGCTGTGGGTGGATAATTAGAATTTATGTCTTCGTTTCCCGGTGACATTTTGGATCGCCGCACGAGAGCAGTATTGCATTTTAACAGTGGAGCGTCTTTGCGCTCGTGGTTTGATTGCAGCGTCCGGATTGTCCTTATCGCTGCCAGAGAAAAAACTGTGCTGATCATCAAGACAGACTTCTACAGATGGAAAGGTTGGCCTCAACGCGATTATTTGTTAAATGGCGTTGTATTGTGACGTAACGTCGTAGCACTGCCTCTGTTGCAGATGGGGAAGGCAGATGCCGCCAGTCACAAGTAGTAGGCTACAATTGTATTGTGACGTAACGTCGTAGCCTGCCTCTGTTGCAGATGGGGAAGGCAGATGCCGCCCGTCACAAGTAGTAGGCTACTATTGTATTGGTGACGTAACGTCGTAGCACTATCTCTGTTGCGTATGGGGAAGGCAGATGCCGCCCGTCACAAGTAGTAGGCTACTATTGTATTGTGACGTAACGTCGTAGCCTGCCTCTGTTGCAGATGGGGAAGGCAGATGCCGCCCGTCACAAGTAGTAGGCTACTATTGTATTGGTGACGTAACGTCGTAGCAATGCCTCGGTTGCAGATGGGGAAGGCAGATGCCGCCCGTCACAAGTAGTAGGCTACTATTGTATTGGTGACGTAACGTCGTAGCACTACCTCTGTTGCGTATGGAGAAGGCAGATGCCGCCCGTCACAAGTAGTAGGCTACTATTGTATTGGTGACGTAACGTCGTAGCACTATCTCTGTTGCGTATGGGGAAGGCAGATGCCGCCCGTCACAAGTAGTAGGCTACTATTGTATTGTGACGTAACGTCGTAGCACTACCTCTGTTGCGTATGGGGAAGGCAGATGCCGCCCGTCACAAGTAGTAGGCTACAATTGTATTGTGACGTAACGTCGTAGCACTGCCTCTGTTGCGTATGGGGAAGGCAGATGCCGCCCGTCACAAGTAGTAGGCTACTATTGTATTGTGACGTAACGTCGTAGCACTGCCTCTGTTGCAGATGTGGAAGGCAGATGCCGCCCGTCACAAGTAGTAGGCTACTATTGTATTGTGACGTAACGTCGTAGCACTGCCTCTGTTGCAGATGGGAAGGCAGATGCCGCCCGTCACAAGTAGTAGCCTACAATTGTATTGTGACGTAACGTCGTAGCACTGCCTCTGTTGCAGATGGGGAAGGCAGATGCCGCCCGTCACAAGTAGTAGGCTACTATTGTATTGTGACGTAACGTCGTAGCACTGCCTCTGTTGCAGATGTGGAAGGCAGATGCCGCCCGTCACAAGTAGTAGGCTACTATTGTATTGTGACGTAACGTCGTAGCACTGCCTCTGTTGCAGATGGGAAGGCAGATGCCGCCCGTCACAAGTAGTAGCCTACAATTGTATTGTGACGTAACGTCGTAGCACTGCCTCTGTTGCAGATGGGGAAGGCAGATGCCGCCCGTCACAAGTAGTAGGCTACTATTGTATTGTGACGTAACGTCGTAGCACTGCCTCTGTTGCAGATGTGGAAGGCAGATGCCGCCCGTCACAAGTAGTAGGCTACTATTGTATTGTGACGTAACGTCGTAGCACTGCCTCTGTTGCAGATGTGGAAGGCAGATGCCGCCCGTCACAAGTAGTAGGCTACTATTGTATTGTGACGTAACGTCGTAGCACTGCGTCTGTTGCGTATGGGGAAGGAAGATGCCGCCCGTCACAAGTAGTAGGCTACAATTGGCAGAGGCGTCGGTCGCTTCCAAATGCCGTTGATGATGGTACTCAGCACCATCTTAAAATATGTAAAACATGTATATTATTGAACTTGTGCAAATAAAATAACTCGCTGAGGCAAACCTGCAAGGATTTCGGATTACAGATCTTCACTTTGAAGACCAAGCTGACCCCCATAGTACAAAAACTCTTGTAGATGGTTCTGTTCTGGAGCAGGTCAGTAATTTAGAATATCCCAGGCTGTAATGTATCGTACATTACAAACAATGATGTGGTGAACAAGCTGTACAAGTTCAACCATGTGTGTGGTACCATCTGGAGGAGTACTCTAAAATCAACAAGGAAAGAAACACTCCTGACGTTCTATAAGGTGATGACCCTCCCAAAACGTCTCTGTGAGTCTGAGAATTGGACTTTTAACGAAATTTCAGGCCAGTTGTATTCAAGCGGCCGAAATGAGATTTGTCAGGCAAGTGGCACCTCACTACCGCAGAAGAAATGTCGATGTACGACAAGAGCTGTATATTATGGAGTATACGTGATAGAATTGCCCAATATCATCGGCTAAATTAGTTGGAACATCTTAGATGGACGACTGCCGCATCCCCAAAGGAATTACAAGCGGAAAGGTCGGGGAGGTTTGGGGCGTCCGAAGAAGCGTTGGAGTGACCAGCTCTAGCCTGTCTGCTTGGGACCGGAACAAACCGTTTTTGGTTTAATCCTTGTTGAAGAAGAAGAAGAAGAAGAAGAAGAAGAAGAAGAAGAAGAAGAAGAAGAAGAAGAAGAAGAAGAAGAAGAAGAAGAAGATAAATAAAAAATAGATTTAAATTATTCACAGAATTAATGTTAAGACTGTCCTCTACATAAAACAATGTATAAATATTTGAACCGAGACAGATTTGTGTTTACGTTAAACTAATGCAAATGTACTTAAACTGTGCATAGTACAATTACAAGGTGATTATAAATAACGTAAAGTAAGCTTTTGTGTCTAATTTACAATGACTAAATTACAAGCAAAACTATATGTAATTCCCAATGTAATGTAAAATATATAGAAATTTACATATTTGACATTTACTAGGAATTACATGTAGTTTTACTTATAAATTGGTCATTCTGAATTAGACACAAAAGCTTACTGTACGTTATTTATAACCACCTAGTAATTGTACTGTACATATTTTATATCTATTTTTATTAGTTTACGTGACACGTAATTTGACTTGTAAATTATGTTCACACAATTTGTATTGTATATGATTTATTATTATCCTGTAACGGTACTTTATTTTGTTCCAAACAGTAGAAATCTCACTTTTATTAAACCGTTTACCTGGGACTTTTCAATTGCCCCTTGGTCATACACTACCTCCACCCCTCCTTCTAACCCCTCAGTTTCAAATCTCACCTCTGAATCTGCTATAATTGGTGAAACAACTGTCAGCGAAATAAAAAGTATCAGTAGTAGTATCCATTGATAATTAAAAAAAAAATTCAATTCCAGTATAGTATTTTTATTAAATTCAGATCCATATAGTGTTTTTCTTCTCGCGCTTACTGTCTGTACGTGTCTATTGCGTTACCTTTTTTTCCAATTATAAGTATAACACTGCTGACTCGGAATAAAAGTTTTTTATTACTAAAATGTAAAATTTTTTACCTTATAACCTGAACTAGTTTTCGCTTATTACAAACTTCGTCAGAGGCTGCCACTAGGAGCGCTGTCCGTCTTGTTCTTGGTGACGGCGCCGTCGTTTGAAAGATCGATGGTGTGTGTGTGTGTGTGTGTGTGTGTGTGTGTGTGTGTGTGTGTGTGTGTGTGTGTGTGTGTGTGTGTGTGTGTGTGTGTGTGTGTGTGTGTGTGTGTGTGTGTGATGTTCGATTAGTACGTATGATTTGAGTTGTGTCTGTTCGAGTAGGATGCTGTTTTTATGTCTTTCGTGTGTTTATATATTTTTAGTTGTTCAAGAGTGTCTAGTTTTCGGCCTTTTGTGTGTACGTGTAGAATATCCATGTTATTGTTTATGTTTTTGTATGTGTGATTTGCTTCAATGAGGTTGTTTGCAAAGGTGGATAAGGTGGTGGAGTGTAGTGCCTTTGTGTGTTCAATGTGTCTCTGTTTGAAGCAACGTCGTGTCTGGCCTATGTAGAATTTGTTACAGTCTGAGCAGTTTTTAACAGGTAATAATGTAAAATTTTTACCTTATAGCATGAATCAGTTTTCGCTTATTACAAGTTTCGTCATTTTTTCCATTTTTTCTGTTCGTCGAATTACGCTAGTCACTTCCCAGCAGTCTCTTCCTCTGTATCTCAGTGTCAGTCCAAGCATTCTTTTTTCGATGGTTCCGTTCATCATCCACCCATCCATCCATTGCGAATCTTCTGAAGCTGCTGCCTTCTGTCGCGTCCCGCACACCAGAGGATTCTGTTACACTAATCGGTACGTTGCAAACCTCTTTTCCCCAGTCTCGTCGAGTTCGTCTTCTTTCCGTAATCTTCTGGGTCTACCGTCTAGGTAGAACCCAGTGTAGCGAGTTTTGGGACCAACGACCGTCAGGCATCTTCTTGCTGTGCTATTTTCACTTACTCTCACTGTTTTACGATAATTGTTTTATTACCCGTACCATAACTACAGTTCGTCCTTTTGAACTGGATTTCGAAATCTTGGCTGTTTCAGTTTAGCGGGGTGATGAGAACATCTTTCCCTCCCGCAGAATTTAACATATTAAGCCGAGAAATTCTGTGCGAGTATGTGCTTTGTGTACGCGTACTAATCAAATAGTATGACGTACATTGGATTGTAATAACAACTGGAATATAAACTGAGTGGGTAATTATAGAGAACGAGAGAATGTGAGTGTGTGTGCGTGTGCGAGAGAGAGAGAGAGAGAGAGAGAGAGAGAGAGAGAGAGAGAGAGAGAGAGAGAGAGAGAGAGTGAGAGTATCCGATCTATACAAGAAGTATTTTGACACAAATTTATTAAGTTAATAAAATTAACATATAGATTAGTTAATCAGACTGAATTATAAGTACTGATATAGCGATTAATTTTACGACCAAATCATTGTAGCCTAAGCCTAACATTTTTGAAAATTATCTACGAACTGTAAGGCTGACAAAAAGTATATAGTGTGAGCATACGTTAAGTTTGTTGTGGTGGGAGTACGAGGAGGACGGTAATCAGAGCTATCTAGTAATAACCAGAATGAAGAAGACGCTGACAGATTCAAACAGAAGCCGTGCCAAGGTAAACTCCCAACAGCGTGGCTAGTCACACTGTTACTGTTGATTGTTAAACGTTGTTTTAATTTTTTGACGATACAAAATAAATACAGCATTATTTCTAGTTGGGCCATTTCGGACTTAACTGTTTATTTTCATAATAATAATAATTGTTGTTGTTATTATTATTGTACGACGGTCTAACTGATCGTCCTATGGCACAGTGGAAAACAAAATACAAAACACCAATTACGTCTCTAATTACCAGCTTTAGTCATCACGATTAAACAGTTTGTAATCAACAAGATAGTCTCTTGCAACAATTCAAATAAAAATTGTTCACACGCAATTAAAATGTCTACTGATATAAAACACAATTGTATTACGATTGTTTTGCACAATTATAAAACACATAACACTTCGCCACAATACTACGAACCGCATTCCAATAAATCGCTACTATAACTGAACTGAGCGTCGCTGAGTACTTGTTTCTATACCCCGCTTAGATACCAGAACATTCCACATACTACGCATCAGCGCTACACAAGGACATAATTGATTGCGGCCTTGACACAGTGCGCGCGGCTGTCGACGTCTAGAAAAGCCTTGCGAACCCATGTTGAAATCACGTACGCACACAGCATTATAGCCGGATTCCTCTGGAACATTCGAGAAACACGTAGATTGTTCTGTAATGTCATAACATTATTATTATTATTGTAATTTTCATCATCATCATTATTTTTTGCGTTTGGGGTCACCTTAGAACCACGTGTCGTCTTCTAGGCAGCGATCGAAATAAAACACTGGTATCACAGTCGACACATTGTTTATTTACTGGTATCATGAATAATATTTCGCAAGTAAATATATACCACAGTAAATACGCGTACAATTTTCGATTCAACAACCGTGATATCAATTACTGACACAACCGTAATTTACAACTACAACATAACTGTAATATTGATCCACAAATATGATATCAAATACACGCACAGACTCTAACTCACTTAACCGTACTCACAGTAAATTCTGACCGGTTTCTCCTTTTACTACCGTCTTGTATAGGATGGTAATGACGCCATTCACCAGCCTTTGTCACTTACTACATAAGGCGAGAAAATTCTAGACGCTTATTCTGGAATCTCATTAAACAAACTATGTTTACCAATGCAAAGTACATTTATACAGAACAGTCTTGTATAAACTGGAACATATGTATAACTTTGGTCTGTCAATATCAAAGTTATACATAATTGTGGATAATATAGGTACAGATGAAATTGGAAGACATGAAACGGTTCGCGCAGTTCGTAGTGGGGACAAAGAAGGCAGTGCAGGATGTGGGCTATCAGTTGACCAACCAGGAGACACACAACAATGTGACGCATCAACCATGCAGCTGATCTGAACACAAAATTATTGGTCCGAAAACAACGCGTCAAAGCTACGCATGCGCTATGAGATCTTTTGACACATCGCAACCAAACACCCGTTTCATGTCTAAATTATTTTAGCTGTAAATAGGCCTATACGTGAGTAACATAACCTACGTGTTATTACGTTAATGTATATTGTTACGTAATGCAGAAAAAGCGTTACGCCATTACGGAACGTTCTGGTACATTGGAGAACGATCCAGCAGCGACACGTGAGTCAACGATCACGTGACACTCGACATGTGAGGCAATATTACGTAATGCGGCGCGTCTCGTACGTTCGATGGTGTCGTTCTGGAAGCATCTCAATTAGCCCAACGGTGCGTGTGTCTGCGAAGGTCGCGCTGAAGTGTCCTCTAGAATTTTCGATGGCTTGTTAAGGACGCATGTTATGGAACAACACAGTAGACTATAAATAGCCCATACCTGCTGCTTAGTTTTCAGTTATTATCGGGCGGTATTACTGTGTGCGTTGAAGTGGTTATTAGTGAAGTGTTGTGTTTTATAATCGGGCGGTGCAATTGTAATACAATTGTGTTTTATATTAGTTGACATTTTATTGCGTGTGAACCATTTTTGTTGATTTGTTGTAAGAGACTGTGTTGTTAATTACGAACTGTTTAACTGTGAAAATTAAAGCTAGTGACTAGTTACTTAATTGGTGTTTTGTATTTTGTTTTCCACTGTACCTTACGACGATCAAGTAGACCGTTGTAACAAGATTAACCTAAGTATTACTCTAAAGACAAAATCGTTTTAATAATATCAATCAATATTAATAATATTACTTTGAATGTAGAATGGCGATTCCCTAGTGTACAACAACGTAAACTAGCTTAATGATTGGTCTTCCTATTCTGTCAGTATTGGAGCATCCTTTGTCCTGCGGCTTCCTCCTTTCTACCGGTCAATTCTTCTTAGCGCTAATCGTTTCCTGGACTCTCTCAAAGTTAACTATTTAGTCCTTAAATTAACGTCTGCCTGCTATTGTGCCTTGATTTATATTTATTCATTGTGTATCTTCTGAGCCTCGTGGAACATTTCAACCTTCTTGTAACGGTGTCTGATTAAAGATGTCAAAGATTTTTTTAAGTATACTGTATTGGAATCCGTTCTATTCACGATGTTCTTGTTTCCTCGTAATGTGCGTAATCTTCTATACCTGACCGTTAATCTCCTGTCGGCTTCTTGATTTATACCGTTATTCGCCTTGCTTCGGCCCGAGGATTTTTTTTTTCCCCCAAGCAGTTCCCCACTTCAGACCACGTTCAATCACTGCGCTGCACAGAGTCACTCTGGATTAATTACTGCGTTGTCATGTCCTAATTTTGCTGTTCTAGAGGTGGATTTCTTGTTAGCCTATATAAGATTCTGGTGAGATAAAATGGTGTTTCCAGTTTCTGAATTCTCAGTTGGTGGGCCTCCTTTTCTGATCTGATAAATCAATTACGTCTCCCAGACACTTGAATTCTTCTTCATTTTGTTTATTTTGCTACAATGAAATCACGGACGAAGTCGAGCTGTGAGTGTGTAAGACTGCTTTATTACCTTTAGTACCATACGATACAGAAAACCTCAGCTTGCACGAACGTTAGACCAGGGTCCACACCCGTGAAATAAGATTATTGAGGCAGGCAACTCCAAGACCTAGGAGAGAACGAAATAGGAATATAACCATTAGAAATCTGTTCCAATCAGTTGTCGAGATAGAAAACCGCGCCAGTTGTTTGGTGATGTAAGGAACAGCCGAAAGAAAGTACTGTACAGCCTGGACACTGAAACTGTTTGGGCCCGTTCTCAGTGTGTGCGATGCGTTTCCTCGGCTGCATCCTTGAGTGAGTTTATTTGTGTTGTGAATGAATCATAATCATCGTCGTCGTCATCATCGTTACTTTCTGGTGATGATGATAATGATGATGAAATTTTGCGGCACCCCAATATATTATATAAATGCAATGAGTAATTGTTGTTTTTTCAAGGGTGTATTTACGGGTGCGGTACGAACGAGCCCAGCCCCCCCCCCCCGAAGTTCGAAAAAAGTTGACTTTTGTTAATCTCTTAATTTTTAGGCTCTTTTATTATTTTTTCAGCTAGTAAGCCTAACTCTATTTTTGCATATATAAACAGATTTATTACACAGCATTTGCGTGTTCGTTTGAAATATGAAATTAGGAAAATCAATTCAGTCAGTAGGCTATCTTCTTAACAATGTTTCAGTAACGCGTATATGTATTGTGTTGTTACCGTCTGCTTTAATTTGACTGATTTCCGGATGTTATCTCACGTTTTTCAGCCACTTTAAAGGTAGTAATGTTGATTAGTCTTAACTTGTTCTTCTTTTGTATGAAGCCGACTCGACCGGACCCCGGACCCCCCTCCCCACAAGGCCAATTTCTAGATGCGTCACTGTTATTATTATTATTTTTTTAATATTTATTTAGTGCATCTCATCCGGCCACTTTCAGCCTGCTATATCCCGCGTTACTCTACATTAAATGTATTCTTCCAACGTTTCGTGACGTCTATAAAGCTCGTGGTTGAATAGACTGCTTAGTAGAGGTGGGCCGATATACCTATAACAGGTATTTTATGGAACGGATATAACGGTGACTGAAAAGTTGAAATACCTGTTCCAATTACTCGCGGTTCCGAGTCGCGTGACCCCTCTACGCAACTAACGAATAAACAAGTAAACGTGTACTACGAGTATTAGGAGTATTACGAGTACACGAGTACGAAGCCACTTTTTGGTGATGAATACTTCATTCTGCGCATGTGCCGATTACCATTCACGTACGAAACGAAGCAAAACAGCGAGGTGCAGAATATCTGTGCCAAAGAGACGAAGCTGTTTTAATACATAAAAAACATTCATACTGCTGTTACATTTATTCTCGTGTGTTTGCAGATATATAATACAGATTATAATAACAAATTATTTACAGTATTATACTAGCCACCAACTCGGTAAATTTTGAAAAAGCGAATTGTATTGTGTTACAACCTACAGAGTGAGTGATGGTCATATAGTACTTTTTGTTAATGTGATTTCGGAAATGATTTTATCTTCACTGCACATCTCGCGCACATTTTTTTTTTTGACATTCTTTGTTGTGGTATTACGTGTCTGAGTTTCGCAACTGATTTTCCTTACCGAAATGGAATAAGTAATTTAATATTAAACCTATGTCAGTTTGTTTACTCCTAGCGAAAACTTGAAATAGTATTCCCAAAGGGAGATAGGCCTATAAATTCTGTTGTTTCTTCAGTCCTTCCTTCCCTTCCTTATTTCCTGAAGTAACACTGTTAATACTTTTAGTTTAAATTTATGTCTTCTAACAAATTATATAATAAAGGTATATGTGTATAATAAGTATATAATAACAGGTATTTGTACATGTTATTTTTTTGGAACGGTTTCGTTCGTACCTGTTATTTTCAAATACTAGTTCAGCACATCTCTACTGATACACACGAATATAGTATTACAGAGACGAAACGTTTCAATCGGTACAACCTTGTCGTTTTGCAGATCGTTGCTGTTGTAACGCTAACAAGCCTCGGTGATTGTGATCTCGATTGAGTAACGAGAGAAACCTTGACAGCCAGCAGAAACAAATAAACGTCGCACTGGGCGCGGATACCGTGACGCAGCATACCGACTATCGCGCAATTACGCACACTTTTTGTATGCATTTCGCTTCTGTCCACGCTGACTGAATAGTTATTATTAAAACACACCGTCAGTCAGTCAGTCAGACGTTTTGCTTCTGTTACTGTCCGTACCGGCAATTAACCGGTAAACTGATTACGCTATTAAACTCGTTATAGTCTGCTCTTGTGTTATTAGAACAGGACTAAATTTTATATTAGAAATGCAACGGCTGTATTAAAGTTGTCGCCTCGAAACGTATCACATGAAGAAGGTAAAATACGATGTTCATTATAATCCAACTTATTGTATTTATATTGACTATAATGTATTTTTCAGGCAATATAATGTATATTGAGGTGTCAGACAGCCAAAATGAAATTTCTAAGAAGGAAGCAAGGTAGTTCTCTCTTGGATCGGAGAAGGATCGAGGATATTAGACTCGATTTAAACGCTGTATCATTGCACTAAAAGATTGAAGACACAGAAGGAGATGGTGTGAACACTTGAATCGCATGCATGATATCCGTCTACCTGTGGCTGCCTTGGGAAGAGAGATGTCGGTAGACCGAGGAGGAGATAGGTTCCGGAACAGGTCTAAGGCCTAGTCCTTGGAGTGGTAATGATGGTGATTATAATGTAATTTACTCTCTTTGTACGAGACTCCCGAGGCAAAACTATTAACACAACTTTTAGGTTTTTAATGTAATTATTAGCACAGGACCTCACACGTCCTTGTTCAATGATTGGCGTAGATTTTAGTAGATAAATATTCTTCTTCTACTCGTTCATTCGACGGTATATGGATGGGACGGTATACCGGTTGGACTTCACAAAGTGTCTGACCATTCTTTACATGGTCACTCCTACCTGCTTGTCTATATTTCAGTGCTTGTTTAGCAGTTCGCGCGGCTACAATGCATTCCACATGAGACTTCCAATCTTGCATGTATTCCTTTATCCTATCACTAACTGTTGGTACCTTGAGACCTTTGCCAGTTTTGAAGATAATCGCTCAAACTACATACCCTAGCAGCAAGAAGGATGACTAAAATACAGGCGGAAGAAACGAGGTCTCTCGAAGAGAATCAAGGGCTGCACAAAAAGAGATTTGACAAGATCAAGACGTGCGAAATGAGCGACTGTTTTTTCGCGCACAACAACACAGGTGACAATTAAGTCAAATGGAAAGAAGACGAATTTGTAATAATATGTAGACCTGAATGTAAACATAAACAGTCCGCAACAAAATCAGTTGTCGAGAAAGTTTGGACACAAACGTACGTTTCACGATTATTAATCAGTGTTTTTCTGTTTACAATATTGTGACCAAGAGTGTATATATCCCGACGATGGTCTATGACCGAAATCGATCGAAATTAAGAATGTGAGTAATTAAAACTTTATTATAAATCATATATGTATGGTATCTTTAGGTTATGAACAATGAATACACCACAATAGAAATTTGAGATTATAGGTACCATTAGTAAGCAATAAGTGTGTGTCTGTATTATAAATACACCACATTATCATTAGTTAGAATTTGTAGGAATGTCTTCAGGTATAAACTGGGAGATTCTAGTATAAATAGACATTCAGGTCGTCCAAGGATTCTGTGAGGTCGGAACAGGTTGTGTCTGAGAAGGGGGAAAACAAAACGAAGAAGTATGCGTCCGAATATTGTGTGCTAAAAATACGCGTATAAGCGGCAAATAAGAATACACAAAATTAATCGAATTCTTTTAAACAAAGTATCCGCGATGAACCCGAGGATCTGAGAATGCTGCTTTACGAGTTTGGTGTGATCACGGAGGGTGGGGGTAGGCCGAGAAAGGAGCAAGGTCACAGCGTCTCGACAAATAAGGAACAACCAGTCGGATCGTGACTAAACCGGACTTCCATATCGGGGAAGAAAGTGCACACGGGCCCGCGTCCGCTTCATCAATCAATAGCGTTCCTTCCTCGCTGCATCTCGTGTTACAAAGGAAACATTTCTGTCAGCTTTTCTCTGCTCCGTACTCCGTACTCCAGCAACTTGTACAGTAATGAAGTCAATTGTCGGTCGAGTGGATTCGTGTCGTGACCGACTCCAAGCACACACCGACTTGTAATAATAACAACGAGAATAATAATAATAATGATCATGATTTTATAAATACAGGTTTTAGAACGTCCTTCGACATTGTCCGATGCCAAAAACCCATTCGATAAGATCATTCCATGTCCCATCCCGGATATCTCGTTCACTTAAGGTTCTTAATATTCCTTCTTTCCAGGATTTTGTCTTCCCCGCTTCTGACGATAGGGAAGAACTGACTGCTTCGCCTTCTTTGGAAGTCTCTAGTCCCGCTTGCTCTGGACGTGGCCGTACCAAAAACATCTGGTACCAATGTCTTCTTCTTCTTCTTCTTCTTCTTCTTCTTCTTCTTCTTCTTCTTCTTCTTCTTCTTCTTCTTCTTCTTCTTCTTCTTCTTCTTCTCTTCTTCTTCTTCTTCTGCTTCTTCTTCTTCTTCTTCTTCTTCTTCTTCTTCTTCTTCTTCTTCTTCTTCTTCATCTTCTTCTTCTTCTTCTTACTTCTTCTTCTTCTCTTCTTCTTCTTCTTCTTCTTCTTCTTCTTCTTCTTCTTCTTCTTCTTCTTCTTCTTCTTCTTCTTCTTCTTCTTCTTTCTTCTTCTTCTTCTTCTTCTTCTTCTTCTTCTATCTTCTTCTTCTTCTTCTTCTTCTTCTTCTTCTTCTTCTTCTTCTTCTTCTTCTTCTTCTTCTTCTTCTTCTCTTCTTCTTCTTCTTCTTCTTCTTCTTCTTCTTCTTCTTCTTCTTCTCTTCTTCTTCTTCTTACCTGGCGTTACAGCCTTTGATGGGCTTTAGCCTCCTTAACAATACTCCTCCATGCTTCCCTGTTCCGCGCCCTTCCTCTCCACCCTCTGATTTCCATGCTAGGAAGATCATCTGTTACGCCATCCAACGATCTCATCCTTTGTGTGCCTCTACGTCTAGTAGTATATAATCTCCTCTTCTTTTACACATGCTTTCCTCAGATATCCTTTCCACGTTCCCCAGCCAACGCAACCTCTGTTATTTGCTGAATTTCACTGTCTTTTTCATGTATGAGAGCCTGTAGTTCATTGTTATTGCGTATCCAACCGCCTTCTTCTCTTACTAGGCCATAATATCCTGCTGCAATAAAGATCGCTGTATCCCCCAACTTCCTTCGAATTTCTTCATTTTAATTCTGCCCGTCGAGAAATTCTTAGGATTCTCCGGAACGCCTTCACTGCCTCCAGAGGATCCAGCTCGACTGCCTCCAATTATTTGTTGTTTTATTCTTTGACGCGCCATGTTTTTCCTCCACGTAATATGCCCCCCCCCCCAAAAAAAACAGTAATAATTATCATTATCCGAAAGCTTAGTAAACGCCTCAAATAATGATAATTATAATTGGTATTTTTGCCCCTGAGGAAAGAGGGAGCTGCGTATGCGTCTTCACGACTACGTGAGTCACGTTGTTTGAGTTTCCGTTACCACTAAAACCTTCCCCTTTATCCGATATTAAGGCCGCTTTCATACTCACTACGCACTACGTCGCTACGTTATGCGTCCGACTGGCAGTTGAGCGAAATACGACCGAGATCTTGGACTTCCGCCACTCGGTCGTTTCAGATTTATTCATTTAATTTTGACTAGGGGGGGGATAAAATGAAGCTTCTCTCAATTGGATAGCTCGTGTGGGGTGGATTAATTCCCCTTATCGCCTGAAATGGATACTGCAGGTACGATTAATCATATTTCGCTGGTTTTCAAGATCGATTGTCTGCTGGATATCAGATCACTAGCTGTCATTCCTGTGGCCCGTTAAGAGTAGATGAACGGAGAGCCAGGTGACATCCTGGCCGTACCCGCGAACAAGCTTAAACCAAGCTTGGTTTATTTAAAACGCGTCTGTCGTGTATAAGTAATTCACGACTGTGAAATAATCTACTTGTGTAATAATCTAGTTAATACAGTTTATTGATAGTATTTTCTCTTTCTGTTACAGGCGTCGGAGCTGGATGTAATATTCTGTGTTTTCAGGTAAGCCTGATTATTCTTATTTAAAATATCTTCTAAATCTTAAGCCCATTTCTTTATGTTTAGTATAATCTTTAATATGTATACCACGTTTTACGAACTTTCGTCAATTTTCCGTCCGTTCACTAACTACCGTTAAATTTTGTAGGGGGCGTTATCCATTTTACGGCCGACCGTTCAACTGGGATAGTAAATGCTCGTTAATATGACTATTTTATCACTAGCAAGCTCCCTGAGCTGCATAATTTTCGCTGATAAATGTTGATATTAGATTTTTTTTTATTATCATAACAATTACGAAACTCCCGAGTACTCTACAGTTTTACTTTCATGTTCCGTAAGTATGGTGATCGCGAAAAAAAAATCGTGTTCGAGGTAAGGGCAGATTCTGAGTGTACTACCTTCAAAACATGAAAAAAGTAATTTTCCGAAAAGTGTCTGTTTGTAGATTTTTTTCTATTGCGAACGATAACTGCCGCAAGTTCAAACAGACTCATTTAATTTTTTGCATATATGCCCGAGTTGTAGAGGACTCGAGGCCTATTGATTTTAGTGAAGATCGGTTAAGGGGAAGGGGTAGTTTACCTGCAGCGTTGTACGTTTTAACAAGAGTAAAGTACTTAATTTTGATAAATAAAGTATTCCGAAAAGGAGGGCATAATAATCCGCTGTAGAAAGGTAGATGAAATATCTATAAATGAAATTGGTAGTTGAAGGGGGTAATTTTTTGTATTGATGTTATAAATTTATTCAACCGAAACTTAAAAATTTCAATAAAATATTAACAATTGATATCGTTCCACGCTGTGTAACCACGGATACGTAAATAAAATAATTTTTCGTTTTCAGAAATTCACAGAAAACAAACGCTGGGCGATCGATATTCGCGTTGTTTAAATAAAAGGTAATTTAATCAAATTAATTCATTATTTTTAAAATATTAACAACTAGGTACAATTCCTATTTTGATTATCTTTGTCAGCGTTTTTACCAAAAGCATGCTGATATTTTTGGTTTCGTTCCGAGTGTACGTATTAAAAATAATTTTATAATTAATTAGAACGTGGAAGTCATGTATGGTTCTCCATGCCGATTTTTTTTTTTAGGTGCGATGTTTGGTGTGTGCCTTGACGTTACTGGGGCCCCCACGTTGTTGTTAGAATAACATTGTCAATGCGCGTACCAGATATCGCATCTGCCTTTAAATTATTTGGTGTTCTGCCCTAAGGCAGGTCTTCAAATGGTAAAAGCTCTCCAAGCTGTCCTGTCGCATGCCAGTCTTTACGTTTCTTCGTAACACCCTCTGATTTTAATGCTATCTATTAATTTAATTCTTCTACGCCCTCTTCTTTTTTTCTCCCGCTATGACACCTTCCATGGCTGTCGTAAGCAAGCAGTCTCTTCTTAAACAATGACCTAACCAATTCATTTCCTATCTTCTATTACCTTCAGGATTCTTCTCTCTTCCCCTATTCTTCGGAAAACTTCATCATTCCTTACTTTATCAGCCCACCTCACGTTTTCCGTTGCTCGCCAAACCCACATCTCAAATGCTTCTAGTCTTTTCTCATCCTCCTTCCTGCATGGTGTCTCTGCACCATGTAAAGCAACGTTCCACACATAACATTTGGCCAACCTTTTTCTTAAATTCTTATTAATTTTGCCATACAGCAGTCTTTTCTTCCCATTAAATCTCTCTTTCGCTATAGCAATTCTTGCTCTAATGTCACGAGTGGAGGACATATCTTCACTTATGAAGCTTCCAAGATATTTAAACAACTCCACCTGTTGTAGTTTGTCTTGACCTATCTTTATGTTTGCCCTTTTTCCTCCTCTGCTAATCACCATACACTTAGTTTTTTTCCTTACTAATCCTCATTCCATATTCCTCGCATACTAAATTAAAATATTTTATCATTTCATTCATTGTCTCTTCCTTCTCTGCTAAACAGCCGTGTCATCAGCAAACCTTATACATTCAATTAATTCTTCTTCCACCGACATTCACACCTCTTGTTTTGTCAAAGCACTTCCTAATCAGGTCGTCAAGATATATGTTAAATAAATTTGCTGACATACAGCAGCCTTGCCTCACTCCTCTTCCAATTTTAATTCCTTCTGAACTCTCCTTTCCGATTTGCACACTCCCTTCTGTCCGAGGTGCAGATAGCGAATTAGATATTGCCTTTAAATAGAGATGTAGAATTATGTATAGATGTTTGTAAATAATTTTATAGGCTACATTGAAAGCAGAAGTCACAAGACGCATAAAGGTAATTACTGTATTTAATATTAATACAATTCTTGACTTGGATACAAAAAAATAAATAAATAAAAAATAAGAGAAATGAAGTTTAAATCGTAAAATGTTTTTCTAGAGCAGTAGGTTACTTCTATAGCTACAGCTCCGATATTCGTTCTTCAATCCAATACATTTGTTGACATTTCTGCTCTAATACGGGTTTGTATAAAAGATATATTGCTAAGCGGGACAATGGCATGCAAGCAGTATTTTCTTTATATAAGTTTATTTGGGTCAGTTTTTTCATTTAGAGTATTTCCGCAGCGCTGAGGGTTCTCTGCTGTCAATAATACCGCATGTTACAGTAAATCAATAATACAATAACAAAATGCCGTCTCTCTTTGTGTACAGTCTACAATCATATATCTTACATCAGCGTGCAACCTTATAGAGTACATTGTGATCGCATATAGGCCTACGTTTTTGTAACGTATATCTTCTTCTTTTATGGAGTGACAGTTCGAAGTCGAATCTTAGCCTCCATAATCATCCGCCTCCATTTTTCCCTGTCCTTGGCGATCGATGTCCATCGTTTTATTTTAAGTAAATTATCAGCATCCCTCGCCACTGCGTCAATCCAGCGTGTCTTGGGTCTTCCGACAGGCCTTCTACTCTCGATTTGACTAAACAGTACCTTCCTAGGTATTCGATTGCCTTCCACCCTAATGATCTGTCCTGCCCATTGCAATCTATGCAGTCGGATGGTGGTGGCCAGATCATTGTCTTTATACAGCTTGTATAGCCCCTCACTGTGACGCATTCTCCATATCCCATTGACTCGGATGGGTCCATATATTCTGCTCAAAATTCTCCTTTCAAAAGTATTGACTGTGTTAGCGGCTTGTTTGTTCGAGTCCAAGTCTCGCTGCCATATGTTATCACCGGTCTAATCATAACTTTATATAATGTGACCTTGGACTGATAGTGGATATTCCTTGTCTGGAATATAGATGTCAACGACGCGTGTGCTCTGTTTGCGGCCTGTATCCTTTTCCTAATTTCATTTATTTCTTCATTGTCTTCTGCCATCCAACATCCCAAATGTTTAAACTGATTAACTATTTCCAAGTTTAGTGGTTCGATTTCAAACTGTTCAGGTTTTCTGGTTTTCTTCCGAGTGGTGATCATAACCTTTGTTTTATCTGTATTAACCTGTAATCCTATCTCCTCTGAGTTCGTGGAAGGTCTCTTTTGCTTGTCCTTCGGGTCATGCCATAATGTTAATATCATCTGCATACCCTATGATCTGGACCATTTTATGTGCTAATGTTGAATTCCTATCAATTTAACTATACGTAACGTATATACTGTTACGTAATACTGAACGTTCTACAACTATCCCAGCCGAGCCCAGCTGTAATGTGTGTGTGCGTACATATTGCTGCGGCTACTTTGAGATGAAAGACAACTGTCTGGCCGCGACTGGATGATTGAAGCTGCTCTCCCCCCACCACCCGGCCGCTTGTAAGCGAGGTAGGGTGAAATAAGTACTAGCCGTTTGATTTACCCCCACTTAGCTTACCGTAGTGCTTCTCCCACCTTACACAATGCTCGATCATCGCATCGTGGCCAGACAGTACGTGACACTTATCACGCGTCAACATCGCGGCTGTTCGAGACTTCACCGGTGTGTTCAAAGCCAGTGGATTCGAGCGCTCCCGTAAGCGGCAATTGTTTAACACGTCATCCAAACGTTACATCGTATTCTGGCATCTCAACGGGGTATAAATGTAAGCATCCAGCGACGGTCAGTTGAGTTTTACGTCGGCGATTGCTCAGTGAGTTCAAGTAGCGATTTATTGTGACGAAGTGTTATTGTGTTATAGCTGTGCGGGACTCTATTAGTTGACATTATTATTGCGTGTGGACAGATTTTGCTCGGATTATTGTACAAGTTGATTGTAAACTGTACTAACATATAGGTCTACTAGAAAATAGATCCGTAACTTTCCAAAAAAATCGGTATTGGAGAACCATACATGACTTCCATGTTCTAAGATTTATATTGAAAATCATTTTCGAAATGAAATGTTTCCATAGAAACTACTTCTTGCTTCAGCCTTAACCATAGTACTGTGGTCACTAACGTATACCACCTCACTCCAGCGCACTGGATTTTCGCTGATGATGGCAATCGATAGCACTGCCGAAAGTCTGATTTTGAAGAAAACAATGGACCACGGCCAAACACCCCGGAAAGGAATCTTAACAACAAACTACTTCTTTGTTGCCGATAACGTAGCACACGACATATAAATAAAAATTATCCCCTCCCCTTTCAACTATCATTTTTATTTATAGAAAATTACACCCACCCCTTTCAAGTAACCTTTTTATTTATAGATATTTCATCTACGTTTCTACAGTGGATTATTATCACCTTCTTTTCAGGATACATTATTTGTCAAAATTAAGTACTTTACTGTTGTTAAAACATAAAACGTCGCAGGTAAACTACCCTTTTCCCTCAACCGATCTTCACCAAAATGAATAAGCCTTCTTGAGTCCTCTACAACTCAGGCACATATGCAAACAATTATTTGATTTTGTTTGAATTTACGACAGTTATCGTTCGCCATAGAAAAAATTCTACACACGACACTTTTCGAAAAATGACTTTTCTTCATGTTTTGAGGGTAGTACAATCAGAATCAGCTTTTATCTCGAACACGATTTTTTCGCCATCACCATGCTTCCATTTCCTTATGGAACGTGGAAGTAAAAACAGTTCTCATAAGTGAAACAATATCATTATACGGAGTTTCAAAGTACAATGAAATTTATAAAGCAGTGGGTGTGTCGACGTTACAACGATTCCACAGGGGGATATTCAGGTAGATTGGATATAGGAGGCAGCGTTCTCCAGAGAGACGTAGTTATGCCCCTGTGTATTGGCCAAGTCACAGCACTTCGACGCCTACGTGAACTCGGCAAATGAAATTCCAAGTTTCATTTTTCCAGTAAACAGAAGTTTTATAGTAGCCTACTAGTACTAGGAGAGTAAGTGTATAACCTGATTGTAGTTTGCGTGTTTTCATCCTTGAGTTTTCTGTTTGCTAGCTTTTTTTTATATCAGCCATCTAAGGACCACATGCCAGTTTCAATTCTTTTTTCTTTGTTATTTTCTTTTTCACCATTATTCTTTCATCTTTTCACTGTGTCTCTTCTCGCTCTCTTCATTCCACTTTGATCCTGCGTTTTTCTCTCTCGTACCCTGGACTTCTTCCATTTTTAACACTTTTGCCCAAAAAACATCTCTTTCAGTTGCTTCTTCTGCGTTTATATTATTTTTTTCTAAATCGTTTTCGAATTCTTTAATCCAACTTGCTGTTGACTTCATTCCTCACAGATATTAAAGATCTTGCTTTGTTAACATATTGTCGTCCATTCTATATAAATGTTCAAAAAATACTAGTCTTCTTTTTCTCACTGTTTCTGTTATATTTTCTATACTTTGATATATTTCATCATTACTTCTTAATTTCCAACCTTCTGAAGTTTTTCGTAGGCCTAATATTTTTCTAATAAATCGTCTTTCCAATATTTCTTGTTTGTTTAACTAAAATTCAATGCTAGGCATTCACTTGCATATAGGCATTCTGGCCTCACTACTGTACTGTAATGCCTTATTTTCGCATTTTTAGATATGCACTTTTTATTGTAAATATCTTTAGTTTTACCATATGCCCTTTCCATCTTATGAATCCTTTCTTCTATAGCAGATTTTTCTAAGCCATTCTCTTGAATTATTTGTCCTAGATACTTAAATTTTCGAACCCTCTTCTATTCGACCAATATCTGTTACCAGGAATTTTGGCGCATTTTTAATTTGCATGAGAAATTTGTTTTTTTTCTGCAGAAATTCGTAAGCCTGTTCTATTGGCTATGTCCTCTAAAAAATTAACTTGTGTTACTGCAGATGTCAGATGTTCAGAAAGTATAGCAAAGTCATCTGCGAATGCCAAACAGTTTATTTCAATACGTTTGTTCCTTCTTCCCAACATGATTGGTGATATTTTGCATTTCTTTAATTTTTCATTCCAAATTCTCACTGGACTTCCAAATTCCAAATACTCCAGGACACAGTTGAAAATTTTGGGGATAAACTATCACCCTGTCTTACACCTGTATTTGTTTTGAAAGGTTGAGATATTTCTCCCATGAATTTTATTTTTGAGTTTCGCGGATTAGATGTGCCAATTTAGATTTAACACAAAATTCTCGGATTATTTTCTATATAGTTTCTCTATCAACAGAATCAAAGACCTTTTTGAAATCAACAAACGTTACTACAGTCTCCTTTAAATTCAGTAGCCTGTGACGGATTATTGACTTCAGAGTGAATATTTGTTCTGGACAGGATCTGACCTTCCTAAAGTCACTCTGATATTCACCCAAATGGCTATCAAATGTTTTTTCTACTCTGTACAATAGAATCTTTGAAAATATTTTATACGCAACTGGAAGTAAAGATATTCCTCTGTAGTTGTTAACCACTTGCTTATCACCCTTCTTATGCACCGGATGTATTAAGGCCACCTTCCATTCTTCTGGGATTTTTTCTGTTTTCCAAATTTCTTCTAAATTTTCATAATTGTTTGACAGTTCTAACTTCTGAATCGGTCCTGGGGAATTTAAAAGTTGATCAAAATATTTTGCAAGTATTTTACAATTTTTCCGTATTTCTTAGGCCAATTCTACCACTTTCATTTTTAAAACAAACACTTGGTGTTTGGTAACGCTTTAGTTTATTTTTAAAAGTTTGATAGAAATCTAGACAATTATTTTTATAAAATTTTCTTGCGTTTCAACAAGTTTTAATTTTTCAAAAGATCTTTTAGTTCCCATTATTATCCTTGCTGTTTCCTTTCTTTGTTGCTTAAATTTCTCGTAGTGTTTAGTTTTGCTAGCTATTTATTTTTTCGTTTTTTTTGCGTCTTAATATACCGTAACAAACACCAGAAGGAGAACTACTTCTGTGTAAACATGTCATGTTCGTGGTCGGCCGGAAGTTCGATTCACGTTTTAGTTGTTTATTTCACAGTAACTTGATTTGTGGACCAGACTGTTTTTACAACTTCTTGTTTCCGTTATATCATTTCGACGTTTCCCCAAATTAATACGAAATTTATTGGCTTTCAAGAGAAACCCATAAAGTTGAAAGCAATAAAAAAGGCTACTAAAAAAAAGGTTACTTAATATTTTATCCTTTGGTACGGTTTTATTACCGCAGTGTATCATTCAATTCGTTTCAACTTTTAAACAAATATTCAATTGAAAAGAAAGATTTCAGCTTTTCTGTTTATAATTTTAAAGAATTTTATTATCGTTTGTAATCTATTTTAACATATCCTTTTCTTCTAATGAATGGGGAGTTTGTCCATTGCACTAACCCCCAACCTGGAGGACCAGTCAATTTTTAATTAAGGTTTACTTCCTTTAACCTTTGATAAACTGATATCCAACTACAAGGCAGCAGCTGCTAGTTTTGGTCCGCCCCGGGTATTTTATTTTCCCGATACCCACCATATCTGATGAGCATTGCCCTATCCGCCACCTGGGGAGGCGCCCGATGGGAGACGGGAGACTAGCAACTCCACACGGATCCCACCAGGAAGAAGAAAAGAGGAAGACCACCTATCACCTGGATAGAAGAAATTCAAACTGTATTGAGGGAAAGAGAAAGTGAAGAAGATCTTTGGATGGACAAGCAGCAGCGGAAGATGAGAATTCAATCAATTCTGTAATATTTGATTCCGGAAAATGTGTAAACATTGTTTGTTTGTTTTTTAGGCGATTTAATTACGGCTGGTGCCGCCTCTCACATCCTAGCTTCCACAGGCGCCGGTCTAAACAGTCCTGTTCTGTTAGTCCTCTTGCATTCATTGCATCTTCGACGTCCATTTTCCATTAATGTTTAGGTCTTCCTTTTTTTTCTTCTAGAGGGTGGAGTCCATTCCCATACCTTCCTTGGCCATCTCTCATCTGACATTCTTTTTAGGTGTCCAAACCAATTCAGTCTTCTTGCTTCTATTGTTTCTATAATGTCAAGGTCGATTCCCATCGCTTGTATTGTCTCTACATTTCTCACTCTATTTCATAGACAGAAGATACGCAAGGCGTCTTGCACTCTGGTTTGTGAGCGTTGTCCTCTGCCGAAACCCGATTAACGCCAGGTTCGTACGTTACTGCGCAGTCGCTTATTCGGCATAAGGATTTAGGTTATGGATCCCGTTCACGATGAAGAAGAGGAGCTCGTGAATTTCTCCAGCCTTACTCCACGCAGGGAGCGCGTCCCAGTGGGTTCCTTAGGGATTCACCCAGAGGAGCTTTAGAGACGCGCGGGTGTGGTCGTAGGCTCGGAGGCCCGAAGGCTTTGGCCAGATCGATGTACTGGCACGTACTCGCGGATGGCTCCGCAGTTACATAGTTGCACACCTCGCGAATCCCCATGTCTGCGATGAAAGTGCAGCTCGAGCAGTTGCAGACTCATTGAAATAATTTTGAATTGTCAGTTTTGTGATGGAGGTGCATTGGTCTTGTTCCACGTCTTTAGTACGACTCAGTGGTTTCTTTAAGGGTTTACCCGCAACAGCTTAAAGCCGTACTAGCGTAGACGGTAAGCTCGGCCTGCCACTGACAATAGGAACCAATTTTTCTACACTTCCACTCATGACCGAAACTGGCAAAATGTTCTTTCGTTTCTCTCCAGAACCCGTCAAAAACCAGTTGATAATCTCGTCGGACTTCGTTAAAAAAAAACAACGCTTGTTCTGTCACAACATTAAAGCTTTCGCAGCCGGAGTCACTTTCGATAAAATTATTGTCCGTGCTGTTGGGTCGTGGTCCTCTTTTTGTAGATCCAAACATGCGGCAGTCATCAGCGCTCGGCCAATCATATAGCAGCCCGCACCCGGACGGCTATATAAGTGCGTGGTTTGGGGTCTCGTCGTCATTTAGTCGTCAGAGGAGCAGAACAGAAGACCACTGAGGTCGACTGCCGCAGCTGCAGTCGAAATGTTTGGCTTTACAAGAAGAGGACCACGTCCCGACGGACTGGAAAATAATTTTACTGAAGAACGTCTGTTGTAATTTCAACTTATAGACCCTACTAGCTCTGTGTCATCAACAAGTTATTTCAAACACGCCGGGTACAAAGGTGCCGCATAAAGTTTGGATCAATTTAGTCTAGTGTTGGCTTTAGTTTCTAATTCCTCTTTCCAAAATTTAACGGTTGTGTGATATGTGGCAATAAACAGTAAAAAATTGAAACAATCGTCGAGAAGGTTGGTTTAGAGTCACTGAGTCACCTTGTCGTGAGTTATAATATGTTATTTATAAATAAATATTTTGTGATAATCTTAGCTGAACTGGTTTTTTAAGTAGATGGAAAGAAGAGAATCAGGTGAAATTAAAACAATTTATATACACGTATTAATTTATATATATATAATTAATTTAATATTTACTACTTCTTTACCTCAAGATGTATTTTCCCGTATTTGGAACACGTTTCGGGACACTTATTGTTCCCATCCTCAGCCATCATAGTTTTTGATCTAGTTGTATATTTGTGTTCTGGTTGGTTGTTGCTGTGGTTTCCTGTTGGTTTTTGGTATTTTAATTTGGTATTATTGTGTGTGGGTGTGGTGTATATATTTAGTTTTTTTGTATTTTCAATCTTGAGTATTTTGAATAGCCTATTGTCTCATGTTTTGTGTTTGTATATTTGTAAATTTGAATATGTTTGTAAATATATTTGCATATTTTAAAACACCCAAAAAATAAATATGTACACTATTATTTTTTGGACATTTATATAGAATGGACGACAATAGGTTGACAAAGCAAATCTTCAAATATCTGGGGGGGGAGAAGTCAACATCAAGTTGGATAAAAGAAGTACAAAAGGATTTAGAAAAAAATAATATACACGCAGAAGAAGTAATTCGGGCAAAAGTGTTAAAAAGGGAAGGAGTCCAGGGTAGGAGAGAGAAAAACGCAGGTTCATAGTTGACTGAAGACAGGAAGAAGAGACACAGTGAAAAGATGAAAGAAGATTGGAGAAAAAGAAAGGAACAAAGAGTAAAGAATTGAAATTGGCATGTGGTCCTTAGATGGCCGATAAAAAATAAATAAAATAAAATAAAAATGTACACTACACTTACACACAATAATACCAAATTAAAATACCAAAACCAACCGGAAACAGTAGCAATAACCAACCAGAACACAAATATGCAACTAGATCCAAAACTATGATGGCTGAGTAAGGGTACAATAAGTGTCCCGATACATGTTCCAAATAAGGGAAAAACATCTTGAGGTAAATAAATTATAAATATTAAATAAATTACATATGCCTAAAAAAAAAGACTGTAGCGAAAAGTGTTTGAATAATTATGTAAGCAGAAGTGACATACATAACTCATACTAAACGTCCGTAAAGGAGAAATTCAAAACAAGAATTATCCACATGTTAGAGACAACATTGTGTACTATGGGGAGACACCCATTATGTTACGCCGTTAGGGAAGAAGATCCTCTCTCTACGGTAACGACGTAATAGCAGCAAGAGACAGTAGCAGCCTTTCACAAAACCGATGAGGTGAGCGAGGAGGACACTCGTCCATTATCCTTCCCCCAGCACTACTTTTATCCGCCGAAGAGAGGAGAGATAAAACCTCTTCGTTCCCCCGTCATTTCCCAATAATTGCCTCGTATCCACGTTCTTGTGCGTTTACGACGGAGGGATGAGGGCCGTTGTGTTTTATTCAAACTGGTACTACACGAATGAATGAATACATAGAGATAGGGGTGAAAAGTGGGGTCGTCGGTTTTTATTTTGTATTTTTATATAAAGCTGACGTTCGTCGATAACTATTTGTAGTCGATAATGAAAAACGGTTTATATTAAAAACGCGGAGAAAATGCCGGAATCGCAACCCCGCGCCTCGCCAACAACCCTCTCCGCCGCATCGTCGGATTTAATTAATACTCTTCGATAAAAATATAAACACGCAAGGAAAATGTACGTGAAAGTAATCCTCTCGACGGATTTATTGTCCTGCCTCCCTCCCATCCCCCCCCCGTCAATTACGACGGTATTTACTGGCCACCCCCAAGAAGTCTAACCCCATGCACAAGATAGCCTATAGGCGTACTTTAGCGCTAATGTTCTCATTTATTTAACGATTTCACCCTTGATTTTATATTATATAAAATACCCTAGTTTTATATATATATACATGTATGCTAGTTCAAAAACTTTTGTACGCTAATACTTTGATTTGTTTTGTACTTACAAGAAATGATAAGCGTTTTGTGTACGGCAAATTTCAACTCCACATTTCGTATCATTTGACAGTAAGTAATTTTTTTTTAACATATATACAGACACAGAAACTGGAAAACAATCGCTTTCTGCATTTGTTTAGTGGACTCTTTTCCGTCGTTTTGAAGAATAGTGTCATTTAAGAAAGTGGTGGCACCATCTTCTTTCATCTGTATGATACCCAAAAACTATTTTAGACTTTGTAGATTTTCTGTTTTCAAAGAGGACAAGTTGTGTGTTGACCCAGTGTACCGTGCGTTGGGATTAGTCTCTCTTACCTTAATGGATAGATACCATAGATGTTTAATCCCGAAATGATTAATGCTACACTCTTCTGACAGCTAGCGCATTTCTTTGGTATGTATTCACGAGGGCCCAGGTCTTCTTGTCGTCGTCGTCATCCGCCCCCTGTGGTACGACAGTCTTGTACTGGACCCCAGCCTTCTCCAACGTCCGCCTCTAAACATCATTACCTTGTAACAACGTCTGCCAATTGATGATGACACCTGCGTTCTTTCTCGTGCTGTTCTGTCACGGCTTCATGGTCTTCTCCGTTTCACATTCCCTGGCATTCACTCTCATCTGTGCCGCTCTCCTTGGTGTTTTATCCTCTTCCCTCCTTTTCTATGTGACCGGTCTACCTGAGTTTATGCAGCTTGCCAAAAATTCACTAGGTTGTGGCTCTTGGACAGTTTTGTTCAAATTATCTTATCATTGGAGCGCGTTCACCAGACGTTCATTTCTTTAACTGAATCACATACCTTTCGTACAAACTTTCATCATCATCATATTTTGAAAGATCAAACCAAAAATGGTTTGTTCCGGTCTCAAGAAATAGTCTAGAGCTGGCCACTCCAGCGCTTCTTCGGACACCCTACAGTTCTCCGTCCTTTCAGCTTATAATTCCATAGTTGTTTAGGGATGCGTCAGTCATCCATTCGGTTAGGACGTTCCAATCATTTCAGCCAATACTGGGCAATTCTATCAGTTATACTCATAATAATATGCAGCTCCTGCTGTAAATCAACGTTTCTGTTGCGATTTTGATCAGTATATCCTGACATGTGCCTGAGAAATCTTATTTCCGCCGCTTGTATACGACTGGCCGAGGACTTCGTTAAAGTCCAGTTCTCAGGCACATAATAAATATATGTAACCAGTACAAATGATACAATTGATGCAAAAAGATTAAGGTGATACGGGCATAATTCAAAATCTTCAATTATATTAAAGCGAAGCTTTTTATGTCGGGGGTCCGCCGGGAGAGGAGTGAGCAGAAAAAAATCGTTACGAGAGAAGCGTCACGAGACAATTGTCACGCGCGTTCGGGGATTCCCGCTCTCGTGGCCGCATCATCGTATATAGAGTACCTCTCTCTCTCTCTCTCTCTCTCTCTCTCTCTCTCTCTCTCTCTCTCTCTCTCGCATCCCCTCTCCGAGGGCCCGATCTCAACGGTTCTGTTTCCTCAGTTTTCCCAACATCTAGGTAACTAACGGCTTTACTTAGCGATGCGAGGTCTCTGTTTTAACTCGACCGTTTGTCTGTCTCCCTATCAGTCTGTTTGTCTGTGCACCTTTGACAGAATCGCAAAAAATTCATGTGAGGTACCAAATTAAAGATAATTTCAACAGGAAACCCAGGACCCAAAAGTAGAATAAAAAATTTCAATAAAAATTGTGTGAAATCCAGGAGGGTATGAGACTAAAAAGAATTGTAGCCCAAATCCAAATATTTCAACATTTTTTATCGTATGATTGCGTACTCTGTAATTGTTATGTTACTGAAGAAATAATAGAGTAATCGTTTATTTTGTAATTTTTTGGATAATTGAAAAATTATCTAATATCGAAATTTATGTAACACTAAATACATTTGGTTCAAAATGGTGAGCGACTTCTGCAGCATAATCTAGTTGCACACACGTCGATTTCGATCGTACGGCAAAATATCGTACGATCAAATTCTTTTAGTGGAACGAAGAAGAGCATGGGAACTTGCACACAGTTCGATCTCCACACGGCACGGCACGATCGCCGTGTAGCTGCCGTCCACTGCCACTACGAAGACGGTCGCCGTGCCGTTTCCATGAATTCAGAGGCGTACGTGAACCAATGCACGCTTGCACACTCCACGGCTTATATTCGTACGGTAAAAACCCGTCTTCATTTGCCTGGTTGCTTCTGACCAAACTGGAACCTATTTCATAAAAGTATTTAATACTGTTTTATTAAATAATAATATTAGTTTGGGTTTTGGTGTATAAACATTTCAATCGAACTCTTAAAATAATACTAATATTATTAGTTTAATAATGAGGTAACCGATGTTACATGTTAACACGTGAAATTTGTTAACGAATGGTTAAAAGTGATTATTCTGTATAGTATTCAATACGGTTTGTGATACGGTAGTTAATTAGCGTGTTATTTTTTTTTTTTTAAGTATGGCTGAAAATATTGACAATGAAATCCTTATTTCATTGGTGCAAATAAGACCAGTGTTATGGGACAAAACATTAGACATTTACAAAGACAGAAGTGCGTGGAAAGGTGTGTGCTGTGAACTAAATAAGCAACCATATAGCAACAACACGGTTTGGATTCATTTTCCATACACCTGTGAATGATCTCGAGTTAAAACGACTGCACTCTACACGGAAAACCCGTGGTGTGTACAAGCAACTCACATACGATACAATATCGTACCATATTTTTCCGTACGTTCGAAATCGAAGTGTGTACAACTAGGGTAAGGAGATTACTAGTTTCAATAGTGTCACCTTGACATTATAGTGTACTAACGTGAGACACAATTACACGCCACATTTGACATACCAAAAAGAAAACTAAACAAAATGAACGGGACATAATATCAGTAACTTTCCAGTTGTCGTAACGTTTCCAGTGTAATGTTGTGTCTAAGCGTATTGCGTAAATCATTCGTCGTCTATACAGTTTCATCATTACGGCGAACAGTTAAGAAATATTATGTTTTTTAACGTTAGTGATCGTTCGTTCTTGTTCGTTCGTATTGTTTTTAAGCCACTTAATTGGAATTTTTTTGTTTTTGATTTTTTGAGTCGCAAAATTCACAGAGACGGATTCCCCAAGGTAGCCTTTTTCTACCAACCGAAAGGAAAGAGAAGCCTGGGAAGACCCAAGAAGAGATGGTCCGACCAGTTGGGAGCCGGAACAGACTAAACAGTCTTAAGTCGTGAAGAAGAAGAAGCTTATTTAAGTCGCGGCTTACTAAGCCAATGTGCATAACCATGGCCGGCTATAGTAGAAGGTCGGAATATTAAACGTGGCAACGTTGCGTCTGAGCCTATAAGCATAGTGTAATAAAATAGCTAAAGTGAACATATTATATTTTGATGTAATTTCATAGCATTACTAAAATCATGAGTAGGCCTATTTATAGCTAAATCGAAATTATAGGTCCGTGCGGACTTAGTAGGCCTACTATACGTTTAAGTTGAAGAAATTACTGAATTAGTGTTAGCCCTAATGAATTAATTTTGTTCAAATTATTGAATTCGTTTCATACGAATGAGTTAATTATTACATTTCTTAAATATAATATAACAGTATTTTACATAATAAACTTTCAATTTGAAAAACGTGAAGAATTATAAAACTACTGTTAACCGGCAGTTAAAAATGACGCGATTTGATTATTGAAATACATAAATTAAGAGATCGTCTAGTCGTCCTCAAATATCAGCCAGTTCCAGTGTTGCCACGTTTAATATTCCGGCCTTCTACTAGAGCCGGCCATGGTATAACGCCTGATGATTAATCTAGAGTTTCCATGTGTTCTATTCCCTGGTAGTAACGTAGAATCATCGTGGGTTTTCAGCGCCAGGTCGACTTAGACTGTGGAAATGAATACCTGAGATACTATTCTTCGGTAACTGAACCGTACTGCTTACCAAACTGCCTTCCTCGTACGACCAAAGGTTAACATAAACCAGCGTACCCGTCTGTTGCTAGAAAAAATGGGCCATATATAACAATTATTATTGTTTAAGTAATAAATTGATTTTTCTTCTTTCGGACAGCAGTAGAATTAACGATTTCTTTGTTCAAATCACACAACAGTTTGGGTTTTGTATGGTTGTGCTAATCTGCTGTAACCAGTCAGAGGTCCCTACTACTACTTTCTGAGGTCTCTGAGGGTCCACAACGTGGCGAATTAAAGACAGGGACCTGTGGTGAGCATTATGCGAGAGACGGGGCTACCTGTATTTGCAGTCACACATGGATGATGGCTGGAGGAGAATGAAAATAGTAAAAAATCTGCAGAAAGAGAGGCCGTAATGTAAGAGTCTGCCAGTAGCAGATTGAAGGAAGGCTTTTGTCTCATTTAGTAGGCAAGCCGTAACATGATAGTCGGGGGAAGACATTATACAACATGTATCTGTCGATAGACGTTCAGGCAAGCATTTTTTAAATCACTTTTTGATCTCTGGAGTTACGAAATTTTTAAATTTACAAAACGTCACACAACACCAGATGCTAGTTAAAATTCCCTTTAATTTCATGCCCCACATGATTTTTTGCGATTTTATTGAACGCTATTGAAAATTTTCGCCTACTTTTTGAACGCTGACGTCCAAAAGTTTTCAAATTTTTAAAAACGAATATTATGTTTAGATTGTGGTTAAAATTCCCTTTAATTTGATACCTCACGTGGGCTGTTGCGATTTTTCACAGTTTTGAGTGCCTGACACTCTTGTCTACTTGCAACTTTATTTTGGGGGAAAGGGTAATTAATCTTGAAAACAATAGGGTTCTCTAGGGTAAAATAATGGCTACGTCAGCTAAGTTTTACGAAAATCGAGTGATGTGTTCTCGTGGGACATAACTGAAACAGACGGGTAGACAGATAGACAGACAAATGTCAAACGGTCGAGTTCAAACTGAGAACGCGCTTCGCTCGTTCAATGAAGTGGTCGGGGTGGACTCATAATATGGTATTACCACGCGGAACGAACCCCTGACGGCCGTTGATTAAAATAGGTGTTAAACCGGGTATCAAGTACAAGAAGGAACAGGGCAGACCCGGGAGATCGTTGATAAGGAAGAACGACTGTGAGCAGACGGTAAGATGAGGGTCTACATCGTGGGGAATTAAACGACAAGAGACGTCTGGTGAGCAGGATGCGTGAGATGGCGGTAGTGGTACATGCACTCCTACACGCATGATGGCTGAAGAAGCACAAAATAGTAAAACTGTGCAGGAACAATAACTCAGGAACGGTAACACGAGGATCTACATCCTGGCGAATTAAATGACAGGGACTTCTGTTGACCAGGATGCGAAAGGCGGCGATACCTGTACTTGCAGTCACAAATGGATGATGGCTGGAAGAGAATGAAAATAGTAAAAGTCTCCAGGGAGAAGAAGCCAGGATGTAAGATCGATCCAGGAACAGATAGAAGTAAAGCTTTCTTCGTCTCATTTAGTAGGCAAGCCGTACATGATATTCGGGGAACATGAAGAAGAAGACGTTACACTACATGGGCACAGTCAAACGTGTGTGTGTGTGTGTCGATCGACGTTCACGCGAGCATGTCGTGGCCCACCCGCTATTTACGTACAGAATCAACAGGGGACTATTAATACCACCACCGAAGACACGACTTCGACACTTTTATTTCGGGTCGACCGCGCGCTGTTGTTTTTAGAACGCGCCATTTTTTTCGCGCTACCGTTAACATCTTGCGTCGGTCGACCACACATTTACTAAATCAGTTCGCTATTTACAGCGGGTCGGTTTTCTTTTTCTTATGTGTCGTCTTCCTGTGTGTTCCGTCGGACGTATATTTAGCGAGACGAGGTTACTTCTTCCTACGGACGTTGTAAATCAGTATGACTCAACGCGACGTTGCCTCAGTTTGTTACAATCTGCTGGGATTGACTGGCTGCCGAGTGTCAAACTCACTTCTGGCACGCTCGTCGTTCATTCCATCCAAACAAAGCGCGATAATTTACAAATGAAGATACATTTTGTAATAATTATTTTTTACGCAATTAACGTAAATTAGGATGACCAGATTTAAAATTTGGAAAAATTTGACACTTCCTCCTCCCCCCAACATAGATCCCTCATCGTCTCCACCCCAAACCCTCATCAAAACGCCAAACTGTACCCTTTTCAATTGATCCAGTACCAACTGCGACGAATAGTTTCTACTTGAAGTTGAATTCAACAATTAACAGGTACTGAAATGGATATTATTCACAATAAGAATTAAACAATACGAATTTTACGATATTAAAAAAAAGTTGGCAGACTTTTCCCTTCGGTGGATACGTTTTATGTTATTCGCAAAAAAAAAAACGTTTTGACCACTCTCAACTGATTCAAAAAAAGATTCTTCTGCCTTCGACCATACCTTAGACTCATCGGACTGTATCCACAGAACTTCCGTACAAATTTTAGTTGATCGTGTAATCTTCTTGCCTTTATTTCCTATTTTTCTGTTTTAGACGAAAGACTTATCAACCATTTGTGAGTATGCGAAAGTAAAGTCACATCAGATGCAAAGTGCAAAGACCACGTAACCACAGGATAAGAAATATAAGGAAAAACAAGGTTCAGTGAAAAGGGACAAGCTTTTTACTTGTGAGAGAATACGGAAGAACCTGTAAGTAGGCCTATTTATGTGTGGACTGTACGGGCCAGAGATCTGAAGTGGCAACGTAAGGTACAAAGAGAGACATGGGGCTGTAGGAGGTAGCTGTAGATGTGTAAGATGTTTAAACTGGGTAAGAAGGACTAAGAAAGGAAGAATTTTGAAATCCATACGCAGGAGAAAGTCCTGAAAGAACAACTATGCTTCAAAAATAGACTTCCCTACAGAAGTCGTAGAAGTTTCTTAAAATGGATTGGTCACTTAATACGCCAGATGAATGATTTGGAAAGACTAGAAGAGAAGGTAGAAATATGAGACACCAATGTTTTGTTTACTGTACGTGTTACCGGCAGAGTATGTAATCCAGGCATTTCATACAATGCCTGGAGTTTTTTGGCAAAGTACAGAATAGAATACTTTATTGTTTTTTATTACTTTTCCCAGGTATTCTGTACATTGCCTAGGCATTCTATATAATGTCAGTGATTCTTTAGGCAAAGTGTGAAATAAGATTTCTACGTTCAAAATGAAAACAATTTTATTACAAAATTGCATATAATTGTTTGATTTTACACAGAGGAGGACTTTATATGACATTTCGAGATTATCAATTCACTACTTAATTATGTTCAGATTCTATTTTATTAAAATTTTACTGTATAAGAACGTTTTTTAACCGCTGTGGTTAAAAAAAAATACATTAGATATTATTGGTGATTGTTAATTCTAAATATATGGAATATACTCTACTTATTACAACAAGACAGAGATCTGTGACATGTTTAAGTACACTTTCTTTCAGTTTTAACATGATTACATTTTTTTTGACATTTAGTCTTGCACACACATTTTACGAACCCTTGTTCGGATCCTGATGATTGGGCAGTTCGGGTCCTGATGATTGGGCAGTAGCAGCAGAACGAAGTGCGGTTTTTTGTTCATAAACATCTTCAACCCCATTAGTGGTCTTGGGCATACAGCGAACTTCGATCTTGTGTACAGCTGCTTTAACAATCCGTTAGTGGTTCTCAGTTTATAAAATCCGTCATCTGTCACACTCACGATGATTGCTAGGATGTTTCGAAGATCTCCCCGCCCCTTGTCTACTTCAGGAATTGGAACACGAACAGACGCGCCCACAGGAGCTGGAGGAAATTTTTTGTCAGAATCAGATTTCATCTTCTTTGCCTGAAGTTCTTGAAACGATTTTGACCTTTTTCTTTCTTCAGTTGCATTTTTTGCTTTGAAGCAGAGAGCATACAGCTTCTTGCCATCGTCACACTTATCTCCATTATTACCACTAGTGTTCAGTACGTACGTTCAATAATGTCCACACGTATTATGCATATCTCTGCAGCACTCTACACACTTTTCAGAACCAAAAGTTTTGTTTGAACAAACACAGCGTGCCGTTGTCGGATGTAGGCGGGATTCTTGGGCTGCGTCTAAAGGGTGATTTGGGTCGGTGGTTTTGGCTGCGCTAGAATGCTCTACAGGATCAATACTTACAGTTGAAGTGCTTGAATATATTGTTACCTGAATTAGGTTAGGCATGGGTCAATAGATTCAGTTATGTTTTGTGTTCAGTACCGATAGATATCGGTATTTTGTATAGTCTGTATATTGTTGATGACTTGTTCGAGATCTTCTTCACTTTTAAGAGTTTCTAACACATCATGGGGAGTCGAGGATGTAGTAAGCCCTACCGTAACTTTACATCCAAAGAGAGCTTCATAGGGTGATCGTTTGATGGCAGAGTGTCTTCTACTGTACATTACCTAGAAGACGTTAGGCATTCTATACAATTCCTAGGCTATCTATGGAATGTGTTTTATTTCATACTTTGCCGGCTGGATTCAGGCATTGTATGAAATTCCTAGGCATTCTATAAAATGCCTGATTTTGTACTTTGTCGGTAAAATGTGCAAAAAACGACTATTAGATGCTGTGTGAACGGCTCCTCTTTGTCCCTTCAACGTGTACAGAAGCGCCAGTCGGTTACAATTATTGCTAGAGGAGTGGGCACTTAAGTTTTGCAATTCTGTCTTCAAAAAGTTTTTGTATACAAGTTTCCAACGGTCGATAACTGTGAACACTTGTACGGTATAAAACATCACATTACAACTCATTAATGTAAGTTGTAGTATAATAACAGTTCTTTTGTACTATCTGTAAACTACGGAAAAAATGTTGTTGTTTGTTATAAATTGTCACATAACCTGGAAATAAATAGTTGTACTAATATGAGATAGCGCGATATGGTGATAATACGAGATACTGTTCCATAAACAGCTTAAGAAGAGAAAAACTGCTGAACCCGAAGATAGTAGCTCCACCTCTAGTGAAGATTATGTAGACTTTTCAATACGGGGCTCCGATGATGACCGCTTTCCCCAAACTGATGAATCTCCTCCCAACTCACAGGATACAGTAGATTTATTTTCGTGATTGAAAATATTCCGATGACTGTCGTGGTGAAATGTGGTTTCAATATTTGGTATGTGATCTGTGGATCCATACCGATGGTGCTGGTTTAGAAACCGACAATGTGTGTGTGATTACCATATGGATGTTAACGCTCACGGGGTGTCTCACATTACTAACACGTTTTGTTATACACAAGGTAACAAACACAAATGTCGGACATAACACTTACATTACACTGTACATGAACCGTGTTCTCCAAACAGATAAAAATAAACCAGCGTATCATATAACTAATTATATATATATTTTATCAATATTCAGTGGTTGATTTATAAAATTATAGGTGCCGGAACGCATCAATTCAAAAGTCGTACACACACAAATATACTTACATTTTATATTAGCGTATAAGTTTACATCAGGTTATTACAAAGGAGGTCTACATTTTAAACCCTTATAAAATATGTAACATACGTATAAACTTGTATCTAAAAATCTAGTAAAGTTCACTGATATTTCTAAAGACCTTCAGCGTCAGGTTAACCGCACGACAGTCGGAAACATGTCACTCATGATGGCGTCATCCCGGAGCCTCAATCAAACTCTAAGTGATAGTTTCGGTGGTTCGGACATTTTAAGAAAGTTTCCGTAGTTTCATCACTGTGTCGTCATATTGTTTGTTTCTTGACCTTTCCTTACTCTTTGTATTCAGTGCTATACGACGGCAAGAAATCACCCCTCTCACATTCACTTGAAGTTATTGCTATTGATTCAGTAGCATATTTCAAGGTAGAAAGACTCTCCGAAAAAATTCTGGAATGCAGATATTCTCGGAAGCTCCCAATCAGTTACCTTTCATGCAGTTTTAATTTTGAAGCAAGTTTTTTTGTTTCATTTTCTCCATAGGTTATTGGGACATTTTTTCAACGATAGTAGTTGAGATGACGATTAGTGCTGGTGTTTGATTTTGACACATGTTTAGTTTTGTAATGGAGCTGTTGAGGGGCACAATTTAAAAAGTATTACAGTAGTAAATTTTTGTAACAATTAGGTTTTTCTTTTCATATACTTTTTCGGTAATTTATTTGTGAATCCAAGAGGTTCCGGAACGCCGTTCCGGCGCGTTACCCCTGAAATCAAGCCCTGTCGATAATTAAAATAATTATTGTTGAAAAGAATATTCCAGACTCCCACCTCCTCCTTATAGTTTTTGGAAACATAAATGGAAAACGGCCGAGAAGATTGAGACCTACACGATGCTTGAATCAAATCGGATCACTGACCGGTCTGGACCTACAGGAAACTGTACGAGTGGTCAAGACAGAGAAGCCTGGGCAATCACCACTGATGCAGCAACAACGCGTACTGTCACTATACTCTCGCAAGGATAAATGGAAGAAAAAGAAGAAGAAGAAAAGTCGATATGATATAATGTTTAAGAGATTACATTAATAAAGGAAGAATAAAAGGAATAACAGGAATAGGAAGGCCAAAGACCCAGAGTGAAAAAGAAGAAGAAGAAGAAGAAGAGGGAGGAGGAGAAGAAGAAGACAGATGTACAACTTACATAATCTTTATGTCAGAGTTTTTCATTAGGTATATATAGTAAGCGAGACTTCCAGAGAGGGCCGCGGGCGCGCGCGCATGTGTGAGATTACTAGACGGCTGGCTACTCAGTTACGCGTGTTAAGCGTTAATTTCGGTCAATAAATCCGTTTGCAGCGTACCTACACTATCCTGGCAGGGATCTACAACTCGGCGGCAGTGGCGAGGCGACGACAAACCGGTCTGTACTTTCACGCGCTACGTGACGACCGTGTCGTCTCCACAGCTGTTATTTACTGCCCACGTCAGCTGTTTTACAGCTGGCAGCAACGACGGGGCGTAATAGACTAGAATATATATATATATATATATATATATATATATATAGTAGTTGTTGTTGTAGTAGTAATACAAAACGGTAATGTTAGGTAACTACGCATGTGTGACGAGTTACGTGCCCGCGGATTGTACGTATCGATCTGTCAAATTGTACGTATCCACAGCGAATCAGTAAACAACGTGAACAAGAAAGGGAACTTCGTATCTGATTATAATTAGCGCGACGGTAATAATGAATCAGTTTCTATCACATTGAATATATTTCGGTTTGAATGTACTGGTGATTACCTTTATCAATAATAAGAATCAAAAAGGAATAGCAACGAAGTTATGGATTCGTTATCGTCACGATCAAAGGCTGCGGTTGGCCTTTAAAGGTAACTATCCAGTTAGGACTAAGATACAGTAGTTACAAACAACAGCACTTTAGAACAAGTGAGCCGTTTCAAATATCTCGGCTGTGCAGTGACCTATGAATCTGAATATGATATAAGAGAGAAGATAAATAAATTTAGGAATATTTGTGGTACGATTCATAGAAATCTTAGAAATAAAACAAGACACAGCATAAGGATTAAATTTTATAAGACAATTGCATACCCACATTGATTTATGCAAGTGAGGCATAGGTCATGACAAAAAAGGAAAGCGGCAAGATTCGAAGCGCTGAAATGCAGTTTCTTCTAAATACTTTAAATTATACATTGCAAGATAGAATAAGGAATGAAGAGATCAGAGCAGAACTCGAAGTATAAGGGCATAAATGAAATTATTGCAACTTGCAGAAGACAGTGGTAGGGATCATCTGCAACGGATGACAGAGGATCGATTGCCGAAAGTGGCACTGAACTATAAAGCCATCGGTAGAAGAGACGTGGGTCGTCCGAGGATGAGATGGGTCCCGGAACAAGTTTTTATAACCTAATCCTTGAAGAGGATAAGAAGAAGATGAATCAAAGGCTGCGGTAAGTGTATACCTTGCTGTTTGTGCTGAAGTTCTGGGCGCCCCAGGGCTTGGAGGTAAATTGCCACACCGTTTCAATAATTTAGAGCTATGAGTGATTTGCCATACCGGCCAAGCAAGTAGAAAAAAGGTTAAGGGGAGGTCTTGAATAAATTGTCACCCCACGACCGCGCAGGAAGACAACTGATCTTGAAGGACTGTTGGTTTATGTTGTTTGCGTTATAATACTGTTACTTGCTGTTCAAAACGGTTATCACCTCATTTGGTTTTAGATATTACAATAATTCTATCCTGCCAAAACGTTCCTTTCGGTTTAATGCCTCACATACATTTTCACAAATAAATCATCAAAAGCTGATAGTGCCATCGTATTCCACGCGAGAAACTTCAAAAATTAGCATTTTAAACTGCGAAGTATTTAGAAAAGGTCATTGCTGTTTATGTAGAAAGTTTTTCACTACGTTTAAGATTGTAAGAGTGTTTAATTAAAATACAAACATTATTGAAAATATTTTTCAATAACTTCAACACAGACAAAGTCATACTAAGTAATATTCGTGAAAAACGTAGTAATGGATATTAAACACAGTGGCTTAACTAGGATCTGTTCGTGATGGGGGATTCGACTAGCTTCAAGGTTAGATATCCTCATTTGCCTTACGGAAAATGAGAAATTCAGGATTTTTGCCATATAGGCTAATTTTATAAGTATTCGATTATAATTCATTTCTGTACACACAAAGTATTATTTTTTCGTATCCAAAAGTCAGTAAAGTCGATTCATTATTTTATAAATTATTTAAGTTTTTAAAAACTTTCAATTTAACCTACCAATAACTAAAACACATTGTCAAAATTTAGTCTTTAATTTGTTTGGTACATTGAACATTTCGTTTAGAGATGTGTTCACAATTGAAATTTTTACTGCACCAATATTCTTTTTTACCAAATTATAGCAAATATCCATCATTATCAAACACGTATACCCAGAAAGTCTACGCAGGGAAAGCAAATGAAACAGCGCATACGAGAAGGATTTACTTTATTAATGGTCGCCGCATACTAGTTCTCAAGGTCATTTACCTCCCTTGAGGTGTGGCAGTTTACTCACGTTCATCCTCTCTGCGATCTGATTCTGTTCCTACCTGCTTGACGTATGGCAGTGGATATTTTCGTAGACACTAAAACGGTGTAGCAAATACCATCAGCCTCGCACAAGATAGAGACTTCTGAAATACATGGTCTGAAAAATGTTCAAAGAATATGAGAAATGAAGTATGAAAATTAATACTATCTTTAAACGACATAAACATAAACGACATGTTATGTCTCGTCTTATTTGTCGAGACATCGATGTATCAAACATTTTTGATCCGGCATCTAGATCGAATCTATGTCTCTATCTGTCTCGACATGTGTCTATATGTTTGAGTGTCTACATCACGTAGTTCCATTACTGTGGAAGTGGATAACGCTGACCTCACTTCAACCTTGCAGAAAACAACGCTGGAATTTACTGGAATACAGTAAGGGTTGTCGTGTCGTGAATATACAATATTAGACAACCAGTTCTGAGCTGATACTCGATCAAATATTTTTTTTTTACATTACTACTGGTCGAAAGAAGTGACAACCGCCAAATTCTGTCAGCAAAAGCTAAAAAACCATACCACTGCAGTTCGTCGTCATCAGCTGCATTGAGTAGGCCGTTAGTGAGGTGCTATAACGTATAACGTAATGTTAGGACGGTCGCCTGAATCGTCATGTTATAGAGTGGAAACAGAATAACTGACACCAGATGAAGTCACTAACTTCAAATGTAATCACAGTTCCAAACAAACAACTACACTTAAATACAGTTTTGAAGCTAAAGATTCTGCAATCTTTAGCTACACAACAGCGCGTAGCTTACAATAAATGTAACCTTATTAACAGTGTTGCATTTAGTAATACACAATAATAATTTAAACACTAAACCGTAAGTGACGATAACAGCCGCTCCGAACCGCAGTCTAGTATCACGGGTCCAAACTGAATTAGGCCGGCCATTGGCGCTAATACTCCGCCAAGGTCCGAGAAAAATCTAGCGTTATCCGGGCGACGCGTCGAGACTAATTTAGTTGTTACAAGCACGCTGGAACGCTCTGGAAACTATTTCAGTATGCGACCTTATACACACCCCTTCTTGCTTTGATATGGGAAACCATCCCTAAAGGCGGATGAAATGATAGGTCATCGACATAGGATGGAGACGAGAACTGGAAAATACCCCATTAAAGATACAATGGAATATCACTTGTTTAAGAATGCCGAGAATCACCGGTGA